>JAXQQM020060373.1:0-438991 GCA_034641835.2 Pinus albicaulis
TAAGGTTTCTTCTTATACGTCATCATTTATGTCGATGTGAATACTGATGTGAGTTCGAAGTTTTCATTTGTTAATGTTACTATATTTATTTCTCAATTTGGGTAAAATTATGGATAGAATTTTAATTGTGTGTGATGCTTTAAATACTACTAGTAAGATCATAAAGCAAAGTAAGAAATCGAATACAGCCAAAAAAGACCATTGAATACTAGTTGTTAGGTATTAAATACACGAGACTTTGGAGTAAAATAAGGGGCTAAGCATTTTGGTGATAAAATGTGATGTTGAATTAAGAAACAAAAAATCCATTGGTCAATTATGGTTCTGCAGAATGCTCTACATTTTCAATACAACTCAAGCATTATATAACATACATAGATGTAGGTAAGTTAGAACCATATCCTAAGAAATAGAAACTAATTCCTATCCTAAGGTATCGTGAACCAATTGAGGATTCTCCATTATCTTTCAACACTCCCCCTTAATGGAGAAGGGGTTCACAAATATGCCTAGCATCTCCCTAAACATTTCAAACTTAATTTTTCCATGAGGCTTAGTGAAAATGTCATCAACATTATCACATGTTTTACAATATACAAGATGGATTTTTTTTTTTTTATTGAGCTTTCTCCCTAACAACGTGAAATTGTGTATCAATGTGTTTAGTGTTCTTGTGAAACAAAGGATTATTAGAAAGTCTAATTGAGCTCTGGTTGTCACATTTGATAATTGTTGCATCTTTGTGTTCTTCCCCAACATTTTTGAGAAGTGTTCGTAACCAAATTGCCCCACATGTTGTTGCGTACATAGCTTGATACTATGCTTCCATTGAAGACAAGGAGACTGTGTTATGTTACTTACTACTCCATGTAATCACCCCGGATCCAATGCTGAATGCATAAAAAATTATGGATCTTCTGTCATCTACATTTCCAGCCCAGTCAAAATCTGTAAACCCTGTCAATCTAACATCAGAAGAATAAGTAAAAATAATACCATAATCTACAGTTCCTTGTAGATACCTTAAAACACCTTTCGTTTTAATCGAGTGACTCTCAAGTGGCTTCGACATAAATTGACTTAGCACACTAAATGCATAAGCCAAATCTGGTCTGGTAGTGGTTAAGTAGATTAGACTCCCAACCAACCATCGATAGAGTGTCGCATTTGCCTCTTTAGAACCATCCTCACATTGAAGTTTAATGTTCTGTTGTAATGATACTGCTCCAACCTTACACTGACCCATCCTGAATCTTTCCAGTAGACCTCTCACATACTTACCCTAGGACAGAAAATTTTGTCCTGGATGTCTCCAAATATCAAGACACAAAAAGTATCTTAGCTCACCGAGGTTTTTCATTTCGAACATTTGTGACATTTGGTACTTGATTTTTTTGATTAGATCAACAACATCACCTGTAATAATTAGATCATCTACATAGAAATAAATCAACACTATACACTCCTTTTGATCTTTCACGGTATACAAATTAGGGTCGTTTTTACTTCTGTTGCAGCCGTGTTGCAGAAAAAATGAATCCATATTTTCATATCATGACTTGGGTTCTTGTTTCAGTCCATATAGAGATTTATTTAATCTGCAGACTAAATGTTCTTTCCCTTTCTAGACAAACCCTTTAGGTTTCTTTAAGTAAACCTCCTCTTTCAATGCCCCATTTAAAAATGTAGACTTTACATCTAGTTGGTGAATCATCGAGTGCTTTCTAGCAGCTAAAGCAATCATCATTCTGATAGTGTTTAGTTTAGCACGAGGGCGAAGGTTTCCTCATAATCAATACCTTCTTTTTGTGAATACCCCTTTGCTATCAATCTATCTTTTAATTTATCTATGGTTCCATCTACATTTATCTTGGGTTTATAGAACCATTTACACTCTATGGTTTGTTTCCCCTCAGGTATTTCAACCAGCTCGCAAGTTCTTTTTTTGAGAATAGATTCATATTCATGTTCCATAGATTCTTTCCATTTACTACATTGATTTGCTTCTCTATAAATAGAAGGTTCAACAACATTCATCATACTAGTTATAAAGGCATTTTCCCTATATCTACTAGGCAATTGAATCTACCTACCTGATCTTCTAAGCGTTGGTGTAGCTTCCAACCTGTTTTGAATTTCCTTTGAAGGACTTGGCTCCATTGTTGTATAAGAACTTTCTTCTTCTGCCTTTTTATGCTTCTCATGACTATTACCTATTTCTTCACTTCCTTCCACAAAAAACATAATATCCCATTCCTCATTTCTTTTATCATATTCATCAAAAACCTGCTCATGGAACATCACATCTCTACTAATAAAAATATTGTGAGTAGAGGGATTAAACAATCTATAAGCTTTAAATTGTGAAAAATACCCTACAAAGGTACATCTGATGTATTTTGAATCTAGTTTTCTTCTTTCTTCCTTTGGATTGTGGGAAAATTCTTTAGATCCAAACACTCTTAAGTGTTTTACTACGGGCTTGAATCCATATAATGCTTCAAAAGGAGTTTTAAACAAGAGACTTCTTGTAGGACTCCTATTTTTCAAATAAACTGCAGTATTCAATGCTTCAACCCAAAAACCATTCGAGAGACCCTTACCTTCCGACATGCTCCTAACACACTCCACCAATGTTCTGTTCTTTCTTTCCGCTACTCCGTTCTATTGAGGAGTATGGGGTACTATGAATTGTTGTAATATTCCATGGTCTTTACAACACATGGTAAGTTCATCCTTCCTGTATTCTCCCCATTGATCGGAGTGGATAGTTTTTATGTGCTTCCTTGCTTGATTTTCTATCATATATCTGAACTGCTTAAAGTAGTCAAATGTGTGACTTTTCTTATTCATAAAAGACACCCAAGAAAACTTTGTGTATTCATCAACAAACAGTAGTATAAAATATAGTGCACCTCCTAATGAATTTGTTTACATGGGTACACATAGGACGGTGTGCACTAATTCATGTATATCTCTCTTTTTCTTTTCTACTCAAACAGGGAATCATTCTATATGCATATTTCATAACACATAAGAATCACAATCATTATGCACTTGTTTTAATGTAGGAAGATCTCTTACCAATTCCTTTTTTTGAAGTAACAACAAATCATTGAAGTTGATGTGACCAAGTCTCTGGTGTCATAGTTCTTCTGTAGTCAAACTTGCTCCTATCAAAGCTCGATCTGGTGTTTTCCTCACATCCAATTTGTACAAACCTCCTATTCGAATTCTTGAAGCAATAGTCTTCATACCATCCAAAAAATATTTAATATAACCAATGGATTTAAAGGATTCTATGTTGAGATTCTGATCTGTAATCATGGATACAGAAATCGTATTCTTTGTAACTCCGGGTACATACATTACATTATGGATATGTCTGATATTACCATCAGGAAAAAAACAAGAGTTTTCCCATACCCTTTTATCTGGTAACCTATATCATCACCAATGTATATTTGTGTTCCGTTGTTGATTTATTTAAAATATTCGAACCATTGTTTGTTCTCCTTCATATGTGTGGATGCTCCCGAATCCACATACCAGGGGTTTGCTTCGTCATTTTCATCAAAGTATGCCATGAACAATATGAAGTCTTGAACATGGTCATCATCTGTGAAATGACCTGCATGTATTTTATGTCTCTATTGTTCTTCATGAAATTTCCTCTTCCTACACTCCTTCGCCACATGACCAATTTTTATACAATAAAAACATTTTACTACATACTCATTTTTATTTCGATCCATACCTTGAGCTTGCTTCAGTATTTTCTGTGGATTTCCTCTGTTTTGTTGTGATGGATTTACTTTTTCTTTGAAGATTTTTTTCTTTTCCATTAACGCAAGAATTGCACTGTGGGGTTTTACAGTTAATATTCTTTCTTATTATTGCATTAGTATTCCTCTCTATTCTTCAAACTTCGGGTTTTTTTCTCTCAAATTTATCCCAGTGATAAACATTTGGTAGTCATTAGTCATACCATTCATGGTAATCGGGACCAAATCTACATCTACAACTATTTCACTGATATCTTCCAATTTGTTCTTCAAATATTTGAACCATGATATAAAAGAAGCATCTGTTTCATTCTCCTCCATATTTATGGATAAAACCTTTCTCTTAAAAAATAGAAGATGATTTGTATTCCTGATCTCATGCAAATCCTTCAATACTATCCAAATTTCACTTGCCAATTTGCATTCTATGATATGATGTATGATGTAGTCTTTGACTAACATATTTAGCAACATTTTTGTATTTCCCTCTCTCTTTTCCAAATCATGAGTCATTGGGGCTCCTGCTGCTAGCTTTGGCTCATCCCCATTTGCAATCATCCAAGCAATTTGTGCTTTTAGCACAATCTGCATCTTGAACTTTCAATTAGATTAATTATAACCATTGATCTTGTTGCTCTAATTCAAGTATGCTTCGATTATTTGATTATTCATCTTGACGATTCAAAAAAAAAACTTTGAATAATTGACAGGAAAAAAAATGATGGGTCTACCCCAGATCCTTACAGATAGCAATATTACAATACAGATCTACCTGATCTGTGATCAATCCAATAGGTTTTTTTTCACATTGTGCGATAGGCTCTCGGCTCCTCTGCACGAAAAATATCTGCCTCAGATCTCTTCCTTCATTGGAAAAATTTTACGGGATCTCTTCATTGACGACATTTTACCGGATCTGTTCCTTCATCAGTGGTGTCCACTCGCTCAGATATATTTCATATCTCCTCGGTGCACAAACTGACCGGATTTCTATGAAAATTATGCTGAAAATGAAACTCAGTAAGTCTCCCCTTTTTCGGCGCCTCTGTTCTGATCAAGTCCGTGACGATGACACGATTGTTGCTATAGGAACCACGATTATTGGTGCAACTGTTCCTCAATAACCCATTTTGATCAACTTAAAGCCTGAAAAAAAAATCACTTAGTCATCAGGGGCTTCCCCTTTACCAGCTGGATACTCACAAGGATCACAACACTCTCGGTATGATTCAACCCTGGAGCTCTGATACCATGAGAAAATGTGATGAATTAATAAATAAATAAGCCACTAGTCAGGTCTACGAAAGAGAGTCTTAAGCAGGAGAGTCTAGCTCTGCAGAATGCTCTAAATTCTCAATACAAATCAACCATTATATAACATAAATAGATGTAGGGAATTTAGAACCATACCCTACGAAATAGAAACTAATTCCTATCCTAAGTATCGTGAACCAACTCACACTAATTGAGGATTCTCCATTATCTTTCAACATGGTATAAAATCAATAAAGCCTAGAACTTCGATCGGATCAACTAGACTCTTCAATGAAGTGAGCAGCATGGAAGAGAAGTATAAGATGTGAAAGGCCTCTCGAAATAACAGAATCGTCGTTCCTCACTTTATCCCATCTGATTCACTTTTTTATCCCATGTGTTTCACTTTTTTTTTGGGTGGGGGGTGGGGTTATTATATTGTTAAATAACTACGAAATATCCGAACACAATGGAAGTTGCATTTAAAATTACCTTATTTTGATAGTCCATAAGCATTGCCATGAGTGATGGCTTGGTAAGATATATAAACATTTGTTGTATTGGTATACTTGCTTTCGGGATTGGGTGTGGAAGGAACAAAACCATGAACATGAAGAATAACGACGATTGCAAATTTTGGAGAGGGTTTTGAGAGTAGTTTCAAAATGGATTTGGTTATAAATCTTATTTTTATAACTAGCACAATTGCATTAATAAATATAGGTGATATATTAATCATATTCATAACTATAATAATAAATGTGATTGATATATTAATAGATAGGTATGATAGGATTTAATATTAATATTAATATTGATATTAAATAATATATAATTATAAAATTATAACAATAATAATAATATTTTTTTATTTGTTGGCACAATGATAATACAACAGTTCTCATAATTGGGTGACTATAACTTTAGATTCGATTCTTTGCCCAAGAACGACACATAGGTAAGACTATGATTGAGTGTGACGCACACAACGGCACAAACATATTAGTTGTGTTTTCCACGGAAAAACCACCGCCTCTGTGGGACTATAATAATAATTATAATAATAACTTATAATAATTATTATTATATTATAATATTCTAATAATATTCTAATAATATTAATCTTAATATTTAATATATTAAATCCCAATACTAATATTATTAATATTTGGGTCTTGGTGTAGACTCGACAATTTGACAATTAATAATGTCTCTTTTCAATCAATAATGTCTATTGTCGATCAATTTCCTCTATCAAGTCATCCCCACATAAATCTATAAACCCCAACATTAAGATTATAAATCCTAATATATTATTATATATATTATTGTTTATTATATTAATCCTAATATAATAATAAATCAACTCTTTGGATTTTGTATTAGTATATTATAAATTTAACAATAATTATAGTAATAAATATTATTATATTATAATTATAAATTCTAGCATTAATATTATAAACCTTAGGGTTATAAATCCTAATATTAAAACCATAGCATGAATATTAGATACACTAGGATTTATACTGTAGATTCTAGTATTAATAATATAAATTCTAAGATTAATATATCACGCCATAACTTTAACATATTAAAACATAGCATTATTATCCCTCATATTAATATTATAAACCTAATGGTTAGTATTAAACCATAATATTAAATCCAATATTGTTAACCCTAATTTTGAAATGTCGTAAGTGCAAAATTTAATAAATTGCAATGTAATGTAACATTGTGACAATGGTTGTCACAGAGATTGTCATACTGTGACAATGCTTATCACACGAGGACATTGGATAAATTTATCTACCATTCCAACATTACAAAATTAAACCGTAATATTAAACCAAATATTATAAACCTACGATTAATATCATAAACACTAGGATTAATATTATAAAATCTATGATAATAAAACATATGATTATTATTATAAGCCCCAATATTACAAACTCAATATTATAAAACTAATATTAAAACCTAATAGTATAAAGCCACTTTATAAACCATAATATTAATCCCCAATTTTGTAGTGTCCCAATGCGAGATTGAATAAATTACAATGTAGTGTAAGATTGTGACAATAATTGACATATTGATGATCACATTGAGACATTATTTGTCACAGTGTGACGTTGGATAGATTTATATACAATTTCAACGTCATAACATTAAACCATAATATGAAACCAAATATTATAAACCCTAACACTATAAAACTAAATATTATAAATATTAAGATTAATATATTAATCCCTAATATTAATATATTAAACCTTAGAATTAATATTATAAACCCTAAGACTAATATTATAAATGACAACATGAATAATATAAGTCCAAGACTAATATTGTAAATCTTAAGATTAATATTTCAAACCAAGATTAATATTATAAGTCGTGGGATTATTTACCCCAAAATTAATATTATAAAACCTAACATTAATATTATATACCCTAATATTATAAACTCCAGGATTAATATTATAAACCCTAAGATTAAAAATATAAACACTAGGATTATAGACCCTTAAATTAATATGATATACCTTAAGGTTAATATTATAAACCCTAAAAATATAAACCTTAGGATTAATATTATTAGTCGTAACAATAATATTATAATCTCAAAGGATTATAAACCCTCAGATAAATATTAGAAACCATATATTAATATTAAATTCTAATATTAATATTAGAAACCCTAAGATTATAAATATAAAGATTAATATTATATACCCTAAGGTTATATTATGAATCATAGGATTAATATTATACACTTTAGGACTATAAAACCTAGGATTACCATTATCAATTGTAAGAGTAATATTATAAAACCTAGTGTTATTATTTTAAACCTTAAGGATTATCAACCCTATGATTAATATCATGAACCCAAAGATTAATATTAAAATCTAAGGTTAATTTTACAAATCCTAGGAATGTAGACCCTAAAATTAATATTACAAACTCGAACATTAATAATAAACCCTATTCTTAATATTTTAAAATCTATGATTAATATATCAAATGATAAATTTAATATATTAAACATTGGGATTTTAAACCCTAAGATTAATATTATAAGCACTAGGATTAATTAACCCTAGGATTATACTACTAATTAATAATATAAGTTGAATGATTAATATTATAAACCCTTTGATTACTAGTAAACCATAGGATTAATATTATAAATCATAGGGTTATAAAACACAAATTAACATACTAAACCCTAAGTTTAATATTATAAACCTCATCATTAATATTACAAACCATGATATCAATACATTAAACCCTATTTCTAATATATTAAACCCTGAGATTATAATCCCTCATTAGGATTATAAACCCTAAAAATATAAACCCAAATATTATAAACCTTAAGGTTAATATTAAACCCTAGGATTAATATTTTTTTTTGGTAAGTTAGGTTATTCTATATATTCAAAAATAGAGAAGTTACATATGCTACATGTTGGGTTGGCAAGATATGCTTAGCCAATCCCAG
This sequence comes from Pinus albicaulis, assembly GCA_034641835.2. Classification (NCBI taxonomy): domain Eukaryota; kingdom Viridiplantae; phylum Streptophyta; class Pinopsida; order Pinales; family Pinaceae; genus Pinus; species Pinus albicaulis. The sequence continues at coordinate 8,557 of JAXQQM020060373.1, forward strand.
CCTTAGTTACACGGTTTTGAGGCTGCCTCATGAGAGGAAACCAACCCGAACAAACTTAAAACTGAATGGTTTATCTAAATAGTAGAAGATATGTGGCAACAAAAAAGTACCAGTTGCAAGCTCGACAAAAAGCATGGAAGAGTTGTGTAGCTAAGCAGGCCTCACTTTTCGTCTTCATCATCGTTGTTAGCGACCTCCTTCTCAATGGGGAATGCAGGTGCCTACGCAGCAGCTTCCTCCTAGTCTGGCACTGTATGCTTGGGTTTGTGGACCGGTGCATAGAGGATGGGGGAGTTCGGATATACTCTGTTAGGGACACACATTCAGATGCCATTGGAATCCATCACCCAAATGTATGAATCATTATCTTCCTTCTCTTGAACTGACACCGAGTCATTTTTTTGGTACTAGAGGTGCGTTTGGGGAGTGATGGTGGACTTCTATAGGCCGTGCCTTCCTCTTTACACATCCTGCCCAGTGGCTTCTTCATCCTGCTCGGGTTCGGGGCTTTGACGTGCAAAATTTCTTGAGGATGAGCCTTCCATTAACTCTAGTCGATTGTCCTCGCGATAGTGATAACGGCCAGGAACAGCCCCTCTATGTCCACCCGAGATAGTTCTCTGGCGAAGTCTGGGGGCCATTGCGCGAAGAGGCAGGGGGAGGTGTTCAGGGAGGGATATATAGAAGGGAAAGTAGTGTTGGTGCTCAGGGGGTCAGAGTAACATGGGGGGAGGTGCACAGGAAGGGATGTAGCAGGCTAAAAGGGACTGCGCAGTGCACCGCTAAGAAAAGGGCTTCAGAGCCTTCTGAAGTCCAGGAGATGAGAGAGCAGAGGTAGAGAGGCGAACGGCATAGATAAAATATTGTGGCTTGAAAGGGGATGAGAGCTCATATTTTTAAAGGGGCTAGGATGTGTGCAAGGATGATGGAAATGAGTAGACCTCACACATAGCTGCATTCCATGATCGATCACTTGAGCAGGCTCGAGGGAAGGGGGATGGCTGCAAATAGGGGTTAATCATGATGATCATTTATAGTGATAGATGTAAAGGGATGCCTTGGGGAGGGTGACACTGTTCCTATCATCTCGTCATCATTCCTAATTCTGTGAGTCATGTGCGACTGGCTAATGGTTTGAGGATCCATAGCAGGAGAGGCTCTGTGCAAAATATCTCTGTCCTCCAGGGTGTGTGAGATGTGATTGTCAAGCATGTCAGTTCTGTCACATGCATCTGGGGAACCCTAGGATTAATATTATAAACCCTTATGAATAATATATTACACCATAAATTTATTATATTAAGCCTTAGTATTATAAACCCTAACATTCATATATTAAACCCTAGGATTATAAAACCTAATATTTATAAACCTTTGGATTATATAATATGAAGATTAGCTTTATAAATAGTAAGATTATTATTAAGCTGTAATATTAATATCTTAAACCCTAGGATCAATTTATTTAACCTTAATATTATTTACCCTAAGATTAATATTATATAGGATTATAAACCTTAGAATTAATATTATAAACGCTATGATTCATATTAAGCCTCGGATCAATATTATAAAATTAGGGATTATAAACCACGAGACTAATATTATAAAGACTAAGATTAATATTAAACCTTAACATTCCCTAATGTGGGTGATACTAGAAATGATTGAAGTGTGGAGCATCGGATTTAATCTCATACCAATATGACATATACCTCGTTGAAGTGTGTTAAATAAGCCTTTGGTGGCGAGCCAAAGTCGATGGTTCTTGATTGTTTTAGTGCTATATTTGGGAATTGTGTTCCCTTATAAATTTGTTTCATCGAGAGTGCAAGGTGGCTCTTTGTCTTCTGCATCCCTAGCACTTCAAGCGGGGACAACAAGGAGGAGAATTCCCTCAAGACCTAGTGGCTTTGCCTCCTTCATGATGGTAGTTCAATGGATACAAAATTGGAACTTGAGATCATGGAGGCTTTTATAGAAGGTGGGATATATTTTTGTGTCTGTAATGGAAGGAAAATAGTTGGGCTTCGATATGAAGGAGACTTCACTCATTTTCACTCAAATTCCCAACCTATCGGTAAAATGGTAATACCTAGCTCCAATTGTAGCTCATTTTATATTGTTACATTGGCTTATTAGCCTTCCTATAGGACCTATAGTATGGATCCTATAATTTAAGGTGGAGTCTTAAGTTAGCATTGGGAGCTCATGTTTGGTTAATTTTTTTTGTCTTGAGCTGTAGTTCAACTCTAGTGCTTAGTTATGGAGGTGGGGTCATCAGTACCAGGGTTTCTTCTCCTATTGTTGAGCCTAGGAGTTATCTTATCTCAAAGGGTTGTGCAGTAGAATGGGAATTTAGTTGTGGTGTGTTTCTAGTGTCGACAGTATTTGTAATTTTGCAGGAATATTGTTGGAGAGGGGTTGACTCATCAATAGGCGATATGTTTGTGATTCTCATATCCCCTTTTGCATTGGATTTGTCATTGTTGAAATAACATGGGGTTTTCACATAATTTTATATACAAAGTGTAAGGTTTTATATTACTGGTGCATGGTAATATGCCTGAGGCCCATGCAATGGAAACGTCGATGCACTCATGGGGGTTTAGGTCCACAAGGCCAAGGAATCGTCCACCGAGAAAAAAATTTGGGATTTTTGGGATTAGGAGGTGAAAGAGGCAGCTCATTTACCAGGAAGAGTATACCCACCACCTCTATTCAATTCTCTAAAAAAATAGATTCAATGGGTTACCATGATGTTGTAGCAGATATCTCGAGACTAGCATGAGGATCGAAAAAAATATATTTCTTTTATGAATGAACTTAAACACAATCAGTGACACATGACGGATAGGTTGGTATCACCACATCGTGTTAATAAAAAGATATAGGAGAGGCTGGAAAATCTCTAATCTCGGATGAAACATATGGAAGTTCACATTCATGAAGCCTTTCATCCTCCTACCCCACCAAGAAATGGACCAGACATTCGAGCTCTCACTAAGTTTGTTGAAAAAGGATGAATGTCACATATTTTGGTTCTTGGCATATTCTGGTTTATTTATGCTATATGTATCTGGTCTTTAAGTTTAATTTTATTTTTTTCAACATTTGTTTTGTATTATATTTTGGTCAACAATTCCAGTAGGAATAAGGCCAGAGGACCTTTGCAACCAAGTTTCTCATGATATACCTTTAACGTGACTTAATATAAAATTTATACTTACAAAAAAATATTAAACCTTAAGATTAATATTATAAACCCTAATATCATAAGCCTCATATCAAACCACATTATATAAAACCAATATTATAAACCCTAATATTAATCCCCAATTTTGTAATGTGACAATGCAACGTCGAATAAATTTCAATGTAATGTAACATTGGGATAATGATTGTTGGATTCTCTATAGAAATGAGACAATGTTCATCGCAATGCAACATTGTTTATATTTCTATATAATTACAATGTCACAATATCAAATCCTAATATTAAAATGAATATTATAAAGCCTAACATTATAAAACTCAATATTATAAACATTAGGATTAATATTATAAATATTAAGATTAATATATCATATCCTAAGTTTAATATATTAAACCATATGATTATAAACCATGAGATTAATATTATAAGCCCTAGGATTATATACCTTAGGGTTGCTGCTATAAAACCTAATATTATTATTATAAATCAAAATATTAAACCCTAATAATATAAAATCAATATTATAAACCTCATATTAAACCCTTAAATATAAACTCGATATTGTAAAACCTAAATTTTATCACCAATTTTGTAATGTCCTAATGACACGTTGAATAAATTCCAATGTCATGTAACATTGCGATAATTATTGTGAGAGTGATTGTCACATTGAAACAATGTTTTTCACAATGAAATGTTGGATAGATTGATGTACCATTACAATGTCAAAATATTAAATCCTCATATTAAACCACATATTATAAACCCGAACATTATAAAACTCTATATTATAAACACTACGACTAATATTATAAACCCTGCAATTATAAACCCTAATATTAATAAATTAAACCCTCGTATTAATATATGATTTTTTTATCCCAAAAAAACTTAACAACCCGCGTGACATGTATCTACCAGTAAACCTCTTTTGATATGAGGTTTGTCCTCCTCTGCATAAACTAGGTCACAATTGGTAGATTTCAACCTTAGATCTCTTAGTTTTCTCACAACTCACATTACCTCGACCACCAAGCCCTATGATTAATATTATGAGCTCTAAGAATGATATTATAAACCCCAACCTTAATAATTAAAAATAAAGGCTAATATTGTAACCCCTAAGATTAATATTATAAAACTTAAGATTAATTTTATAAATCATAAGATTATTTAACCTATATTTAATATTATAAAATGTTGCATTAATACTATAAACCCTAGGATTATAAATATTAGGATTAATATTATAAGTAATATTTCAAATCCTAAGTTTAATATATTAAATATTAAGATTATAAACATTAATATTACTATAGCTTAGCATTATAAACTCTAATATTAATATTAAGGTCCAATATTTTAAACCTAATATTATAAAAACTAATATTTAAATCCAAATATCATCAACTTAATATTTTAAACATAATATTATTAAAAGCTAACATTCCAAACATAAAATTATAAAACCTATAAATGAAATAAGCATTAAATGTGCCTCAATCATGGTATTACTTGCCCTCTAATTCATTATATTTTCTTCTATAATAGGCTATTATTATGTTCATAAAAACTTATTTGATGGTTCGTGTTAGTCCTTATTTGTGAAGGTTGATTTCTATATGTATAAAAATAGACATAAAGAATATAAATTTTTTACCATGTATATTTTTTGTGTAAGGGAATTATATGAAGGTAATTTTTGTCGCATAAAAAATGAAAAACGATTAAGTAAATCTTAGTGAACCATTGGATAAACTACCTGTAAATGCCTACCTTTTAGTGCCTATACCTTGTAAAATTGAATATAATTTGTTTCTAGTATATTCTTATGTTTTTCTTGAATCATTATGGCCCCACGTTGCTAGAGTTGTCAAGAAAGGATAGCAAGGACTATTTGAATTGATTTGTAGATTAAATAGTGTAGAATGAATATTAATAGGTTTTGTTGCCAGGAAGACTACATCCTATTCTAGGAACAATATTTCATGACAAATTCCATCTTAGGCATGTAGATGGTAGGGGTTTAGTATGCTATTTGTTTCCATAAACCTAGAAATGGTATAAAATATTGAATTAAACCTAGAAATGGTATAAAATATTGAATCAATCCAGTGAAGTTTCAATTTGTAGTATTGTAACTCATACTTCAAGAATAATTTTAGAGAAATTTCAATGGAAATGCACGTAAAGTGTTAATTCTTTTCTAGGTTCTAATAAAAGTGCATACATATATCAAATGTAGAATCAAACCATGTTTGATAGATCTTTGTTTTAAATGTTGGTTATAAGAATGGTTGTATTGGTTGAGTTAATGCGTATCATTTTGTTAAGAATGAAAACTAAATCATTACAAAATCATTAGGAGGAGGATCGTGTGATATCTTCAAGTATAAATTTGTGTGTACATGTGTATTTATGATAGAACATTTAAGGATTATGATGTAATTATTTTGTTTACATCATTTTTATTGATTATTAAATAATGTGGAAAATTTGATTATTACATTTGTAACTTAGCCATGATATAGTCTTTATGGTTTTGTGAAAAAAGTAATTTTTTTTTATTGTATCAAAGTTCTATTTAGAAGAGCATAGAAGGAGAAGTTAATTATGTACAAAATATAATCCTTTCATTATTAACAAGAAGAAATATGCTAAATATATTAATGAACAAATCACATGCATGTTCATAGCTAATCAGAAATGATAAGATATTTATTAATTAATTGTAAATTCAAAGATATGCTTTTAGTAACCAATGAAAGGCAATTAGATTAACAAACATGGAAGAAATTTTCTATAAATAAAATTCAATTAGTATTGATATCACATAAGTACTCAAATCAACTCAAAAAGATTCAGAAACTCAATAACCCACCAATACCCATTGCTAATTCTCATCAAAATTCCTGAAACCTCAAGAATACATCATGATACGTTAAGAGCTAAATTCCATCCTTGCGATGAAGTATTATTTCATAATAATATGAGCTCATACACCTTGCAATTTTATAGAATCTAAAACTACAGGTGTGTCACCATGGGTTGTAATGTCGTGGTTTCTAAGATGTCGTGGTTTCTAAGGTTGTGATCTGATGCTACAAAAAAATATAGTCACATTCCCATCAGGATTACAATCTATTTAAACCTTTATATCCTCTCCTTGAGCTACAAAATTATGATGAGAAAGCTCTCTATATTGAGGAGGAGTTGAAGATGTCATTAAACGAGTTACTAGTAAATGACATTTATAAAACACAATTTAACATTGTATTATAAAATATTTCTATACCTACATAAAATTTAAAGTGATCCCATTTAGAAAGCTCAAGTGGTCTCATTTAGAAATTAAAAATTGTGATCAATCATTATCAATCTCTTAATTCGGACCATAATATTGTGAGTTAAAAAATAATATTCACATCCATCCAAAAAAATTCAATTTAAAAAAATCAAAATTCATGCATCCATCCATCCCAATTTCTATATAGACAACACCTATCAACATAAAAAATTTAATATATCAATGAAAATATAAATTATTGGATTTACACATTTTTTTTTTTAAACTATATATTCATAACACTTTATTTCACCAAAACATTTTTATACATTTATAAAAATCTAATTTAATTTTTACTTTAATCTCTTATATACAAAATGATACAATAGAGAGATCCATCAATGAACATAAAACTATTCAATAAATAAATATATGTTACAAAACAATTTATATAATAAAATATTGAGTAGATTTATCATCAACGAAGAAGGTGAGTTCAACTAAGATTTCAATAGTCTTTAAGGCTTTTTAGCTCTCACTTTATAGACCGAGAACACGATTTTTTTTTCCACTATTTTATAATACTCTTCATACTTTTGATTTTCTCTCTTTCTTTACAAGTTCCATTAAAATGAGCACTTATTGCAAATTAGGGTTAGAGTTGATGAACTCTCTGTTAAAAAAAACTATAGAAAGTATTTATCACTATTAAAATTCAAAATTTAACATAATCATAAATAATCAAAATTCAAAGATTATCATAATCATAAATATAAAAAGAGTGATAAAAAAATGATAATCAGATTGAATCAATAGCAAAATGCAAACCAGCATGAAAACTATAGATACAATGTTTCAATTAAAACTCACCAAATTGAGTGAAAAACTAATTCACTACTTGATGGGACCAGTCCTTCTTAAACTCTGTGATTAATCAATAATTAATTTATGATTAATGTGGTGATTGTGATTATCATATTCTCGGTGATTTTGTAATTGATATTTTTTTTATTTTTGATTAATTTCTCGTACTTGTGGTTGGTGTGAGGAGGACACCTGTCCCATCCTCAGAATTTGCGATCCCGCCCTTAGCTACGCGCCTAACCTCTGTTCACTTGGAATTTTACTTTGTTCTCTGGTGATTGTGAGGGTTTTTCGACTGTTTCTCTGCGATTATGGTGGTTTGTTTTAGTGGTGCTTTGACCTGTATGTGGTCACGGATCCTGCTCTGTTTACTGGGCTCTATCTGCAATATTTAACCACCACTCTACTCTGCTAGCTAGATTCTATTGGTGTAATGGCTCTATTTGTATTTATTTCTCCATCAATGAGCTCGAGGGTTTTGAGACTTGGTTCTCTGCTGTCTGTAAATGGGCTCCTCCACCCAGAAGGTTTTGTGGGTGCTATTTGTGGTTGCTATCTCCTGAATGAATTTGTTATTATACTTTTTTATCCTCTCGTCGTATGCATTCTTCTGTTTGACTGGTTATTTGACCGTGGTATGTTAGGTTGCAGCCATCAGGGAACTTGGCATTCGACCTCAACTCGTCGGCTTCACAGTGGTAAGTCCTCCTTGTCTACTTTAGTTTTTCAGTTGATTTTCCTAGTTATACTAAGGAATTTTCTCCTTCGTGAGTAGGGTTCCCTTGCTGGTTAGCGACCGGTCGAATCCTTCCTCCAGTTCGACACTTCTCTTTGGGTAAGCATAGGCTTACAAACCGTCACCGTTCATTTCTCTGTCGTAGGGTTTTAACTTTCTCACAATTCTAACATCTGGGTTTGTCTTTGCAGGTGGTTTTTTGGGTGCTCCAGGTGTGGTTTCGGCTCTGTTGTTACTAGCCCAAATGGGTAGGATCTTTTCCTATAGTCACTTCTAGCAATTAAGGTTTTGAGGGTATGAGCCTCGGCTCCCCTGTCAGTCGTCTTCTGTGTTGATTTATCTGTTAGCAGTTTGGTATGGATACTCTTCTCTCTGTAAGTCGTTTTTGGATCTATATGTGGTCGCGGCTCTTAACTTGCCAGTCAGGGTTTCTTTGTCTCTGGTCTTGGTATTCACTGCTGGTTGTAGGGTTTCAGTACCGGGGTTTTGAACCCGTTTCCTTAGTCGAACATGCAATACTTTTAATCATATCTTTGGACTGCAACGATTTTTTTGGTATTTGTAATAAAATACTTGGATAATGCTCGAAAGGAAAATGTATTGTTTCAGTTTGAATGATACCTGCGATTTTCTTTGCCACAATGCTCAACGTGTTTCTAGGACTGTAGATCTTTGTCGTTAATGGATTTCTCGCCTCTTTTCTGTAGCCTCGTTCATATGCATCGATGTAGTCACTCCCACTTGCTCTCGACTGTTTCTTAAATTTCTACAAAAAGAATTATTCTGCCATTTCTTGCCTTTGTTTATGAATGCATTCAATTATGAATATAGAAAGAAATGTATTTTGCTGCGAATGGATTGAGATGACTTTTCAAAATCTGTTGTATGCTCTTTATTCGTTTTCTGCTATGATGGAATCCAATCTTACAAACGTCTCATTTTTTCCCTTTTGTATGATTTGTTAAACAGTTTTAGAAACTGTCAACAATTACATGTAGTTAAATTGGATAACCGTTAATTCCCATTCACCTAAATTATGTACTTAATTTTAAACAGTAACTAACAAGAAATTATAATGAAATTAAAAATATAACTTGCTGTTAAGTCCTAAATGCTAAAAACTAAGGAAATATAAAGAAAATCTCAGGTACAATGACCTGTAAACCTGTGAGATAAACCCTTTTGTATTTGTTCACCCTGAGCTAGATGCTCCTGCATCAAGCTCCCAGGGTAAAAAAAATTCATGGCTTCGTTCCATGAGCTCCTCCATAGAATATCCTGCACGCTGTATATGTGCCACGTCAAGCCACGAACTGTCCTCAATGGGGCGGTTCTTCCACTTGACAGGTACTGAAGGTACTCTTTTCTGCGAGTTCGTTTGGCCACCTGTGTGTCGAGAATTCTGTCGATCTCAAGGGGTTGAGCCAAAGGCATTTTCCTCATCCAAGAACCGCTTTCCGTCTGGGTGTCCCGTTCTGGCCGTGCCGAATTGTTGTCTTTAGGACTGGCAGTGTATGGAAACAGATCTGTCACATTGAAGATAGGTGATATTCCTATTCTTGGGGGTAGCTATAATTCATAGGCATTCGCAGAGAATTTATGCCGAATTTTTCAAGGGCCAATTTTTTTAAACTTCAATTTGTTGTACTAACCCTTAGGGAACCTTTATTTACATAAATGTGCGAGAACGTCATCTCCCACATTAAACTATACCTCCTGCCATTTTAGATCTGCTTTTTGTTTATACCTCTGACTGCTGTCCTGCAACTTAGATTTTACCTACTCATGTAGGTCATTCATTGCTTTGGCGAAATCTTCCCCGTCAGCACTCCTTCTTTCCAACTGTCCCAGATCTCGTAACTCATGCACTCAGCGAGGATGCATGCCATAAAAGATCTGAAAAGGACTGTATCCTGTGCTTCGATTTGGTGAATCGTTGTAAGTAAATTCTGCCTGGGCAAGTACACGATCCCACATTCATGAATTTTCTCCAATCAAACTTCGTAGTATGTTTCCCAAGCTCCTGTTCACCACCTCCATCTACCCATCAGTCTGTGGGTGATAAGTAGAGCTGAAGTTCAACCATGTGTCCAACTTCCTCCACATGGTGCGCCAGAAATGTCTTGTGAACTTCACATCCTGTCGGAGACAATGGACTTAGGCAAACCGTTCAGTCTCACAATCTCCGTGAAAAACAAGTGTGCTACGTGAGTGGCGTCATTAGTTTTTCTACAAGGAATGAAATGTGCCATTTTCGAGAACCGGTCCACTACCACTATCACAGAGTCATAATCGTGTTGTGTTCTTGGCAGACCTAAGACAAAGTCCAAGCTGACTGAATACCAAGGTCTACTCGAAATAGGCAGTGGTGTGTAGAGTCCCGTATTCTGACTATGTCCTTTCGCCAACTGACACACTTTACACCTGGTTATAAATCACTGCACATCCCTTCGCATATTCGGCCTGTAATAAAAGTGACTGAGCTTATCTAAGGTCTTATCAATGATGAAATGTCCAGAAATACCTCTGTTGTGCTTCTCCCGGATGATTTTCTCCCTCATTGAACAGTCGGGAATACATAGCTGTCCTCCTTTAAACAACAGTTTCTCCTCTAAGTTATAGTCCACCCATGGAGTATTATTTCTCAACAAAGGGTTCTGGTAGGCTTCATAAGCCTCCTTGAAATCCGCATATGTTTGATACAAGTCTCTCAGGTGTTCAAATCCCAACACTTGTATCGTGCTCTCCTGCAAGAAAAAAGCTCTTCTGCTCAACGTATCTGCTACCTTGTTGCCCTGTCCACTAATATGCTTCAATACAAACGTGAAACTCTGCAAGTACTCAACCCACTTTGCATGCTTGTGGTTCAACTTATGCTCCTGCATAATGTACTATAATGAAGAATTATCAAAAAACAAAACAAATTCATTACCGAACAAATAGTGTCTCTAATGCTTGAGTGCTTGTATGACAACATAGAACTCCTAGTCATAAGACGAGTACTTCTGCCTGCTTTCATTCAAATTTTCACTGAAATAAGCAACAGGTTTTTCTTCCTGGCTGAGTATGGCCCCAATGGTTGTACCACTAGCATCACAACGAACTTAGAACAATTTGTTAAAATGAGGCAACCTCAAAATCGGTCTTTCAGTGATCTTCTTCTTCAAGATCTGGAAGCTTTTTTCTGTCACTTCAGTCCAACAGAAAGGTTGACTTGCCTTTTTTATTGTATCCAACATAGGTGCACAGATCTCACTAAAATTCCTTATAAACTTACAATAGAAACTTTCCAACCCATGAAAACTACGAACTTTGAACAAGCTCTTTAGGGATGGCCAGCTAATGATAGCTGCAACTTTCTCTGGGTCCATTTTCAATTCATTTTCTGCAATCACAAAGCCCAAATAAACTAATTCCCTCTGAAAAAAAAACATTTTTTCAAATTTATCAGCAACTTGTTTTGCTGAAAATTATCCAGCACAATCCGAACATGTCAAAAATGTTTTTCTTTAGTCTTACTGAAAATCAGTATATCATCAAGATATATAATCACGAATTTTCCAATAAACTCTTTCAGCATTTCATTCATCAGGCACATCAAGGTACTAGGGGTGTTACTTAACCTGAATGGCATCACCAACCACTCATACAGTCCTTCATTACTTTTGAAAGTTGTTTTCCATTTGTCCCCCTCTCTGATTCGGATCTGGTGGTATCCACTCTTTAGATCGATTTTCGAGAAATACACTGCCCCACTTAAGCAGTCCATCATGTCATCCATTCATGGCAATGGAAACCTATACCTAATAGTAATCTTATTGATGGCTTTCGAATATGTTCACATTTTCCACTCTCCTCCTTTCTTGCGAGCTAAAACTGTCGGAATGGCACAAGGACTTAAAATATCCCTTATCAACCCCTTATCCAGCAATTCCTGTACTTGTTTTCTGATCTCCTCCTTTTCCTTAGGGCTCATTCAGTATGTTTCCTTGTTTGGTAAACTAGCTCTGGGTATAAAGTCTATGTGATGACTGATACTTCTCCTAGGAGGTAATTTATCGCGCAAATCATCCACTACAATGTCACTGAACTCCTACAACATGTCTTGAATTTCTTCAGGTAAATCTGCAATTTCAGTGTGTAAAAGCACTATTTTTGGCCTCCTTACAACAACATATTTTATCTCACTGTCTTCGATCTATTTCAAAAATTCCTTTCCTCCCATCAACAATTATTTGACTCCACTGTTGTCTCTTCCTCCTTGATGGGTACAAGTGTGTGCTTAATCCCATCATTGACAAACTTGTAACATTTTGTCTTCCCATCATGTACTACCTTTCTGTCATACTGCCATGGTCTTCCTAACAGTATGTGACACACGTCCATAGGCATAATATCACAAACAAACTTATCCCTGTATTTGCCAATATGGAACTCAACCTCACATTGTTCATCAACTAACAGTTCATGTCCTTTCTGTAACCACGACACCTTGTAAAGAGTGTGGTGCTTCAACCTTTTCAATCCCAACTTCTCTACCATCTCCATGGAGACTAGTTTATCTGTGCTCCCACTGTCGATAATCAATTTGCAGCATTTTCCATGTGACTTACAAACTGTCCAGAATAATGCCTTCCTTTGAGTTGGGTCAGCTGTCTCCTTTGCTAGTTTCAGTAGTACATTTTCAAAACCAAGGCTTCCCCTGTATCTAGCACATTCTCTGCCTCTTGGGGTGGTACCTCTGCCTCCTCCATCTAAGCAACATATGCTCCTCTTGTTATAGCCTGTTCTCCTTCAGGACACTCATAGGACTTGTGCCCACAGTTGTGGCACCAATAACACTAGATAGCTGCTCCTCTACCTCTGCCATTACCTCTTCCACCCTAGTATGGCTTTCCTCCCTTGGTGCTACTGTCCTTCTCTTCTGTCCCTGAATCCTTCAAGCTGCTACCTTCATCATTGGGGTTGACAGCTCTACCTCTACCAAAGGTTCGTCCTTTCCCTCTGCCAGATCCTCCTCCTCTTCTGGCATTCTGTTTCCTGTTTATCTTCTCCTTTGCCTTCAAGGCACTCTGATAAGCCTCATCTATGGTTCTAGGTGAAAGAATACTTATCTCATCCAATATTTCCAGCCTTAAACCATTTACAAACCTCGCTGTTTTTTCTGTGGTGTCTTCCACGTAACCTGCTCTCAGGTTCGCCCAATAGAATTCTTCGGTGTACTCCTTTACAGTCATTCCTTTCTGTTTCAGATTTTGTACCTGCCTGTACATAGCAATCTGATATTCTTTGGGTAAAAATTTACCCTTCAACTTGGCTTCCATCCTAGTCCATTTTTTGATAGGCTTATTATTCAACTTCTTCCTCTCTGCTTGTACACTATCCCACCATAAGGCTGCATGCCCTTTCAACCTGGTGGCAATGAATTTAACTCTCTTATCTTCGCTGATCTCCTCATACTCAAAATACTTATTCAACTCATTGATCCAATCCAGCAGTACCTCTACTGACTAACTTCCATCATAATTCGAAAGCTCAGGCTTTGGCTTACTATTAGCCAGTAATACTGATTTCAACAACTTGATCTCAGGTCCTTCCCCATCTGATCCATCTGTTGTATCTACATCTTCCTCATCACTATAATCTGCTCCATCAAGATCCCTTCTTATTCCTGCTTCTACTGCCTCCAAACAGGCGTTTAGGATCCTAATCTCCTCTCTCAGTCCTTCATCTGCTACTCTCCAAATAGCTCTCCCATGACCTCGCCTTCCAACTTCCATTTCAATAATAAATAAATAAAACTCGACCTGCTCTGATACCAAAAATTGATGGGACCAACCCTTCTTAAACTCTGTGATTAATCAATAATTAATTTATGATTAATGTGGTGATTGTGATTATCAGATTCTCGGTGATTTTGTAATTGATATTTTTTTATTTTTGATTAATTGCTCGTACTTGTGGTTGGTGTGAGGAGGACACCTTTCCCGTCCTCAGAATTTGCGATCCCGCCCTTATCTACGTGCCTAACCTCTATTCACTTGGCATTTTACTTTGTTCTCAGGTGATTGGGAGGGTTTTTCAACTGTTTCTCTGCAATTATGGTGGTTTTTTCTAGTGGCACTTTGACCTGTATGTGGCCACGGCTCCTGCTCTGTTTACTGGGCTTTGTATGTAATCATTAACCACCGCTCTACTCTACTAGCTAGATTCTGTTGGTGTAATGGCTATATTTGTATTTCTTGCTCCGTCAATGAGCTCGAGGGTTTCAAGACTTGGTTCTTTGTTGTCTGCAAATGGGCTCCTCTGCCCCGAAGGTTTTGTGGGTGCTATTTGTGGTTGCAATATCCTAAATGCATTTGTTCTTATATTGTTTTATCCTCTCGCTGTATGCGTTTTGTTGTTTAACTGGTTATTTGACTGTGGTATGTCAGGTCGTAACCATCAGGGAACTCGGCATTCGACCTCAACTTGTCGGCTTCACAGTGGTAAGTACTCCTTCTCTGCGTTAGTTTTTCAGGTGATTTTCCTGGTTATACTAAGGAATTTGCTCCTTTGTGAGCAAGGTTCTCTTGCTAGTTGGTGATCGGTCGAATCCTTCCTACAGTTCGACGCTGCTCTTTCGGTAAGCATAGGCTTACAAACCCTCACCGTTCATTTCTTTGTCGCAGGGTTTTAACTTTCTCACAATTCTAGCATCTGGGTTTATCTTTACAGGTGGTTTGTTGGGCGCTCCAGGTGTGGTTTTTAGGTCTGCTATTACTAGCCCAAATGGGTAGGGTCTTTTTCATGTAGTCACTTCTAGTAATTAAGGTTTTGAGGGTATGAGACTCGACTCCCCTATCAGTCGTCTTCTGTGTTGATTTCTCTGTTAGCAGTTTGGTATGAATACTCATCTGTCTGTAAGTGGTTTTGGGATCTATATGTGGTCGCGGCTCTTAACTTTCCAGTTAGGGTTTCTTTTTCTTCGGTCTTGGTATTCACTGCTAGTTGTAGGGTTTCAGTATCAGGGTTTTGAACCCATTTCCTTAGTCTAACATGCAATATATTTAATCATATCTTTGGACTGCAACAATTTTTTTGGTATTTGTAATAAATTACTTGGATAATGCTCGAAAGGAAAATGTATTGTTTCATTTTGAATGATACCTGTGATTTTCTTTTCCACAATGCTCAGCATGTTTCTATGACTGTAGATCTTTGTCGTTAATGGATGTCTCGGCTCTTGTCTGTAGCCTCGTTCATATGCATCGATGTAGTCACTCCCAATTTCTCTCGGTTATTTCTTAAATGCTTGCAAAAATAATTATTCTGCCATTTCTTGCCACTGTTTATGAATGCATTCAACTATGAATATAGAAAGAAATGTATTTTGCTGCGAATGGATTCAGATGACTTTTCCAAATCTCTTGTATGATCTTTATTCGTTTTCTACTATGATGGAATCCAATCTTACAAATGTCTCATTTTTTCCCTTTTGTATGATTTGTTGAACAGTTTTAGAAACTGTCAACAGTTACATGTAGTTACATTGGATAACTGTTAATTCCCATTCACCTAAATTCTGTACTTAATTTTAAAACAACAACTAACAAGAAATTATAATGAAATTAAAAACATAACTTGTTGTTAAGTCCTAAATGCTAAAAACTAAGGAAATCTAAAGAAAAACTCTGTACAATGACCTTTAAACCTGTGAGACAAACACTTTTGTATTTGTTCACCCTGAGTTGGATGCTCCTGCAGCACTACTCTAGTCATGATACCGACCCTTTTTGCAGCGAAAATTAAGGAGCGTGAAAATAATATTTCATATAATCAGATTATAATTGACAAATAAGTCTTGAAATAAATAAATTTTCTTAAAGTAGTGGCATGAGCACTAAAAATAATGTAAATGTATAAAATTTATAAACTTTTCCAACTAGGGGCATGAACGTGGAAAAAAAGTTGTAAAGGATGAGTGCAACCTAATAATAGTGACTCTATACTTTGGGCTAACAATACAAAAAATAGAGTGACTCTATACTTTGGGCTAATAATATAAAAAATAGAGAAACATAAAGCTTGATTTAATGTGTCTTTATAATAAATTTGAACATACTGCAGGAAAATGAAATGTAAGAAGTATAATTATTTTTTTGGAATATACGTTTATATTTTTGTATGATTATGTATTATGCATAGTGTTTAAATATATATTATTTTTTTCAACCAACTATAATGGATATGTTTTTCTATTCCTAGATGTTTTCGAGTTTTCTTAATATAATATCAGTTTATTATTAAGAAAATTGAATATTTCATTCTTCACTAATCTAACATAAGTTTTTTTTTCAATTTGGAAAGGTTATCACAAGTAAACCCAGAGAGAAATGATATATTTTTTTTAATATTTCAATTTATGTCGATCTAAAATACCTAAATTGATTTTTTTTCAATAGGGAAAGGTTATCACAAGTTAACCGAGAGAGAAATGATATTTCTTTTTTAACATTTCAATCTATATCGAGATAAAATAGCTAAATTGAAAATCATATATAAGGCATAGATAAAATACATAAATTAATAGGGCTTAAAATAAGATTTTAGGGTGGTTTAATTGGAAAATGTATGACATAAGTGTTACACAAGCTATGAAAATAATATATGATACATGATGTAAAATAATATTTTAGGATGGCTTAATTGGAAAATGTATGACATAAATGTTATGCAAGCTATATTTTCAAATGTCATTTCAAGTCTATTATTTATTTAGTATCTACATGGTAAGATCTATATATGCTTATAGTTTTGGTGATGATAACTTTGTGCAATATACTTAAAAATTAGCATGAAGAAAATCAAGTCTTATTGTTTTTACATAGGTATTATAAAAAATCATAAAAATATTACAAATAAAATATTACAAATATGCTATTGTACCCACAACAATATATTATTGGTTTTAAAATATGAGTGTAATAGTTTATCTCTCCTATTTATTGTATAAAATGGCTCTATCTCTTCTCCTTATATCTTAGAGGTATCATCTAATCAATTGTGTTCATTTTGTGGACGATCTACAACAAGAAAATATTCTTATCAAATAAGAATGGTGTGAACTAGCAAGAACTAGAGCATAATAAGTTTCAATCCAATGTTTTTGTGATAATGTCCTCTGATTTTTTTGAAAATTTGTAAATGTCAAATGAATTGTAAGAGTTAATGCTCTTGATGAAAATAAAAGGGAGAAGTTAATTAATCATATATATGAGGAAAATATAACTCCCTTTTCCAAATAAAATTAATTAAAAGATCTCTAAATTCAATTTTAAAGGATGCTCATATAATTACAACTTGATAATACAAAGAATCATCTTATTTTTTTTTTAATCTACCTCCATATAAATTTAAATTATTTGAATGAATATGAAAAGGATATCATTTTTTATCCATAACATATGTTAAAATAAGGATTTATATTAATCTTTCAACTTTTATTAATACACTTAGCATTATGGTAGAGCATACCTATTATGGGCACTACCTATGATAGCTTTATTCATGTAAAAATTGTTTACTTAGAACCTAATAATATCACTTTCTGTCCTCCACCATTGTGGGTGCCCTTACACCCATTATTGTTGCATAAAATATGCATTGTTCCAAAACTGATAGTTGCATATTTTATGGTCATTTGTCATTAGAAATCTTTTTTTACAATCCAAGATATTTGTTACCATTCCCTAGGTATGGTACATGCATTTACTTCTATATCTTAAATGAAGAAACTCGTAACTGTATCTATATCTATGCCTAAAGCCAAATATCTCTGAGAAGGAATTGATGATGTTGTCTAAGCCCTATTTCAATTCCCTTGAGTTTGAGAAGCATCATTTGAGGCTTATATTTCTTATAGTCCTAATTAACCATGTTTTATTATAGCAGGTTTCCATGGGCTATCTCCATGAACCCTTAAGCTCTTAGATGTAACAAAAATTTTTATGGTTTTGCGAACAAGGAGCTCGATATTTTTGTCTCCAAAATTGTGGCACTGTAGCTAAGATTGTGTGTGCCATGGATGAAACAAACATGACCAACAATAGACATTGAACTTGCCAATGGTCCTGTGTGTCGTGGTCATGCATGTTTGTGTGTGTTGTGGAGTCAAGAAACAAAAATATATGCAGTACCCAACTACTAATGTGACAAGATGGTACCATTGTTCAAAATTGACCAAAAATTCCCTGTAACCATATGAATCATGGAACCACTGTAAATTGATGCCGAATCATGAGTAAGCCGACTCCCTTCTATAAACCATGGAACCACTGTAAATTGATGATGAATCATGAGTAAGCCAGCTCCCTTCTATAGCATGGAGCTTGGATAACTTGGGGGATAGGATGGGTTTTTCCCTATGTGCCTCCCTGCCTCTATTGTGGGTTTACTTCTATGACTGGTGCTTTCCTTATATGATTAGTTCCCTTAGCTTCTATAGATGAAGGTCTTGTGTATACATACCATTGGTGAATGACTCTTGTTGACTATGGCACTCATGATTGACTTGACTAACACAAAAAGTGGACTAACTTATTTTCCTGATGGGAGACCTAGGAAATGGCAGCGTAGCTACATTAAAAATTATGGGAAACCACAGAAAAAAACCATAATATAGAGTACAACTATTAGTGAGGAGATCGGCGTAGCTGGAACTTGTGAACTATAAAATTATAGTTTTCATTTAGCTTTATGAAGGTATTCCTTTTCGCTTCACACAGACTTATAGATGAAGTGTTGTAATTTCTGATAATTCCTTAAAAAATACTAAGGAACAAAATATCCTCTGTCAACATAGAGATTTATAAAAAATCTTGCAGGTGAAGCATAATAAAAACATACACAGTTAAAACAAAACACTATATTTTTCATTAACAAAAAAGACTTAACAAAGTCTTCTTTAGAATCTACTATTCTAATTTTACAACAAAAAAAATTCTTCTTTACTCGGCTGCTACTCACACAGCTCTTTCAAACGCTCAGCTTCACACTCTGTTTCACAAAGTATTTTGTTGCTTTCTCATACGTACACATCATTACACTATAGCATTTGTATATATATATATATATATATATATATATATATATATATATATATATATATATATATATATATATATATATATATATATATATATATATAAATATATTATGTTTAGAATATATATAATAAAATTATTAATTCTAAATTCAAACTTTATGAAATAAAACATGTCAGCTAAGTTTAAAAATTTATATATAAAAAAGGTCACCATGAAATTTTAAACAAAACCTTATAACAAAACAATCATTAAACCAAAAATCATTATAACATATCATGCGAAGGGTTTTATCGTATCGAATGATGAGCCAAGTGATGTCATCCCCAAACCATGAGAAAAATGAATGGGGAGGGAAATGCGAAGAGTTTTCACATCGATTAAAACGTTGGGTGACTGCACCTGCAAGGCTTGTGATGACGGGCCATTGGCCGAGGGAAGGTGATCTGGTGGTGGCGGGACAGAGCTTATCGCGTGTTTGTAGAGGGGAGGTGATGTAGGCATGAACTTGTGTGATAGATTTTTGATTGGTTGCGGGCAGTTGAAGTGGACTGGAGGTTTGAATGTGGAAATGATGAGTTAGTAACTCTGGGTAGGTGTGAATCGTTAAGGCAGGAGGTTGTGTGGATATGAACCACGATTTGAAAATCTAGAAGCGACGACAGTGTAAATGAATTTGGCTGTTGGAGTTGAGTTAAACATAAAATTGAATGCGTTGGTTGAGTGAGAACCAAACCAAAATTTGTTGTTGCTCATGTCATTCAACTTCAAATCAAAATGGCATTTCATCCTTCTGCTTCAGGTTGGAGTTGAATTAATTTCCAACACTCCCCCTTAATTACAACTACTACTATCTTTCATTCTTAGACATTTTCTAAAATAATTAAAAATTTTCTGCCCCAATGGTTTTGTTAAGATATCAACAAACTGCTTTTCTGTTCTACAATGTTGCAAAACGATTTCTCCATTGTTCACTAATTCTCTGATGTAGTGATACTTTGCATCAATGTGTTTTTTTCTTTTATGAAACACTGAATTCTTGGATAAAGCTATAACTGAGCTATTATCACAATAAACTATTGTGCCTTTTACCTGTTCATGACCAAAACTTCTTAACATTCTCCTCATCCATACTGCTTGACATGCTTCTGTTGTAGTTGCCACATACTCTACCTCTAATATTGATAAAGCCACAATTAGATGTTTCTTAGAAGCCCATGAGATGGCTCCTAATCCCATATGAAAAACATATCCAGAGGTGCTTTTCCTATCATCTATACTCTTAGCCCAATCACTGTCAGTATATCTAATCAATTCAAAATTCTCTGAAGTGGTGTATAAAATTCCATACCTCTTTGTTCCTTTCACATACCTAAGAATTCTTTTTGTTGCTTGCCAAAGTGTTTCTTTTGGCCTTTCCATAAATTTGGAAAGCAAACTTACGATATGCATAATATCTAGCCTAGTTGCAGTCAAATACATAAGGCTGCCAACTATGCTCTTATACAAACTTGGATCAGAATCCTTGCTGCTGTATTCTTTTCTCAGTTTTAATCCCATCACTATAGCAGTAATTGTTGCCTTGCAATCCTGCATGTTAAATCTTTCCAAAACTTCTTTCACAAATTTTTCTTGAGAAATAAAAATCTTGTTTTCATTTTTCTCTACTTCTATTCCTAAGAATTATCTCAACAATCCCATATCAGTCATCTCAAATTCTTCTATCATGACTGTCTTAAAATTTTCAATGAGGTAAGCATCATTACCTGTGAATATCACATCATCAACATACAAAACAAAAATGAGCATCTTACCATCTTTCTCTTTTATTTATAATGTGGGTTCTCCTTCACATTTCTCAAACCCATTTTCTAGTAGATAGGCATGTATCCTACTATACCATGCTCTTGGTGTTTGTTTCAGCCCAACAGAGCTTTATTCAATTTGCATACTTTGTACTCTTGGCCTTCTTTCTCATATCCCATTTGTTGTTCAACATATACCTCTTCCATTAAAAATCCATTAAGGAATGTTGATTTTACATCCATTTGGTAAAATTTCCACTTATGTTGTGCTGCTATGGACAACACAGCTCTTACTGTTTCCATTCTTGCAACTGGTGCAAAATTTTCCTCATAGTCTCTTCCTTGTTGTTGCTTGTAGCCTTTGACAACAAGTCTGCCCTTGTGCCTTTCAATCTTGCCTTCAACATTGCTTTTGGTTTTATAAACCCATTTCACTCCAATTACTTCTTTTCCTTTTGGGAGATCAACCAATTCCTATGTCTTATTTTTCTCTATTGCATTTATCTCTTCATCCATAACATCTATCCAGTTCTTTTCTTTTACTACTTCTTCAAAATGAATAGGATATTCTACATGAAAATATAATGTAAATAAGGATTTCATACCTTCCTCTTGCTCATATATTTCATTCAGACTTCTGAATCTGGTTCCTCTTTCACTTGCTGAACTTGTGCTTGTAGAAACACTCAAATTTGCTACTTGTGATAGGTTTGGAGAAGCATTGTCATCACTTCTCAAGGGTGTTCTCATACCTGCTTGTGGTGTCACTTGCTGTCCTTCTGTTGGTGGTGGTGGTGGTGCTAATGAGGGATTTCTTTCAGCCATTTCATCCTCATCTTCATCATGATACAAAGAGATTTTTATTCACTATTTTCTCAATGCTTCCATCCCAAGCTTCTTCTTCAATAAATTTTACATCTCTTCTTATCATAAATTTCTTGGTGGATGGGTTATACAATCTGTATGCCTTGGATTCTTCACTATATCCAACAAATATTCACTTATCCCTCTTACTGTCCAACTTCTTCCTTAGTCGATATGGAATGTGTGCATGAGCCACACAACCAAATACTCTCATGTGGGTGACAAACTGTTTTATGCCACTCCATGCTTCTTCTGGAACTCTGTTCATTACACTCTTTATTGGGCATATATTCAAGAAATATGTTTCATAATGTATGAATTCAACCCAATATTCATTTGGAAAATGTTTTTCCTTGAACATGCTTCTTACCATGTCCATGACGGTTCTATTTTTCTTTTCAACAACTCCATTTTACTGTAGTGTATACCTTGCTGTAAATTGCTTGTGTATCCCATTTTATCTACAAAAATGCAGAAATAATTTGGAGATATATTCTCCTCCTCTATCTTTCTTTAAGACTTTTATGTGCTACCCACTTTGATTCTCAACAAAAGCTTTAAAGTGGTAGAACTTCTCAGACACTTCACTCTTAAATTTCAAGAGATATACCCATGTTTTTCTTATGTAATCATTAATAAAGGTTAGCATATAGTGGTTGCTTGCTAATGATGGTGTTTGCATTGGTCCACACAAATCAGAATGGAATATTTATAAGGGTGACTTTGCCCTTATGCCCTTTCCTAATCGAAATCTTTCTCTATGTTGTTTGCCCAAGATGCAACCTTCACATAGGTTGTCTAGCTTTTCAAGCAATGGTAATCCCTTTACCATTCCTTTTCTATGCAAAAAATTTATACCTCAAAAGTTGATATGTCCATATTTCAAATGCCATAACCAGTTTTCATCTTTTTCTTCTCTTTGGCATGTCTCTTGTGTTACTACTACCATTGCAGCTCCTTTCTTCGAACCTTCTCTCATCTTGAGAGGAAAAATTTTGTTTCTTGTCATTTTCACTTGTGCAGTCTTCTATTTGATTGGTGGTATGTTTAGGATATTACATAGATCATCTTCAAAGAATACATTGTAGCCTTTCTGAATGAGCTATCCAATGCTCAAAAAGTTACACTTCATACCAGGTACATAGTATACATCTGATATGGTCTTATTTTCTCCTTTCTTTTTAGAACACTCACTCTACCTTTTCCCATGACAGAGACCTTACTAGATGTCCCCAATGTTACTTGAGACTTTGCATTTTCATCTAACATGGAAAACATAGAAATGTTTCCAGTCATACGGTTGCTACATCCTGAATCTAGAAACCATATATCTTCATTTTTCTCTTCATCCATATTGCATGCTAAAAATAAATTATCTTGGCTGAGATTCTCTTTGGTAAAATTAGCACTTGATCTATTACCCATGTCACTCTGTTTCTTCCTACATTCATTGGCATAGTGCCCATACTTCTTACAATAATGATATTGGACTTGGGATTTATCATAACTTTGTCCATGTGCTTGATTTTTTCCACCTTGTTGGTTTTTGCCTTGGCTTTGATTCTAACTTTGATTGCTACCCCTTCCATTAGTATTGGCAGGGTTGTTCATTCCTCTGTTTTGGCTTCTTCCTCTACCTTTTCCTCTGTAGTTTAATCTTCTTTGACCTCTTTCTCTTCCAAAGGAAATTTGGGTCATGAAGGCATGTTCCAAAGATGAGTTTGTTGTTCTGCTTAATCTTTGTTCATGTGTTATCAGTGATTCATGAAGCTCATCAAAAGTAACATTGAGAGATCCTTTGTCTCTTCAATGGTTGTAACTACACATCAAATCTTGAGGGTAAGCTCCTCAATGCTTTCTCCACTATTATTATTTCTTCTATTGTCTGTCCATGAGATTTAATTAGGGTAACCAACCCAATCAACAATGTGAAGAATGAGTCTATTCTATCAGACTCTTTCATGCAAATGAATTCAAAATCTCTTCTCATTATTGAAGCTTTATTGTCTTTACTTTCTCCATACCTTGGTAGGTTGTCTGGAAGGTATACATGTATCCTTGGACTTTTTTGCTGTTGAAATTCTTGGAAATATGCTTTCATGCACTGCGTGATAGAGATAAAAGAGGTATTTTTTATTCCTTCTTTCCATTACTCTTCAACAAATCTTTCTCTGGTTGTGTTAAGGCATTAAATTCTTGTTCATCTGTTGGTTCTTCTAAACCATCTTCAACTAGCTCCCATAAATATTGAGAGGCAAACAAGGCTCTCATTGAGATTTCCCAATAGTTATAGTTCTTCCCATTGAACTGTGGTTGAGTATTTCCCATACTCTTGCTTTTGCTAGCTCCTGCCATTGCTAGCCTACTGAACTATGCTAAAAATTGATTGTGTTTCTTTAAAAAAAAATTCTCACACTTGCAGAGATACCCTTTGTCTCTAAAAGACTTCCCTTTTTACAGCTCTCTGGACTGTAATCTTAAAACAAACAAAAACTCTATTTTTTGATAAATACCTGACTTGCTGAACTTTCACACTACTGGTCAAAAGCTTCAACAAACTTCTTCTTCTTCCTTAAACTTCTTCAGCAACTGTTGAGAGCTTGGACTAGCTCCAATACCATGTTGTAATTTCTCATAATTCCTTAACAAATACTGAGGAACAAAATGTCCTCTTTCAACACAGATATTTGAAAAATATCTTGCAGGTGAAGCGTAAAAAAAACATACACAATTGATGCAGGAGCATTAGCTCGGGAAAATACCTTGTATTTTTATTTAAATTAGGGGTCTCATGTTTTTGAGAAATTATTAAATTCATGTAAATATTAATATTATTTTTGAGTGATTAATTATATTTTTAATTAATTATTTGGGAGAATTTGTAAATGTTTCCAAACAACTGGAAAACATGAGAGAAATTAGATGAGAGATATCTAAGAGATAATTAGGGAGCCTAAGTTAGAATTAGTTGCAAGGTTTTAGGGATAAAGATCTATCTTTTAGGGGTGTTGAGAGATTTGGGGATCTTTTGAGATATTAAAGGGATTGAACTCAAATTAGTGCATTTTTAATTTGTATAAATTGATAGGCCTCAAAGGCAAATGGAGAGGGTGTTAGATTAGGGAAATTTGAGAGGTGAGGCCTGGACAGCCAAAGCTTATAAGCCTCTGGGCAATTGGAAGGCCATTAAAGTTGAATATCTGGCAAATACAAAGTTTGTAAGTATTTTCATTGTTAATGTGAAAAGTGTTTTCAGAATTGTGTGTTTTGATTCATTGAGTAGGTGTATATTTTCTGTATATCGACTTTAGAAAGTTGAATTCATTGAGGCGCACTCGTTTTGGTGAAAATTAAATTGGACTGTACCAGAATTGGAACTGGTAATAGTGAATCGACTTAGTGATGGTATGAGGTACGTTTTAAATAAAATCTGAATGTATGGTTTGAATGGCGCATCGACTGTATTATAGATTGTAATGTATGGGGTATGTACAACATTAAAGATTTGTATTTCAAATGTGAGTTGGAGCGCTTTTAACTGTTATGAAATGCTTGATGGATATTTCATATTGTTAAATGTTGATTGGTGTAAGCAACGCACACGCAATTGAGCTGTCAAAGACTATCGAACGTCGTTCCTGAACAAACTGTGTGATACATAAAGGCGTAAAATTTGTTTGGACTCTGTCTATTCTGAATCAATAAAACAGAAATCGATCATCCAAGGGGGAGGATTGGTTCGAATATCAATCAAGTGGAGATTGATACGACGGCTCTGGCAAATCACTTTCAGGAATAGCGTAATCACTTTGATAAAAATCTAAACAACTGTTGTGCAGAATGCGTTGATATTAATAATGTGTCAACGTTTTATGGAGATGCAGGTTTGTTGCATTAAATCGATTGCTAGTGATACTGTCCATATCGTTTGTTCAGATCAGTATCCACTGAAGTAAATGCTACGTATTCCACTTAAGTTGGTGACATGATCAAGATTTCAATACAGAATGAAGCGATTGCAATCTTTAGCAGAAAGAGAGGAGGTACTGTGCGTATCACTGTTCAATAGTTAAAGAATTTGAAGGTATGCATTCATATTCAGTCGACCTGTGAGTAAATTGGGTTTGCGGAAGATTGGGAAGTATGAGTTGTGCACCGAGGAGTTAAACATGGAACAAATAAGAATAGAAGAGAAATTGCATTGCAATTCATCTGAAAGCTGTGGTTATGAATGATGAAATCAATTTTAATATTAACTGGGTTTTGTATCTGAAGGTATTATTAAGGCGTTGTGAAAGGAGAATATGTAGAGATTGTCAAACAATGTTGGATTTTAGCAAGAAGTCGAAGACACAGCCTTTTTTTTTTTAGAAGCCGAGGTTCTGAAATCACCGGCATGGGAATTGAACGGTTTTAAAAAGGACAGAATCCGTAGCATGGAGATTAAGACCAATCTGTAAGTATTTATTTATGTTTTACTAATCCATGCATATGAACGCTGTGGTTGGTATAACTGAAGGTGCAGATTGCCTGTACGATCCTTTAAAATGCGTTTTATAGTTGAAATCCAGGAAGGCGCAATCAAAATTGAAGGGCTTTTATGGAGGTAAGCTAAATTGTGTTAAAACCGTGGCCATAAAGACGTGTAACTGATTGCTATAAAGGTTGATTTACATTGGAATATATAATTCCATATGGAGTGGTAGTGTGGGAGTATTCTTTTTGTTGAATTTTGAATTTAAAATCCAGCCATATGTGAATATTGAGATTGAAATGGAAATGATGAATGAGGGGTATTGGGTCTGATTTATGAGAGAATTTGAATGTTAATTATGGATTGAGTGGTATTTAAATCCTATGAAATCTTGAATTGGGATTGTAGTGAAGGTTTGGTTTACATGCATGGAAATTTTGATTGTGGAGTGAATGATTCTGTATCATTGTTTGAAGAAGTTTCCAGTCATGAGGGAACCTTATTGTGAAGATTGTTGGGTTATGGTTTTGAAACAATGTTTTAAATGCTTCCGCATATAAAAGTGTGTGTGAGATTGCCAGTGAATGGGTAAGTTGAAGAGCTTCCGCATGTAGAAAGTTTATGAAATTGCCAGAAAATGGAATTTTTTATTTGGGCAGCTGTTGAGAATGCATTTTATAAGATGGTAAAGGAAAGATTCTGGGTTTGCAGGGTGAGCCTGCATCATTTTTGGTATCAGAGCTGGAATAGCTCTGTGTGAAGATTCAAATTTTTTTTTAATTGATTTAATTGCATGTGATGAATGAATATCTGATTTTGAAGCTAATGAGGATTGCAACACAGAGAGGCAAGTGCAGTTGAGAAAGGAAGCAAGATCAACAGGATCTTGAAGGTGAGTTTGCAGTTGATATTTAACTCTAGTTTGAAGACTGTTTACAAAATTTGGTTGCAGGCATAGTGAAGAAATCTCAGCAGGAAGATGTAGATCACAGCTAGAGTGCAGTGATGAAAGAATCCGACATAGATTCTAAGAGAGAGTGGTGGAACCTAAAGATTCAACAGAGGTTGAATGAAAAGGACAAGTGTGTTCTTGAAAGTTGCAGATGAGTGAAGCCTGAAGGAGCAGTCGAGAAATTCTCAAAGGGTTCCAGCAAAGGACCGGTGATTACCAAAAGACTACATCCGGAGGAAGGGATTGGTGAGGTAAGTGGTAGCAAGAGAGTTTACTGTTGCAGAGGCTTGGTGAAACTCATGAGTGAGGAACTCATGGCGAAAGAGATGACTACTGAAAGTCATAAAGGAGAGAGAAGAGGTTTAGAGAGAGGCCATAGTAGAAAGAGGGAGAAAGATGCCAAGGTAAACGGCATAAGACAACAGTTGACTGATGAATATTACGAGAAAGAGAAAGCTGAGATAGCAGTTCATCTTGAATTATTGATGGAATTGTTACGGGAAAATATGAGAGACTAGAGACATGGATGGACCATGAGGAAGAGAGTGAAGTGGCAGAGGCTACAACAGAAAAGGGATCAACAGATAAACATGCAGTTAACAGAGGAGCTGAAGAAGCTCCAGCAGATGATGAGTATGCAGTTGAGACATGAAGAACTCAGAGAAGCCGAGTTGGAAGTTGAGGTTTCCATTGATGAAACAGAGGAGGAGATCATTGATGATTTCTTGAGTTACTGGGCAGATCCAGATCAGCTGGATAATGTGAACTCTTGTATTTTTGTAGCTGACAATTGTGATGTGATTACAGGTGTTGAGGAGGATGCGCAATCTTGTGAAGCTGTCACAAGCATGGAAAAGAATCTTTCGAGAGATAAGTACTTTGAAGAAGAAAGCAGTGATTTTTTTTCTATTACAGTACAAGAGGAAGTTCATGTGAATGAAGAAGAGGATCAGCTGGAAGAGCTGGTATATGAACTGACAGTTAAGACTGTTGAAACTTGTAGTTTTCAAACTGACAAGTTGTGTATGAATACAGGGACTGTAAGTTATGGTGATGTTATGCTTCATCAATGCCACAGAGAAATTGCATTGTTGTAATATTTGTTGAAGAATTCGGAGTATGATAGGGAGATTGCAGCAGAAGGCAGAGTTCAGTATAGTGAACGAGAGTAGCAAGATATCATGGAAACAGATGGTGTGAAGGAAGGACTGGTTGACAGTCTTGAGAATTCTTTGGGCAGAGAGAATCAACATACTGATGTGTTGATTGAGATGGAAAATTTAGAACAACATACTGAAGTGCTGGCAAAGGAGGACAAGGAACTGATGCCTTATGCTTTTTGTTTTAACAAGTGTTTTGTGAATGCAGGTGTTATTGCAGGTGCTGAAAAACATTTGACTCAGTTGAGCAGTCAAATGAAGGAGAAAGACGAGAATTCTGTGGAAATTTCTAATCCATGGAATGAAGAAGTTATGTTGCTGGAAAGAATACTGAATGATCAAAATTCAGTGCAGGAGGAATCTCAATTTCAGAATTGGGAATTACAGATACAGAGAGATGAAGATAGCAGAAAGGAGTACACAATGTACCAGTCCAGTAAGTTGCTGATAGGAGAAAGCAGAGAAGAAGTTTTCAGAAGACAAGAGGGTATGGATGATTGGGTGGCAGTACAGACGGAGCAAGCAAGAAGTCAGCAAGTGACAGTAAAAACTAAGCAAGTCGTCTTAGCTCAGCAGACAGCAAGAAATCAGCAGCCTGGAGATTTATTGGACCGAGAAATTGAACTAATCAGAAGAGTCATGATGAAAGTATCTCAGAGGAAGATATCAGCAGGAAAGAGTAAGAGAAGCATCAGCAGCAGCAAAAGGAAGACAGTGACAGACTGTGAAAGTACAGAGAGTGGACCAAGACATCATAAGATATGGAGACCTGGAGAAAAGCAGCATACGACAGCAGATGTCGATGATAAGTTGCAGAATAAAATGTGGGATCCAGGCGGACAAGGACTTAAAACGCATGATCTGGAGATCATGATCATTTTCAACCTTGGGAGTCTGATGCAGGAGCATTAGCTCGGGAAAATACCTTGTATTTTTATTTAAATTAGGGGTCTCATGTTTTTGAGAAATTATTAAATTCATGTAAATATTAATATTATTTTTGAGTGATTAATTATATTTTTAATTAATTATTTGTGAGAATTTGTAAATGTTTCCAAACAACTGGAAAACATGAGAGAAATTAGACGAGAGATATCTAAGAGATAATTAGGGAGCCTAAGTTAGAATTAGTTGCAAGGTTTTAGGGATAAAGATCTATCTTTTAGGGGTGTTGATAGATTTGGGGATTTGTTGAGATATTAAAGGGATTGACCTCAAATTAGTGCATTTTTAATTTGTATAAATTGATAGGCCTCAAAGGCAAATGGAGAGGGTGTGAGATTAGGGAAATTTGAGAGGTGAGGCTTGGACAGCCAAAGCTTATAAGCCTCCGAGCAATTGGAAGGCCATTAAAGTTGGATATCTGGCAAATACAAAGTTTGTAAGTATTTTCATTGTTAATGTGAAAAGTGTTTTCAGAATTATGTGTTTTGATTCATTGAGTAGGTGTATATTTTCTGTATATCGACTTTAGAAATTCGAATTCATTGAGGTGCACTCGTTTTGGTGAAAATTAAATTGGACTGTTGAGGTGAGGTACCAGAATTGGAACTGGTAATAGTGAATCAACTTAGTGATGGTATGAGGTACGTTTTAAATAAAATCTGAATGTATAGTTTGAATGGTGCGTTGACTGTATTACATATTGTAATGTATGGGGTATGTACAACATTGAAGAGTTTTATTTCAAATGTGAGTTGGAGCGCTTTTAACTGTTATGAAATGCTTGATCGATATTTCATATTGTTAAATGTTGATTGGTGTAAGCAACGCACACGCAATTGAGCTGTCAAACATTGTCGAACGTCGTTCCTAAACAAACTGTGTGATACATAAAGGCATAAAATTTGTTTGGACTCTGTCTATTCTGAATCAATAAAATAGAAATAGATCATCCAAGGGGGAGGATTGGTTCGAATATCAATCAAGTGGAGATTGATACGACGGCTCTGGCAAATCACTTTGATAAAAATCTAAACAACTATTGTGCCGAATGCGTTGATATTAATAATGTGTCAACGTTTTATGGAGATGCAGGTTTGTTGCATTAAACTGATTGCTAGTGATATTGTCAATATCGTTTGTTCAGATCAGTATCCGCTGAAGTAAATGTTGCGGATTCCACTTAAGTTGGTGACATGATCAAGATTTCAATACAGAATGAAGCAATTGCAATCTTTAGCGGAAAGAGAGGAGGTAATGTGCATATCACTGTTCAACAGTTAAATAATTTGAAGGTATGCATTCATATTCAGTTGACCTGTGAGTAAATTGGGTTTGCGGAAGATTGGGAAGTATGAGTTGTGCACCGAGGAGTTAAACGCAGAACAAATAAGAACAGAAGAGCAATTGCATTGCAATTCATCTAAAAGCTGTGGTTATGAATGATGAAATTGATTTTAATATTAACTGGGTTTTGTATCTGAAGGTATTATTAAGGCATTGTGAAAGGTGAATATGCAGAGATTTTCAAACAATGTTGGAGTTCAGCAAGAAGTCGAAGACACAGCCTTTTTTTTTTTAGAAGCCGAGGTTCTGAAATCACTGGCATGGGAATTGAACGGTTTTAAAAAGGACAGAATCCGTAGCATGGAGATTAAGACCAATCTGTAAGTATTTATTTATGTTTTACTAATCCATTCATCTGAACGCTGTGGTTGGTATAACTGAAGGTGCAGATTGCCTGTACAATCCATTAAAACGCGTTTTATAGTTGAAATCCAGGAAGGCGCAATCAAAATTGAAGGGCGTTTATGGAGGTAAACTAAATTGTGTTAAAACCGTGGCCATAAAGACGTGTAATTGATTTCTGTAAAGGTCGATTTACATTGGAATATATAATTCCATATGGAGTGGTAGCGTGGGAGTATTCTTTTTGTTGAATTTTGAATTTAAAATCCAGCCATATGTGAATATTGAGATTGAAATGGAAATGATGAATGAGGGGTATTGGGTCTGATTTATGAGAGCATTTGAATGTTAATTATGGATTGAGTGGTATTTAAATCCTATGAAATCTTGAATTGGGATTGTAGTGAAGGTTTGGTTTACATGCATGGAAATTTTGATTGTGGAGTGAATGATTTCGTATCATTGTTTGAAGAAGTTTCCAGTCATGAGGGAACCTTATTGTGAAGATTTTTGGGTTATGGTTTTGAAACATATTTTTTAAATGCTTCCACATATAAAAGTGTGTGTGAGATTGCCGGTGAATGGGTAAGTTGAAGAGCTTCCGCATGTAGAAAGTTTATGAAATTTCCAGAAAATGGAAGTTTTTATTTGGGCATCTGTTGAGGATGCATTTTATAAGATGGTAAAGGAAAGATTTTGGGTTTGCAGGGTGAGCCTGCATCAACAGTGAAAACAAAACACTATATTTTTCATTAACAAAAAAAAACTTAACAAAGCTTTCTTCAGAATCTATTGTTCCCATTTTACAAAAAAAAAATTCTTCTTTACTCGGCTGCTACTCACACAGCTCTTTCAAATGCTCAGCTTCACACTCTATTTCACATAGTGTTTTGATGCTCTCTCATACGTACATAGAATTGCACATTTTTGTCTATATATATATTGTAAACATATTATGTTTACAATATATATAATAAAACTATTAATTATAAATTCAACTTTATAAAATAAAACATGTCGCCTAAGTTTAAAAATTTATATATAAAAAATATGGCGGTGACATTTTTAACAAAACCTTATAACAAAACAATCATTAAACCATAAATAATTTTAACATATCATGAGATGGGTTTTATCGCATCGAACGATGAGCCAAGTGACGTCATCCCCAAATCATGTGAAAAATGAATGGGGAGGCAAATCTAAAGAGTTTTTGCATTGATTAAAACGTCGGGTGACTGGACCTCCAAGACTTGTGATGATACGCTATTGGCCGAGGGAAGGTGAGCTGGCGGTGGCGGGACAGAGCTTATCGCACATTTGTGAAGGGGAGGTGACGTAGGCACAAACTTGTGCGATAGAATTTTTATTGGCTGCGGGTAGTTGACGTGGACTGGAGGTTTGAATGTGGAAATGACGCGTTAATAACTGCGGGTAGGTGCGAATGGTTAAGGCGGGAGGTTGCATGGATATGAACCACGGCTTGAAAATCTAGAAGCTGCGGTAGTGTAAATAAATTCAGCTGTTACAGGTGAGTTAAACATAAAATTGAATGCGTGGGTTGAGTGAGAACCAAACCAAAATTTGTTGCTGCTCCTGTCGTTCAAATTCAAATCAAAATGATGTTTCTTTCTCCTGCTTCAGGTTGCAGTTGGAATTAATTTCCAACATGAAGGCTGATCCTTCCTAGGTTTTATGGAGACTCAATAAATCTTGGCCCTTCAACACTCGCAGAAGATTTTATTTCATCAAGTTGGGGTTGCAGTTTCAGTGCCTTGAGAAGATTGAGTTTTGTTGGGTTGGGTTTGCAGTTTCACCTCTTTCAAGTAGCTAGTGGGAACATTGAAGATGAAAGTCTATCATATGAGTCCTTGGTACATATTAATTTTTCCGAGGAGAACATGTTCTACACCCTTCTATCATCCCGCTCATTTTTTTATTATCCTGCACATTAAAGATGTGACAAAATGGGGAATTTAAGATGAAATGTCTAAAATTAATATCTTAAAACACTCAATCATTTATATGAAGGGAAAGTTGATACGAAATGATCAAACTAAATTGTTATTTTGTCTCATACAAATATCATAAAATGTCCTATCATGTATTACTATGGCTTCCATTATATCAGTTTTCTAAACACAATTATAG
Source organism: Pinus albicaulis (assembly GCA_034641835.2). Classification (NCBI taxonomy): domain Eukaryota; kingdom Viridiplantae; phylum Streptophyta; class Pinopsida; order Pinales; family Pinaceae; genus Pinus; species Pinus albicaulis. The sequence goes on from JAXQQM020060373.1 coordinate 41,781, forward strand.
TAGTTTTGGGTTTTTACTTTTTATTTTGTCTTTTTCATTTTGTTTATTTTTCATTTTATATTTTATGTTTATCAATGTGAGCCAAATTAAAATATAGCTAAATTCATTTTTAAAAAATTATATTAAATATATATGGAGAGATCAATCATTGATTCATGTTTAAGTTATGTGTTCTTTATATGGCCTGTAGGGGAGTTCTATTTCAGATGTTATTAATCCTTGTTACAAGCACGACTCAGATTATAGTAATCAAAATGGTGGTGCTAAAATTAGCCTAACTTGTTTAGTCCTTTCCTCGACGAGTACTTAGTATAGCTTCAACCATAGTTTTTCTACTTCATCATCTTATTTGGCCTCTTCCCAAAGAAAACCACTTATTATGTAGATTTTTTCATTCATATATTTCAATAGTGTAAACTGATACTGGAATTAGTTCCTTGACATGAAATGGTTGGTTTTAGGTTTGGATATAAGTCTTGTTAAATATGTCTCATATGTCTATAAGAGATATATGTCTTGTAAGTTACGCGGAATGCATGCCACTAGACCACAAAGAGACAAGACCACATGGCTATGTCCATGTACTAGCTCATATTTCAGTGCTAAGCTTGATGAGTTGAGCCTTAAAACCTTCATAGCATCATAGATCAATCTGATGATCAGTTTGAAGGAATCCGAGAATAATATGAAGGAAATATGCAACAATGCTCCATAATTGACTCCTCCATTTTGATTGTGCCTTCCTATATTAGGAATGACCCTCTCCCAACATTGAAAGATGTATTGTTCTCAATCTCGCATATAGAGACAAGTATTCAGGTCACTTACTATGACCCCAACCTACAAAATGGTAACATATATTTTTATTTCTTTTTTAGAAGAAAAGGTTCATTGAATATGAAAATTTCCACAGTTCCTTTTAATTCCTTAACTGTCATTCACTGAAAAATGAAATAGAAAAGCATTCCATCTCTAATTATTTTTCAAACATCTCATACCCATTTTCAACCATTGGGTAAATTGTTTTCTCAAAAATCACAACCGTTCTGAATCAACACTATTTCTAGAACCTTTTCAATTATTTCATTTAACACTATAATATTCAAATCCATTTTGTTTTGGAATATGCATAGCTAGCTCAAATTTATTAAAAATAACTTCTACATTTCAGTTGCTATAATATGACACATTATTTTTTTTTCAATGCCATCAAATTGAGCTTCTGTATCATCATCAAGATATTTTTGGTGAGAGAACATGACGGCACAAAATGAGATAGTCTTGTTCAATCTACAAAATAATTACAAAATACCAAGAACTTAAGATGATAAAACTTGTCAAACATTAAATATCACATAGTGGAATTTCCCGCATGCTTATCCTTTTCAACTGTGTAGGAAGGAATAATTATAGAGATCTACCATATAAATTAGTTTCTCTCCACATGAAGCATACAGAGAAAAAAATAACTCTCAAAAGTTTTGCATTGTGGTCTACAAGAGTCTGTCAAACTTTTTCATTGTGGTTTGTAATCGTAAGAAGACAGTGAAGGTAAACAAAAAATATCCAAATGATAAAATGCACCAAAACCATCTCAGGCATAGGCTATGGGGACCAACGTTTCCACGTGTGGGCCGTAATAACGGAAACATAGAAAAAAAAAACACTAATCAAACTAAAATCAAATAATGAAAACACTAAATGAAAATCACCATATTATTTCACAAAAACATGTCTCATACATTTTTCACCATATTATTTCACGAGAACATATATGTCTCATACTCAGAATATGGTACACTATACCTACCTACTAAATAAAAAAGTGAATTGTTTTTGTATACTTATTACCCTACTTATGAAATTATTCTAAGATGCACAATAAGCCAAATGATCTTATCAAGAGAATCAACCAGGTTATTTGTTAGGTCCCTATATTACTAGTATAGTCCCTTATTGTTGTTAGGGTAACCCCCTTATTGTTATTATTGTACCCTTGTAACCCCCATATTATTATTATTGTGCCCTTAAATTATTATTGTTAGGTCGGCTAGGATTACATTGTGGCCCCACTAGGATTACATTATGGCCCCATGGACTCCGATATATAGAAAGGAGGTTTTGTAAATTGTATCATCCAAGAATTGTTCATTTATGTAATGTACTGGAGGTTGCGCCCTCGAAGTGGCTTATTTCTAAGGTGTTGATATCTCTTTTCTTATATTTTTGAAGCTGGTTACACAACATTTGGTATCAGAGCTTTGGATTCTAGGGTTTCGCTGTTCTAAACAGGTCATAGTGGCATTTTCGCTATAACGTTTTTTCTACGAAGGTTAAGAATCTGAAATTTTTTGGGTGAGAAGCGGAAATCCTGAGGAAACTATTAAAAAAAATTCAGAGCTTGGTGCGCAATATTTTCGGAGATATTATCTGTGGAAGGTAGTGCTTTTTCAGGCTCCCAAATTTCATCTCAAAGAGGTGATCGTGGGAAAAGATTCATAACTCTCTCTCTGAGCATCGGATTGGAGTGTCGTAAAAATCAGTCGCAAGTACATAGAATTTAGTTTCTTGGCTATCAATTTCAGAGCCGAAGGACGAAACAGTGACACATGGCAATTCGTACAACTTCGCTCTACTTAACCAGTCCATAATTAGGTCATTGTGGGAGGTTGGACACAAATTTGTCTTGGAGAATCCAAATCACGTCAGACCTGTGGCATTCGAAAGAGAATTCAGAGGGATACGTCAGTACTAAAATTAAAATATTGAAGTGCTGCAATCATAGAGATAATCCAATTTTAATATTGAGCTCATCAAAAAGCAAGAAAAAGGTGTGTATTTTTTTTTCCGAATTGCATAAGTCTTGTTTGAAGAATCAATTTGAATTGATTCCAAGGGCATATTGTAGAATAGATATCAGTATTTGGTTCTAGAAGATGCCCCGTAAAAATAATTCAACACCCATTAAGCCTTCAGAAGGCTCTACTATGACTCATGAAAATGAAGAATTGCAACATGATCTATCAAAATTACATGAGCAAGTGCACCAAATTTCGCTCTCGCAAAGAGAAACAAAAAATGAAATGGAAGTTTTGAAGAAAGGCGTGGAAGCTAAGATGGATGGCATGGAAGCTGGCATGGAAGCTAAGATGGATGACATGAAAGACAACATGGAAAACATGAAGAATGATCTAAAAGCAGACATGGAATGTTTGACAAAGTTGATACAAGAAATGTTTCATAATGGTGAAAAGATAGTAGAAGAAACTCATGATGAGAACAAAATAAATGTTAATCGTGATTTCATAAACTCTAATGTTGGCAGGAAGAACCACCATATTCTACAAATGGAGATGAGAAAGTTTGATGGAAAGGATCCTGTAACATGGATACTACATATGGAGCAATACTTTGATCTCCATAACGTGCAAAACACACAAAAGGTACGCATTGCAACTTTACATTTAGAACAAAATACATTTGTATGGTATCAATGGCTTTTCTCCCGTAAGAAAATTGTCACTTGGTCAATTTTTACGGAAGAAATGATAGCACATTATGAGGATACAAAGAGCAACACCTTCTTTAGCCAATTGATAAATCTCAAACAAAAGGGCTTAGTGGGGGAACACATTGAGGACTTCCAAAAATTGAATATAAGGGTAACTGATATTCCAGAGGAACATAGGATTGATCTTTTCATAGGCACTTTAAAGGATAACATCCAACATGAAGTTCACGTTTTGGAACCTGATTCATTGGAGAAGGCATTTAGTTTGGCAAGAAAAATTGAATGTAAAATTATGGCGACAAGGAAGCCTATCACTCACTTATATAAAGAAGGAAGTGTTGTTACGCCTAGATTTCCACAACCTACAAGGTTGACACCACAACAATTGGAAGAAAAAAGAGAAATAGGGCTTTGCTACAGTTGTGATAGAAAATACACTAAAGGTCATAAGTGTGCTGAGAAGAAATTATTTTACATAGATTGTGAAGAGGAAGAGGAAAATGAACAAGAAGAGGATATACACTAGGAACCATCCTTAGAAGGGGAAGAAATGAATCTGACCATATCGTGTAATGCACTGGCAGGAATTACCACTCCTCAAACTCTCAAGATATAAGGACATATCAAGAAGAAAAAGGTATAGTGTTGATTGATTCAGGTAGCACCCATAATTTTATTCATTGTAAGGTAGCCAAGGAATTAAATTGTTTCCTATACCCAGCAACAAAATGTCAAGTGATGGTTGAAAATGGAGGAACTATAAATTTCTCTGGAAAATGCCATAATATCAAGCTAACCATGGGGGAATATGTATTGACTAGTCCAATGCTTTCCATTCCTATGGGAGGTGCTGATGTTGTGCTAGGAGTACAATGGTTACAATCTTTGGGGACGGTAGCTTTTAATTTTCAAGAACTTTTCTTGAAATTTTTTTCATAAGGAAAGGAAGTCGAATTACAGGGTATTGCGGGGAAGCCAGGAAGGATAATAAGCTCTAATGTCATGACAAAGCTTCTAAAGAAAGAACAACGAGGCGTAATTGCACAATTATGCTCACTAGAAGTTCCGACATCAAAATCATCTATTTCCGCAGATCTCCAACAAGTCTTGGACAATCATTCCAAGGTGTTTGAAACTCCCAAAGGACTCCCACCTATTCGTGATCATGATCATGCTATTCATTTTATTCTAGGAAGTGTTCCTCCAAACATCAGGCCTTATAGATATCCTTATGTCCAAAAGAGCGAAATTGAACGTATGATTGCAGAAATGTTAGAGTCGGGTATAATTCAACCTAGTCAAAGTTCTTTCTCTACTCCTCTAGTATTGGTACACAAGAAGGATGGATCATGGCGAATGTGTCCGGATTACAGGGAGCTCAATAAGCTCACCATTAAATATAATTTTTCCATTCCTGTGATTGATGAATTATTGGATGAACTACATGGAGAAATTTATTTTACCAAGTTGGATCTTCATTCAGGATATCATCAAATTAGAATGAAGACTGAAGATATTCCAAAAACAACATTTCGAACTCATGAGGGTCATTATGAATTTTTGGTCATGCCTTTGGCCTTACCAATGCACCTTCTACATTTCAAGGGTTGATGAATTCCATTTTCAAACCCTTCCTTAGAAAATTTGTGCTAGTATTTTTTGATGATATACTAATCTACAACAGGTCTTGGAAGGATCATGTTCAACATGTTGACAAGGTGCTCAAACTATTACAGGAGAAACAATTATATGAAAAAACATCCAAATGTTTCTTTGGAGTACAAGAGGTGGAATATCTGGGTCATATTGTATCTCACGAGGGTGTTAAGGTAGACCCTAACAAAATTAAAGCCATTAAGGAATGCAAAGTCCCACAACCATAAAGAAGTTGCGAGGATTTCTCGAGTTAACAGGGTATTATCGCAAGTTTGTTAAGAATTATGGGAGAATAGCAACACCTCTAACAACATTATTGAAGAAAGATGCATTTTCATGGACTCTTGAAGCAACTAAGGCCTTTGAACATCTTAAAGAGGCAATGTGTCGAGCACCAGTCTTAGCTATGCCAGACTTCACAAAAACCTTTATTGTGGAATGTGATGCCTCAGGAAATGGAATTGGTGTTGTTTTAATGCAGGAAGGAAGACCCATTGGTTTTGAAAGTCGTCCAATCAAAGGAAAGTATTTACAGAAACCTATTTATGAGAAGGAAATGTTAGCAATACTGCATGCACTAAAGAAATGGCGAACTTACCTAATGGGAAGACACTTCAAGGTAAAAAACTGATCATGATAGTCTTAAACACTTTTTGGAACAAAGACTATCTTCAGAAGAGCAGCAAAAATGGGTCACAAAGATGTTGGGTTATGACTTTGAAATAATCTAAAAAAAATGAAAGCTTAATGTTGTTGCAGATGCACTCTCAAGAAAGAATGAAGAGGTGGAAGCATTGCTTTGTGCCATTTCTATTATCCAACCAGATTGGATAACCGAAGCAAGAGATGAATGGAAGAAGGACAAAGATGTATGGACACTCATTCAAAAGTTGCAGCAAGATCCTAGTACATCTGATACATTTAGTTCGAAAAATGATTCCTTATGGTACAAATATCGCTTATATCTTTGTAAGAATTCCCAACTAAAACAAAATATTGTTTTGGAATTGCACACTTCTCCTTTAGGAGAACACTCAGGATTTTTAAAAACTTACCACAAGGTGAAGAAAGAATTTTTCTGGGATGGCCTTAAATGTGATATTCAAAAGTTTGTGGCAAATTTTTTGGTTTTCCAGCAGAATAAAATTGAGACAATTAAGACCCTGGAACTTCTACAACCTTTATCCATTCCAAGTTAACGTTGGGAGGAGATTTCAATGGATTTTATCACAGGTTTACCTAAGTCCGAAGGAAAGAGTGTCATCATGGTGGTAGTTGATAGACTTACCAAGTATGCACACTTTTGTGCATTATCTCATCCATTTAAAGCAAGTACAGTTGCTACTACATTTATGGACACAATTAAAAAGCTACAAGGAAGCCCAAGGGTTATTGTGAGTGACAAAGATCTCATTTTTACTGGAAATTTTTGGATGGAGTTATTTTCTTGTTTGGGTACTCAATTAGCTCATAGCTCATCTTATCATCCTCAATCTGATGGTCAAACTGAGATAGTAAATAAATGTTTGGAAGGATATATTCATTGTTTTGTATCTGATAAACAAACACAATGGGTCAAGTGGTTACCTCTCGCTGAATGGTGGTATAACACTTCCTTCCATACTGCTGCAAAAATGACCCCATATATGGAACTTTATGGATATCATCCACCATCCATCACATCATATTTAAGGAAAAATTCGAAGGTTCAAGTAGTGTAAGATCACATCGAGCATCAGTAATAAGTTCTCCAACTCTTAAAGGATAACCCAAATTTGGCACAAAAACGAATGAAACAAAGGCAGATCAACATCGCAGCAAGAGAAGTTTTGATGTAGGAGATTGGGTATTTTTACGACTACAACCATACAAACAAATGTCCTTCAAGCAAGTTAAGAAGGATAATAAATTATCGCCAAAGTACTATGGTCCTTACAAGGTGTTTCAAAAGATTAGTACTATGGCATACAAATTGGAGCTTCCTGCTTCTTCGTGAGTGCATCCAGTTTTCCATGTTTCATGCTTAAATAAGGTTATAGGTAAAAATCTTCCAGTTCAAACAATATTGCCAGAACTTTATGAGAAAGGAAAAATCATATTGGAACATGAATCGGTCACAGAAATAAGAACTCGACAGCTATGGAATCGATCAATTTCATAGTATCTCATCAAGTGGAAGAACTTACCCACTGAGGATTCTACATGGGAGGATGAGAATTTTATATAGAAGCACCTAGAGCTACTAAAGCATTGAGGACAACAATTTTTTGAAGGAGAGGGGCATGTTAGGTCCCTATATTACTACTATAGTCCCTTATTGTTGTTAGGGTAACCCCCTTATTGTTATTATTGTACCCTTGTAACCCCCATATTATTATTATTGTGCCCTTAAATTATTATTGTTAGGTCGGCTAGGATTACATTGTGGCCCCACTAGGATTACATTATGGCCCCATGGACTCCTATATATAGAAAGGAGGTTTTGTAAATTGTATCATCCAAGAATTATTCATTTATGTAATGTACTGGAGGTTTCCCCCTCGAAGTGGCTTATTTCTAAGGCGTTGATATCTCTTTTCTTCTATTTTTGGAGCTGGTTACACAACATTATTGAAGTGCAACAAAGTGGTGGTGAGTTGAATGGAAACTATGAGAAAAAATGAAATAAGTGAATTGTTTTTGTCTACTTCTTACCCTACTTATTAAATCATTCCAAGATGCACAATAATCCAAATGATATTATCAAGAGAATAAACCAGGTTATTGAAGTGCAACAAAGTGTGAATCAGTTGAGTGGAACCTACCAGCACAAAATGAAAGTTGTTTTTGATAGGTGAGCTAAAGAAAGGGATTTCCCACTTTATAAAATAACACATTATTTGTTTCTTGTTGCTTGTCTCCAAATGAGTCTCCACTGTAGTTCATCATATCCACTGTATTTCATCTTTTTTTTTTTTTTCCAGTTGTGGGATGAGAAAATCCTTCGCTGCAAATGAACTACTCCTCCTTCAACTCACACTGCCATCCTGAGTGAATATTCCCCTGGATGAACTCAACATATCCACTTCCACCAATACCTTCCAACTCACGGCTCTATCATTTGAATTTCTTCCTCTTCAAAATAATTTTGATCTAGCGTTTAAAGGCATGTTAAGGTCGGTGTCACAGGATCGTGGGAACTTATAAAAACTCCCATTTTACAGTGTCAAACTCTACTAGTAGATCAACTTCATAGTTGTACTTTTCTAAATAAGGGATTTTAAGAGTGTGAGCCACAAAGTATCGAAAAGGGCCCAAAAATTTCTGGTAATTCTCTGATAATTATCAAATTTTCCTTACATAAATGTTGTCACAAATATTTTTACCACAGGGATTCATCAAAATACTACCCCAACAATGTTCTATAATAACTATGGAGTTGCTATAGGAAATCTGAGTTTTTTGCTCTCCTAACTGTGCCTAATGGAAGACATTAAGTCGTCTTCATGTACTGATGACATTACGAAAACTCTGTATTAACAAGTTGTAGAAAACTTTAGGTGAGTAAGTCATTCTCTGACTTTTTATTTTGTCATTTCCTGAAACTCTAGTTTTCAGATTTTATGTTTCTGTTAGCTGGTCCATCATTGCTTCCTCGCAGTCTCCCTTGTTTCATTTTATTTTATATAACATAGATAATATAGATATGACAATAAAATATAGATATGCTGGTAGATGAAACTACAACTACAACCATTTCCAGAAAGTTAAATTACATAAGTCGGTATTAATCATTCCTTATAAGCTCATGTGTTTTTCTTTTTCTTTGCTTTGGGCTGTCTTGGGTTGTGATTAATTGTTGTTTGAAATGTCTTGGGTTGAGATTAATTGTTGTTTCAAATTTAAGCTATCAGATTAAAAAAACCACTAGTTTATACAATCTACTAGCACATATATTATAATGATTGACAAATCCGCTACCTTTTTTTCTTCTTATAAAGGTACATCATCATATAAGAGTAAAAGTTAAAAAATAAAATTAAAAAACACATTTAAAAAAACTTTATTATCATTATCTAGTTGAGGAGTAAGTGTTGTTGTATGAATTAATAGAAAAAATATGTGTCTGACATATCAGTTTGGGTTGTCATGATGTGGCATAACAAACATTTCGAAGGAATGAGCTTAATTTAATGTTTGTTTAATTTTAAAATATGATTTGTTTTTAGCACCAAATTCAAAGATTTCATCCAAGGAAATCATCTAATAGATCTTCAAATGCCCAATGGCATATTGACTTGGAATAATCGGAGGGGAGGATCCCATCAAATTGCATCTAGATTGGATCGTGTAGGAGTTACATAGCGGAAAACAAATAAAAACACACAGCAATCAAACATGAAGACAAGAAATTTAACGTGGTTCACCCAACCAATCTGGGCTACATCCACCAAACAGAGGTATCGACAATATTATTCATCAACGAGAGATTACAACAGCAGAATTACTCATCTACACTTCCTCTTCACACACCTCATGTCTCATATTCATTTTCCTCTACAGGCTTACAATTTGTAGATGTAGAGAAGAAACTGAATCATTAATTCTATCACACCAAACTAGGATAGAATATCTCCTCATGCTGATTTGATGCCATCAGTTTTGCAACAAAACCTATTGTTGGTATATTTAAGAGATTTTCTCCAAATTAATATACAAAAAATCTCAACAATCTCCACCTTGACAACAATTAGCCTGATACCTCATTCCTTTATTATTTTTATTTTCTTTTCAAGCCAAGAGAAGCCAAACACCATCATAGCTTCTCTAATAACACTAGTTTCATGAACATGTCTGCACAGTTTTCCTCTGTATGCACTTTTTCAAGAGAGACTCCCCGTTCAGTGATAACCTGTCTTACAAAATGGTACTTTATAGGTATATGCTTTGATTTACTATGATAGGTTGGATTTTTAGCCAAGTGAATTGCACGTTGACTATCACAAAATAACTTAATGTTGTCTTGCAACCTACCAAACTCACCAAACAAACCTTTCAACCAAACCGCTTCTTTGGAAGCATGTGAAGCAGCTATGTATTTAGCTTCTGTAGTGGATAAAGCAACAATATTTTGTAGCTTTGACATCCAACTAATAGCTCCACCTGCAAGAGTAAAGACATATCCTGAAGTTGACCTTCTCTTATCCAAATCACCTGCAAAATCAGAATCAACATATCCGTAAGAAAATTCACTACTTCTGTCATAAGTGATACAATAATCACTTGTGCCTTTCAGATACCGAAGCACCCATTTCACTGCTGGCCAGTGTTATTTCCCTAGATTTTCCATATACCTACTGACAACCCCAACTGCATGTGAAATATCTGGTCGTGTAAAAACCATCGCATACATCAAAGTTCCTACTACACTAGCATAAGGTGTTCGAGACATATATTCCTTTTCTTCATTTGTGTTAGGACATAAACTTGAAGAAAGCTTAAAATGGGAAGCTAAAGGGACTGAAATTGGTTTCACATTGTTCATACCAAACCTTAAAAGTATTTTCTCAATATACTTCTCTTGTGATAACCACAGCTTACCATTGCTCCTGTCTCTAAAAATATCCATGCCCAAAATCTGTCTTGCTACTCCTAGATCTTTCATATCAAACGTCCTAGCCATCTGAGCCTTTAACCTGTTGATCTCAGTTATACTTTTGCTTGCTAAAAGCATATCGTCAACATACAACACTAAGATAATGAATATGCCATTAATTAATTTCTTAAAGTAAACACAATGATCATATTCACTTCTTATATAATTTTGGCTCATCATGAAAGAATCAAATTTCTTGTACCCTTGTCGAGGCGACTGCTTCAAACCATACAATGATTTCTTAAGACTGCAGACAAATTTCATGTTGCAATTTTGAACAAATCCTTCAGGTGGTTCCATATAAATTTCTTCATCTAGATCTCCATGTAAAAATTTAGTCTTAACATCTAGTTGTTGTAATTCTAAATCAAGTAAAGTAACTAATGCTAAGACAATCTAAATTGAAACAATTTTAACAACTGGTGAAAATATCTCATGAAAGTCAATTCCTGCTTTCTGAGAAAAACCTTTTGTGACCAGCCTTGCTTTGTACCTATCTATTTTATTATCAACACCCCTTTTCAATTTGTAAACCCATTTACATCCCAAAATTTTTCTGTCTTTAGGAAGTTCCACCATATCCCATGTGGCATTCCTATCTAATGCCTTCATCTCATCCTTCATAGCTTCTTTCCACTTATTACTGTTAGAACCTTCTATATTTTCCTGATAACATAAAGGCTCATCATTTTAGCAGTTAAAGCAACTAAAGTAACATAATCATCATACCTTTTAGGAGGACATCTTATTCTCGTGGACCTCCTTAAAGATGTTTCTGGTTCTTCCACAATTTGCTGATTATTTTCTTTAGGAACTTCTTCATGATCTGCATCTGAAAGTTGTTCATCTGGACTATCATCAGTATTTGAACTAGTTTCAAATTGAATATGTTGAAACTTAGGTACAATTTCCTATTTCAATTTATCATCTTCATCTAGATTATCAAGTGAAGATTCATGGAATTTAACATCTCTGTTAATGATGATCTTGTGAGTAGTAGGATCCCACAACCTGTATCCCTTAATCCCATCACCATATCCAACAAAGATATATATTTTTTAATAAGGATCTAATTTAGAACGTTGATGTTTCAGAATTAGAGCATATGCATCACAACCAAAAACTTTCAGTTTAGAATAATCACAAGGATGACCTTTCCATACCTCTTGAGGAATTTTGCATCCTATTGCAATTGATGGTGATCGATTTATCAAATAGGAAGTCGTAGATACTGCTTTTGTCCATAATTCATTCTGCAAATTGGCGTTACTAAGCATACTTCTTTCTCTTTCTTAAAAGAGTCATGTTCATGCGTTCAACAACTCCATTTTTCTGAGGAGTATAAGCAGTAGTTCTATGTCTTTCAATCCCAACTTCCTTGCAATAATTATCAAATGCCTTTGAAGTAAACTCACCACCATTATTAGTTCTTAAACATTTAATGGTTCTTCCAGTGATGTTTTCTACTAATGCTCTAAATTGCTTGAAAAGTGTGAATACATCAGAATTTATCTTTAACATGTAGACCCATACGTTTCTAGAGAAATCATCTATAAAAGATACAAAATATGATGATCTTCCATATGACGTGGTAGGAGATGGACCCCAAACATCAAAATGGATATAATCAAGGATTCCCTTACAAGTATGTTTTACATTTTTAAATTTATGCTCTCTTTGTTTCCCATATATACAATGTTTGCAGAAATCTAACTTAGAAGATTTTAAACTAGGAAGTAACATATGATCAGGTAAAATTTTTAATCCTCTTTTGCTCATATGGCCCAACCGTTGATGCCATAGTCGAATAGAATCACTGTCATTCTCAGATACAGTAGAAGCATGATCTGACTCTGTTCTTCCTTCTAATTGAAAAATATTTCCAGCCTTCTTTGCTTTCATTACTAATAGGATTCCCTTGTAAATTTTCATTACTCCACCTTGAATAAAAGTTTTATATGCATTTGTGTCTAACACTCCTGGAGAAATAATATTTTTCCTAAGTTCAGGCACATGTCTTACATCAATTAATATTTTATTTTTCCCATCAAACATTTTAATCTGGATGCTTCCAATTCCCACAACATTACATGAGAAATAATTACCCTTGTAAACAAATCCATCATTGATTGAATTATAAGATTTAAACCACTCTTTATGAATGCACATGTGATTGGACGCACCAGAATCCAATAGCCAATGTTGATCATGATTTAACAAATTAATTGATAGAACTTCATCACTTATACCTGAACCGGATGTCGAACCTGAACCTGTATCTGTCGTGTTTGCCTCTTTATTTTCTATTGAAGAGTCTCCTTTGGATGTTTGCTGTCTCTTCCAACAGTCCTTCTTCAAATGTCCCGATTTTCCACAAAACCAGCATTTTAGCTTACTCTTCTTCCCTTTCGATTTTGACCAAGAGTTGTTCTTTTGACTGAAGCATTTTTCTTTAGATCGACCTCTAACCATCATTGCTTCTGATCTATAGGTTTCTAAATTTGACCTTTTCCTAGTTTCTTCAGACAGCATAGCTCCAACAACATCATCAAATTCAAGGGTTTCTAATGAACTAAGACTTATAGAAGTAACAAAATGATCCCATGACTCAGGCAGAGAACATAATGAAGTTACAAATTTATCTTCTGAATAAAATTTTACTTCTATACTTTTTAACTACACCAAGAGAGTAAACACTGGTACCGATGAAATAGGTAACCTGACCTCAAAACGGGAACTCTAGCCCAAAAAGACTCAAAAAACACCCCAAAAACAAAAAAAGTGTATTCCAGAACGCACTTGGTTTTTTTTTAGGGTCAAATTTCAACATTTTATAAAATTATGCTAAAAACAAAATTGTTTCTTGAAAAAAGGATTGAAAAAACACCCTCAAAACAAAACCAGTTGATGCCGGAATAACAAAAAAAAAATTGTGTCATATTTTTGACATTTTTAAAAATAGAAATAACATTTTTTAATTTTTAAAATTCAAACATTAAAATAAACCTAAAATTTAAGAAAAAATAAATTTAAAAAATAAAAACATTTTAAAGCTTAAAATTTAAAAATATATAGGAATAAAAAAATAAAAATAAAAACAAATCAAAATTTTAATTCAAACATTAAAAAAAACCTAAAATTAAAAAAAAAAAAAATTTAAAGATTAAAATTTCAAAATATATAGAAATAAAAAAAAAAAAAACAAAATAAAAATATAAAAAAAAAAAAAAAAAAAAAAACCAAGTTAAAAAAAGAAAGAAATTATAAAAAATAAAATATATAAATTAAATTTAAAAAAAAGAAAAAGAAAATGTTTATTAAATTAAAAAAAAAAAAAAAAAAATCAATTTTAAAATAAAAAATTAAATTTAAAGAAATATATTAAATTTTAATAAATTTAAAACTTTAAAAAAAAATTTAAAAAAAAAAATACATTATCTAAATTAAAAGTAAAAAAAAAAAAAATTAATTAAAAATAAAAAATGAAAAATAAAATACAATAAAAATATTAAATTTTAAAAAAATTATATTAAAAAAACAAATAAATTTTAAAAAATAAATTAAATTTAAATTATAAAAAATAATATATATATATATATAAATATATATATATATATATATATATATATATATATATATACGAACTTAAATTATATATTAGATTTTATTAAATTTTAATAAATAAATGGATAAATAAATAAATTTTGAATTAAAAAATAAATTTTAAATATAAAGAAAAAAATAAAAAACCTTGTTAAAATAATAAGTTAAAAAACTTTAAAAATAAATTAAAAATGAAAAATTGAAAAAATAAATTAAATAAATATATTAAATAAAAAATAAAATAAAAAACAAATTAATTTGAAAATATTAACTTTAATTTAAAAAAAAAAAAAATCTAATTTTAAATACACAATTTTAATTGAAATAAAAAAAATATAAAAATTTTATGTAATTAAAAAAATAATAATAAAAAATTAAAAATTAAAAAAAAAATCAATTAAATAAAAAAAAAATACCAAATTTAATAAGAATTATTAACAAAATTTAGAAAAAAAAAATTAAAAAGAAAAAAAATAATAAAATTTAAAAAAAAAAATTAAAAAACAAAACAAATTAAAACAAATTAAATTTCAAATATAAGAATTAAATTAAAAAAAAATAATTTTAAATTTTTTGAATTTCAAAAAAAAAATTAAAAAAAAAAATCAAATTAAAAAAAAAATATTAAAAATTAAAAAAATAAATAAATAAATAAATAAATTTTCATCGTGGTGGCACCCCCATGCAGCCTCCCTGCCCGCCCAGCAGCCGGCCTTCGCCGCCACCTGGGCTAGAGGCCGATTCTGGGAATCGCCCTCCCATCGCGAGAGGCCGATTCCTGGAATCGGCCTCCCGCCCAGGTGGCGGCGGAGGCCGCCCGCTGGGCAGGCGGGGGGCTGCATGCAGCCTCCCCGCTAGCCAAGCAGCCAACCTCCATTGCCACTTGGGCGGGAGGCCGATTGGCGGCACCACCACGATCAAAAAATTCTTTTTATTTTTTAATTTTTAATATTTTATTTTTTTAATTTGATTCTTTTTTTAATTATTTTTTTTTAAATTCAATTTTTTTTTTTTTTAAATTCAAATTTTTTATTTTAAATTTAATTTGTTTTAATTTTTTTGTTTTTTTATTTTTATTTTTAAATTTAATATTTTAGATTAATTAGTTTTTAAAATTTATAATGTATTTATTAAATTTATTAAATTCTAATTTAATTTAATTTTTTTTTTTTTAATCTTTTAGTTTATTTAGTTTTTCAATTTTAAAATTTATAAATTGTTTTCATTTTTTTTTTTTTTTTAATGATAGTTTTTTTTTTTTTTTTAATTCTTTTATTTTAATTTTCTTTTTCAATTTTAAATTTTTTTTTTTTTTTTAAATTTGTTTTTTTTTGTTAATTTTAAAATTTGTATTTTTTTTTCTTATTGTTATTATTTTTTTAATTTAAATTTTTTAAATTTAAATTTTTTTTTTTCTCTAAATTTTAATTTTGTAATTTAAATTATTTTTAAATTTTCTATTTTAATTTTTTTTTTTAATTATATAATTTTTTTTAATAAGTTAGAAAAAAATGTTTTTGATGTTTTTATTTTTTTATTTTTTTGGTTAATTTTTTTTTTTTCTTTAAATTATGTGTTTTTTTTTCAAATTTTGTCATTTCTTTTGATATAATTTTCGAATATTTTTGTTTTTTATTTATTTATTTTTGTTTAAATTTTTTATTTTTACGAGTTAATTTTGTTTCTTTTTACATTTTTATTGTTTTTATATATATATTTTTTATCTTTTGTGTTTTATTACCAACATGAAAATCACCACTCTAAAAACAAAAGGTCGATCCTGCATCAATACGTTTCAAAATTAGCATGAAAATCACCACTCTAAAAAAAAAAAGTTGATGCTGCATCAATACTGTTCAAAATTAGCATGAAAATCACTAACATTTTAAAACAAATATTCATACTTCATAAATAAAAATATTAGAGTGTCAAAAATGTGCACAAAAAAAAAGGGTTATTCTGCATCGCCACTTTTCAAAATCGGGTGCTTTTTATGCTACCAAAAAAAAGTAGGTAACAGTGCGGTTACCTATTTCATCGGTAATAGTGTTAGTATTAAAGGTATTCAGATGATCAGTTATCGTCGTACCTTCCTTCGTGTGCAAGCTGTACAATTGTCTCTTCAGAAGAATCCTGTTATTTAAGGATTTTGTCATGTACAGTTTTTCTAACTTTGTCCATAAACCAGCAGCTATTTTCTCTGACACGATGTTAAATAACACATCATCCGCCAAACACAACCGTATGCCGCTTAGTGCTCTGTTATCGATGTCACTCCATTTGTCATCTGTCATGGTGTAAGGTTGTTTGGATTTTCCCAAAAGTTCCTTCGCCACACCTTGTTGTATGAGTAGATCGTGCATCTTAACTTTCCAAATCTCGAAGTTATTTTTCCCATTAAACTTCTCAATCTCAAACTGAGCACTTTGAGTTTTTGACATTTTGAGTTGACTTCTACTCTATGGACCCTTAATTGCCTTTTTTAATTAATTAATAATTTGATAAAATCCCACAAATCGAAAACACTACCTCTGTTCCATTTCATTGTGGTTTTTGTAATTCATGTACATTAAAAAAAATTTGAATAATATTAAGCTTATACTAAAAGGTATGATGAAGGAAGGCTCACGAATTTATATGATAGCCATAAGGCATATATGATAACCATTCGTGAGGAAGTAAGGCTCACAAATATCTTAAACAAAAATATTTTTAAGCCCTTCCACTCACGGACTCAGCGTTCAATACCATGGAGCATTCAACAACAATAAACAAGTTAAAAAAACATTTATTATTAACTCTCGCATAGCCTTCTTTCTTCACGCAGACGTCCTCATCAGTCCAGCAATAGCTCACGGGTTACACACTGTTCTGATTCGTTCCACGCTGACCGATCCTCTAGCTCACGTGTTGATCAACCTCCAATTCACGGCTTTCTGTCCGCAACTTTGGGCAATCGACCACCAATTCAATGGAAATATTTGACATGGCCCTCATGAAATAACTCGGCCCTCTTTCACCACTCTGGCTCTGCTTGCACTCCGACTCTCTGCGCAGTGAATCCTCCTATTCAAACGTAATTCTATTTCCAAGAAAAAAAAACTTACGAACTTGCTTTGACACAATCGATCTCACACAGAAATTTCACACCAATCACAGATCCTCCACATACTCTATTGACGCTTGGGTTCACAACTGGTTGTATGCTTGATTACACATAACGTACAACATCATTTGAGCAACTGGAAGTTCTGTTCTGCGCTTACGTAGGCACGCAACTCACTGACATTCCTCGCCACGCAGCGTATACAACTTACTGTTCTGATACCAATTGTAGGAGTTACGCAGTAGAAAACAAATAAAAGCACACATCAATCAAACATGAAGAAAAGAAATTTAACATGGTTCACCCAACCAATCTGGGATACATCCACCAAACAGAGGTATCAGCAATCTTATTCATCAACGGGAGATTACAACAGCAGAATTACTCATCTGCACTTCCTCTTCCACACACCTCACATCTCATATTCATTTGCCTCTATAGGCTTACAATTTATAGAAGAGAGAAGAAACTGAATAATTAATTCTATCATAGCAAACTAGGATAGAATATCTCCTCATGCTAATTTGATGCCATCAGTTTTGCAACAAAACCTATTGTTGGCATATTCAAGAGATTTTCTCCAAATTAATATACAAAAAATCTCAACAGATCGCTTCCTCATCACAGAAGACTTCATCCACCTAGGAGGATAACTGGAAGCCACCATCATTTCGGCCTTTGGTTTGGACCATTGGCCAATCCAGCTCTAATGGCTCCGACCTGGTTTAGCCACACTCAAACCTTTTCGCTTTAAACAATTTTGGCTCAAACATCCATCATTCAAATACATTATATCGGATTGGTGGGCTTCCCTCCATCAATCCACCCTTGGGAACAAAAATATATCAGTTCTAGTAGAAGCTGAAGATGCTCAAAGGGAAACTAAAACTGTGGAATAAGACCACCTTCGGCAATATCTTCAAAGACCAAAGAGAGCTGGAAATGAAAATGCGGTAGCTCCAACAAAAAATCATCTCAGAAGGAATATCAATAGACTCAGAGGCCAAGGAAAAGATGCTAACATCCCAACTTTAAGAAAGAAGAAGTCAAGAAGAAATCCTATGGAAATAGAAATCACGGATTTGCTGGCTCAAGGAAGGAGAACGGAATTAAAAACAATTTCACCGCTCCACAATCCAGCATAGGATGCACAATAGAATCACAGTCCTCAAGAATCAAAATGGGTAGCATATGGAAAAACATGAGGACATCACAAAGGAACTGCTCAATCACTTCAAAGACATCCTCAAAGAATCCAATACCCAATGACAAGAGACCATTGAGAAAATCACTCAGCATATTTTAAAACTGGTCAATGAGGATCACAACAGGATGTTTCTCAAAGCCACAACACTAATGGAGGTCGAATAAGCAGTTTTCCAACTAAAATAAGGTAAATCCCCAGGATCGGATGGATTTACCACCAAATTATTCCATTCCTTCTGGGATACCATCAAAGAGGAGGTATGGGGCATAGTGGAGGAATCACCCAATACTCACTGGATTCTTCTAGCTCTCAATGCAACTTTCCTCACTCTCATCCCAAAGAAAGTTAATGCTGCATCCCCAAGTAAGTACACACTAATAACACTCTGCAATGTTATTTACAAAATAATTTCCAAAGTTATAGCTAATATATTGAAGCGATTCTTCCCATTCTCATCTCTCTAGAGAAAGTGGGATATGTTTAAGGTAGAGCATATCCTTCATGGAATCATTCTAACCCATGAAGTCATCCACTCCTTAAACACCTCAAGAAATCCTGGCATGCTCCTCAAAATTGACCTTTCCAAGGGCTTTGACAAGCTCAGTTGGCCAAGGTCCCCACAAGGATTATAGAACGTCCACCAAATGGGTTGTTTCTATTTGACGGGAATGCCTCGTGCAAGCGATCATCGATTTGAGAAAGAAATTTAGGACCAATGAAGCTCATTTCGTCAATTAGAATGTATTTGACATGCCGAAGTTGTTCTTGAAGTTTCATGAGGGATTGAGCTTCTAAAGGTTCCATAGAGGATATAGGGATGTGAAGAGCAGAGTGGATTGTCAGGGCATTAATGTGGAATGTTGCAACACCGATTGGAGTGAGCAAGAGGAGGGGGTTTTCTCCATTGATGTAGTTGTCAAAGAAGGCATTTTTGAGGCACTCAATTAGGAATGACTTGTTGGCGCCAGTAGTGCCTTCGATTATAATTCTTAAAACTGTCCTGGTGGCATTGTTGCAGAAGTGGGAGAAAATGATATTGAATGCAATGGTTTGGCTTGGGGACAAAGAGGAAAGGGAATGTGAGCATGGATCTGGGAGTTGATGGATTCTTGTGGAGGACCGGTTCAAGTCGATGAAGCAGATGGCTATTTCTTCCAAGTGTGAAGGGATGATAAAGTGGTCCCAATTATGGTTTGCATCAAATTCACGATGGCCTAGCATTTCAAGCTTATCGAAGAGGATGTTGTTACCTGGGTGGAGTTGAGAAAAAAATTTCCATACATCCATGTCTATGGTGGGGGCATGGGGAGGGTCATCGGGTGATGAAAAACCAGAGTCTAAAAGGTCTGTGGTGGACGAGGCACAGTGAACATGCCAAGCCTGATACATGTGTCTAGTTTGTTCCCAATGTGCAACAATGTTCATGTTGGATGTGCCAATGTCATCAGGGAGTCTGTGGAAAGGGCAGTACAAAATGAGTTTCCTCAAACATAAGTCTACATAGGATGCTAATTCTTTAAATGGAATGGAGGTGTAATGAGGAGGGATGTTGATTTCCATGGGAGGGAAGATGTTTTTCCAGGACGATGTTTTCCGACAGGAGGAGAAGGACTAGGAGCATGCGACCTTAATAAGAGACAATCCTGCAAATGCAGGTGGTCTTTTCATGTAGGAGGCGATGAAAGGTGTTGATGGAATATGACCATCCAGTTCTTATGAAACACATTTGAATACTTGTTTTTTTAAATTGAGGGAGACAAAAGAAAAACTCCACTTTTTTAGTGGGATTTTTTGTAGCATGTGGCATGTTTCTTATGCACCAATGTCTCGATTAGCAACCATTTCATCTAGGACTTTGCAGACGACAGTTATTGTAGGAGCATCGGGGGGGAGCTTGCGAGATATGGGAGAGGATTTGGTAGTATCTTTCGGACTTTTCCTCTCCTTTCACTGCATACTTTGAAATGTAGTTCAATACAACATGGCGTGAGTGAGCTGGTTGAAAGTAAATTTTGGCCCTCCATATTGCAAGAAGATGACCATTGTACACATTTTATTTGTCATCATTTCTAGTGGGGGAGTACAATTTCCAGCCAGTAGCATCAATGTGAAGAGAGAAGGTGTTGTGAACCACCCATGGCACTCCATAGCGGCAAGTTGTAGCATTATTTATCTCGCACAAACATGTATAGGAGTGGCAAGTTGTGTGTCTTTGAACGGAATTCAGAAGTTGTTCATAGTCTTGCAACTGATTGGCCGCAAAAATTTCATGTGTCCCAAGGAGGCATGGGTCTCATAGAGATGAGTGATTCATGCCAAGAGGCTAGTTGTGAAGGGGGCAAGAGTTCCAAGCAGTGATGTACGTATCAAAAAATTATTTGGCTGCATGGAAATCTGTAGTGCTAGTCCAGTCGAGAGTGTCTATAGCACGTGCATTTGGAAGCCACAAGAAACCATGGATATGTGCGGAGCTGTGATGTTGTCATTCATACCTTAGAAATAAAGCGGAGAAAAAGTAATATGGATGCGTGGAAGTGAATGTAACGAAAGGAAATATGGGGAAGGAATATTATGCATACGTGCACCATTAATCCTTTACAAGGAATCCTTTAATTAGGACCTCTTCTAGGAATATTTTGAATCTGAAATGGATGTATTGAGATGCACAGTGTGGGTTTGCAACAATGTTTTAGATAATCCATCGAGTTTGATCATGTGAATTGGATGGAGGGTTGGAAGGCATGGCATTATGCAAGCTAGGCCATTTGGTATCATCTGCACTTAGTGGGAAGAATATGGTAGGAGTACCTTGTTTGATGATCATGTTAGCAAGCTCCCCACCAGCCCTGGTCCAAAATGAACGACTCCCACATAAGGGTGAGCTAAAATGCATAATATGGTATGGAATGGTGGAAGGTGGAATTTGTTGAAGATCGTGGTGAAGGTCAGCGACTGTTGGCAGAAGGGTATTTGAAAGGTCCCTTTAATGAAGACATAAGAAGTTTCTTGGTTTTGATGGCGCATGATAAGGTTGTACAGGTAATAGAAAAAGTGAGGATGTTTCCCAAAACGGTTGTTAATGTAGCGGATTAGATGAAAAGAATATTCTTGCATATCCACTTTTTCAATTCTTGGTTGGTTAATCATGGCAGATCCATTGGGGAAGAGGGTGAGGAAGGCCATGGATAAGAGCCTCTCTTTGTTGTATTCATTGACTGAATAGAGGCCAATGATGGGCCACTGAAGTGAATGGGTGGGTGTGGAATTGGAGGATTCTATGTAGGCAAGTATTTCATCAATTTCTGAATGAGGGTTTGGTAAAGTTGAAACAAAGGAGGATGGGTGGAGGTTAGAAGGGCATGGGTGTGGAAATTCACAATTAGGATTTTCTGAAATGGCTTCCTGGAGTGGGATGGAAGTCGTGTTGATATGGCGTAGCATGTTGGAAATGTTGGTAGGTGAAATAGGCAGAGAAGAGAGTGAAAGTTGGTTATTCTGGACATCTTTGTAGTATGGGTCATTTTGTAATTTGAATTGCAAAGCTGCATGAAAACGTGATCTACTAAAGAAAAAATCATAGGATGTTTCATCATTACTAGTTTTGTTTACAAGAATGATGTCTATTTATGAAAGCATGCGAGGAAAAGAGGTGACAATGTTAGTGATATTTTGAGGAAAGCTAATAGTATGGACAGAATATTTGAGTTGTCCACCACGTGCATGGATGACTTGAATAACGGGGTTGACATGAGCAATGAGCATCTCTTCAACTTGAGTCAGGGAGGAGAGGACATGTGGTTGGATACTTGGGTCCATGTTGTTTGTCGAGGAGAAACAATGGGTTCTTCATTCGTTGACACAACGGGTACACGAAATGATTCTGTTATTTTTTTTTGTTTTCATGGATGGGTAAGCTTCATGATAATTTGAGCATTCTTGGATGGGAAAAAGTGCATTGATCCTTGTACGAAAGTGACGTTGTGCATGTTTGAGATGGACGGGGAGAAATTGCTGGGAAGGTGGAAAGGGAGGGACATGGGGGGGTGCATGTACAGGGCAGACAAGAGGTGAAGGATTTGAAGGGTTTGGAAAGGTTTGGTTAGCAAGTGGAGATGGAAGGGGAACTGGGAAAGGCTGGGTGGAATGTAGGGGAAGGAGGATATTTTGGGAAGGAATGAAATATTGGTTTGCGTTGTATTGAGAGTGAAGGTTCGCTTAACAATTGGCGAAGTGGAGGCAGCGACGTGCATTAATTATTTCTTCATTAAGCACGTAGTGGCATCGTTGTTGTTCCCTTTCCACACTATTCTCTGGTGTGGTTGGCATATCTGTTGCAAATAAGGAAACGTATGTCAAGAATCATGTTGGAAATTATGAATAAAAGAAAACATAGAGGAATGTGTTCTCCTTTCAACACATATAATGCAATAAACATAGAAATAACAACTCATAGGGAGACATATAGCAAATGTAGAGGAGAGGAAATTTTCAATTTATTCAATTCCTCTCTATATTCGATTCATCTCACTCTGAAAATATGAAATTACATAGCTTATACAAAATGGCCGAAGCATGAAATTCAATACAATTTAATGCGGAAATGGACGAGTAAAAACCAATCGTCCTTTTTTTCATGAAACACCATTTCTTAATTAATGGCACACCGAGCCGCATATGCCCTTCTTCTATGTTTTTTTGTTTATACACGAAACAACGTACAAAACACATAAATTAATGGACTTGAAATTCTGTGGGTTTCGGATTTGAAACCTCATCACATCCTCGCCCTCATGGCGTTTCGACGATATCAAAATTTAACCTAGGCTCTATCCATTAAGTTTTGCGAACTGCAATGTGCACTAGCAAGATCGCATCGCACGATAAACAAAACAACCTGCGGACATTACGGGAAAAGTTGGAATCTTGCTATTGCAATGTGCGATAGAACTATCGCATTGCAATGCATATAGCATAACTTGCGGGAATTTAACAGAAAACATAAAGTGTTCCGATTGCAATGTGTGTTGGCACTATCACATCGTGACTTACATAACATAGCCTGTAGGCGATTCACTAGAAACCATAAAACATTGTGATTTCGATGTGCGATGTGATATCACATCGCAACATTGCAAGGTTTGACAAGGAGCATAACGGGTAATAGTTAAGATGTGTGATGTGTGGGCTACGGTGCGGTAAACAACGGTAAGTGTGAAATGGAAATTGCATAAGGTAAGGCAAAAATATAAGGTTTGTATGGAGTTTGGATATGGGTTGCGAGTCCCACCAAATCGTATTAGTGGGGAAATAACATTGCGGTAATGCGTTAAAATGTAACAGTTGAGACTTGCGAGTTGTGACCATAGGAAAATGGTAAGTAATGCGCTGGGTGAAGAAATTAGTGCAGAGAATGGCTTGGGTACTCTCCTCTGAACATTTAGGGAAATTTCATAAAGCAAAAAACAAAACTTCAAATTTGGATCCTTGACTCGTCCATCCTGCAACAAAAAATTCAATTCAATGTATGGGTTGTTTCTCGTAAATTCATGGCGGTGGTTGGGAGTTATTTCCAAAAAATAAAATGTGTGTATGATGTTGGAAATTGAAAATAAACAACAGAGGGATGTGTTTCCCCCTTACAAGAAATAGAATGCAATATTGTGGAAATAAAAATTACACACAGACAGAGAGCGAGAACACAGGAGAGGAATTGAATTCTTCTTTTCATTCATCTCAAATAAACATATAAAATTACATAATTTTAATACTTAATGGTGGACCCTGAAGATTTAATGCAATTCAATGCAGGAACAGACGTATAACAACCAAATCTTCCTTCCACTCTATTCTTTTGTTTCTACATGAAACTGCATAGAGAACACAAAAAATCCGAACTTGAAATTTTATAGGTTTCGGCCGCAAAACTACATCGCATCCACGCCCTCATTGCAAATTGCATTTCAAAAATTTTAACTTTTAATTCGGTAAGATATGAGAAAAATTAAAAGCTTGCAATTGCGACGTGCGATGGCACAATCACATCGCAACTTTAAAACTTTAACTTGCGAAGCGCTAAAGCACTAAGCTTGTGACACGATGAATGAGTTTTCGCTTAGCTGACTTTATGACTTTCTTATGTCACTATGGAAGGACCTTGGGGTATGACTTGTTCATCGACATTGTGGCCCTGTAGTAGATATCAGTTGTTGATCTCGGTCAAAGGGTGTCCGGCGAGGTCAACTGCAGAGGCACCCTTTGATCTAAAGGGTTGCCTGTGCCTATGGGTCACTGTTGATATTCGCGATATGTGATTGCGATCACATTGAAACTTAAATAGAATAAGGGGCCGCAAATATATAGTAACGATTACAAAAATTTTATGCACAATTGATGATTAATGGCAAGCAAGGTTCAACAAGACTGCAGGGAGAACGATGGGAAGAAATGGAGGATGTGTGTGGGGAGGGGGGAGGGGGGAATGGGCATTTAAGCATAAATGTGTTAGGGGGAAAGGATGTATGGAACGAGAGGAGGGGGGAAAATGGGGGAGAGGCAGAAATTCATAGCTAAAGTCGGCGTCAGACTCTATTGGGGGAGCAGGAGCGAGCTGTAGGGTTTGTAGGAGGACAGTCGACCCATTGGCATAAGGGAGTTCTTATGCATGCATAAGAGATGGGCATAGCCATTCAACACTGTTGAAGGTGTCTGTCTTCAAAGATAGTTTGAAGAGGAATTTCCGTCCTTTGATTTTGCTATATATGTCTAGGAGAGCTCCAAGATCGGTTGAGAGGAGGAAAAGGTCCTTTGCAGAGATGCCCATAACTGTAGTTGCAACTTCGTCGAAAGCGACCATGTTTTCAAGGTGGCCAGTGTGGTCGTGCAACTGGAGTCGGTGGATGTAGTGGTAGTCGCACTCGATGAAGGAGCCTTCACATTTTGAACATCGCCAGGTGTTGTCATCTTGTCATAAAGCCCTTTTCATGCATTGCATCCCATCAATGGTAAGGGGGAACACAAGGAAGTAGAAATCATCCATGTTAATTGAGGTAGCAGTAGCACAAACTGAAATCCATGGATTTTTTTTTGTTGGGCATCATTGGGAGAATGTCGACAATTGTTTCTGTATTGAGGGGCCTCTTTCTCGTGCCAGTGTATTTTCAGTTGAGCGAGGGTGAGGAAGATTTTATGCCTTCTTCGTCAAACCATTGTCTGATTTTTTGTGTTTCAGCGATATCTGGATTTATAAAAAGTGAAGTGGCAGGGATTGTGTTGATATTTTGGCCATTGAACTCAATTATTCTCCCCATAATTGCATGTGCAAAAACGACAGGAGCCATGCGAATTTCGGAGAGTGCGAAACCTTCATCATGGAAGTGTTCACCCCACAAGGTGACATCAATGCTACTCTTGGACATGTTGCGAAGAGATATAGTTATTTTTGGAATTTCAGAGCCATCGCATCTGCAGACAATAGAGGTAGGAGAGAGCGAGGCAACAATACCTATGACATCAACGATTGAGTTAGGAGGTGAAATTTTGAGGGAACTGATTGGCACGAAGTGAAAGGTATTAGAAGGTATTGTAAGGTCATCATCAAAGAGTTGAGACACTATTGATGAAGAGAAGAGGAGGATTTCGAACGGTCATCTTAGATGGTTATAGGAAGGGTTGGGGACCTTTATGGTGTCATTCGCAACATTGTAGATGTCGCCAACTTGAATGAGAGCATGTAGGGATTCTGCCAAGTCATTGAAGGTGAAAATGTGGATTTGATCACCGTCGCGGTCGACATGGTTAAACCCTAGCGAGTTTCCAGTGCCACGTACATTGCTATATTCACGAAGGGGTGTTTTTGAAAGCACTCTGCCTTGGATGGACCAAGATTTTTAGGTAGGGGAGAGTGCTTTAAATGGGAGAGAAGTTGTAGATGTTGGGGTGGAGTCTTGGGAGTACAACGTGTGATTTTCAAGGGAGGGTGGTGATGAAAAGGGAGAGGCGGGAGAGGAGGATGAGGTGGCTTGGAGCATTTTTTCATCGGAGAGAATAAGAGGGGATGGCTCGTCAACCAATGGTGCAACACGTTGGACTATCTGGAGCTCGATGACACAAAGCGACTTGCAAGAAGGAGCATTGTATCAACGAAGAGGGGAAGTAAAAATTTAGGAATGAGAAGAAGAAATAAAAAAGGGACATAAGAGGATAATCATAAAAGGGAGGGGGAGGGGGGTGGTTTTTATGCAACGTATATGGATTGATGCACATACGTGCATGAGATTCTTTTGAGGAGAACAGTGGAGCCTATTTGCAAGTCCCCATTTTGTGCAAGGCCAGTATACGAAGAAGGGAGCAGAATGGTATGTTTGTGAGCACCATCAGAAAGGGAAACACGGTAGCGAGGCGTCACAGTCTGATCATAACATATATGTTCAAGTGCAATGACCTGGAGGGTTGGTTGCAGGACGGAAACACCAACGAAAAGAGAAGAAAGAGCATTGCCAGTTAACGATGTCTCCATGGCAATGCGGTAGTCTTGTTAAAAGAAGGTGCTATTTTGATTCAATGAAGTTTTGTTGAATGACCAAACTGGCTGATTCTTGTACGCAAGTGGCACAACTGAAAATCAATAACATAATTTTGGAAGGATTTGTCACAAGCATAATAGAAAATCTTATGTGAGTGGAAATAAAACATTTTCCTTCATTTCTTCAGCTGAAGAATTAAGTCACATATGCGACGCAAAGGAAGAGAAGTCCCAACACTTTAAAATAGTTGTTAGCGGAGGAAGACAAGTCGCAGCTTACCCATTATTTTCACTCAACAAATTAATTGTAAGTCCTTCAAGCTAGAAGTCAGAAAGTCGTTGAGGTTGCAAGGTGGACGTAGGCATGTCGTTGAGGCTACAAGTCCAATTGGCAGGTACTGAAACAAATGGAAGTCAAGAGAGGGCGGTTGGAATATATGAGCAGGGGAACAAAGTGACGTGCTGCAAAGAAGGTGAATGCAAATGAATGGGGAGTATCATTAAAGGGGTTAGATTTCCAAGGTAGAAGGAGAAGGGTACAACAACAAGAGAGGGGAGCCATGAAAAGGCATGGCCATAGAGAAATTTCGTATGGAAGTACTACATTATCTTTAACTCTCCCTCCTCGAACTTCGTTGAAGTCTCCCAGCAGTTATTGGCATAGAAAAATCTCTCCTTCATCGGATTGTGTTGAAGTCTCCTGGTACGGAAAAATGGGTACTGTCAAGGGCCTGGTATGGCAAAATGAGTACTGCCAAGGGCTTTGCATAAGTGTCATGTAACAACTGGTAAAGAAACTGTCTAGGTGTTAAGTCTAGAAAATTGTCGCTAGAGAGGCCAAGTCCAAATGGAGGATTTTCATTTGTTCGAGGAAGTGCCACATGTCCAAATTTTATTGGCTGGAAGGGCGATAAGAAATGCTTCTCATTAACTGGGGTAAATAGTATTTCTCACCCCAAACTAGCGAAGAGAACGCATTTCGACATAAATATAGATCTATTTTCAACCATATAATGGTTAGCTAAGCATACTTGGACGACATACACGTTCGAGGAAAGAACAACAAAAAACACATTCCATAATATGTTGAGTGTACGATTATATTCCCTCACATTACCTCCAATTCGAAGGCCTAAAAGTACTTTTGTCTATTTTATTTTTATTTTGTTCCAATTACGTTTTTACTATATATGTTTGATAGACACGTTATATTGTAATCGCTTTATAGTCAAATAAGCATTCATATTTTGTCACTTTATATTGTAATGACTTTATGGTCCAATAAACATTGAATTTAATTTTTGAAATCTAAAAATATTATTTTTTAATTGTTTAAATTGACAATTTTTATGAGTGTTTATTTTCAAATTGTCACACACAAAAATAATTTATAAAATAAAAATTTGAAAATAAAAATAACATGTGTACTCTAATTATATCAATTTGCACAATCTTTTTTTATTGTGATGTACCATATAATTTTTAAATATTTTATTTAATATTCTTTTATATAAATATTGTTTTATTTTTTTTTTATTTTTTATTCCATTATTTCCAAAGCCAAGTATAATTTATATATAAATAATCATTATATGCTTGGTACAAAATGTGGTAATGGTCACCAAGGTCGTTCGGCCTTAATTTGCTTTCCAACTTCACACATGATTTATTTTAACTTAATGGCGTATATTCCACTCTTCATGCAAAGTCTTTCATCGATTAATTACGATGAAATAAAATATATAAATTCCACTCCTTATGCGTACTTTAATCGTGATTCGTGATTCATCGAGCTGTCAGTCTTCTTTGAAGGGCAGCCATTTTTAATAAATTGATTGTCAACAATTATGATTCCTCAGGTCTTTTCAAGGACAACCATATTTAATAAATTAACGATTATCATTCCTCACGTCATCTTTACACCGAAATGATATCATCTTTATACCGAAATGATAGGTGGCAGATAGTATCAAGTTATTAGTCTTTTTACAAGGACAATCTTTTTCCGTACTTTTTTCAAGGGAAAATATTTTTATATTGGGCTTAATACGATGTTAAATAGGTTAGAGTTAAAAGAAAATTAATATCATTTATGAATAAAATATATTAATACTCATTTTTAATTAAAAGTATTTATATTAAATTTATATATAAAGAAAGGAATAGTTAAAAATAATATTTCATTAAATGTGTATATAAAAATGATGATGATGATGGTTACTGTCTGTTAAAAACAATGTAGTTTATCGGATTTAAAGATGGGAGAAAGAATCTAAGTTTGATTCTTCAAAATCTTGTTTCTATGGTCGAAGGGAAGGGAAATAAGTGTTCCAAGGTCGATATAGGTGGGTTCACTTAATAGGTCACGAAGATTGGAAGTGTGGCAGATGGTAAAGAATTGAGAGTGAATGAAAGAGTGGGGCAGTCTAAAAGGAAGTGATTTTCATCTTCCATCTACTTAGAATCGCAAATAGGATAGATTCTATCGTTCCAAGGGGTCTTAGGGATAGACCACCGCTCGGTCTCACTCCGAAGCTCATGGGAATTAGTTCTTATCTTAGCGATTATCAAGCGTGGGGTTGATCACCTCCTTATAGTATCTTAGCTTCCTTTTACCTTCCAGCTCCTAATCCTCACACAACTTGTCCTTAAACTTCGAGCTAATAGTATTTCTGATATTATATTTGCTTCCCATGCTAAGCTCCTCCTTAATTCCCCAATGGTTGAGATAGGACTAGGCATCCTTATGCCACCCACGCTTGAGACGAAAGTGAAGGTTTTGACTACAGTTAGAAGCAATTTCAGGGAGCCTTTTTTATTCCATGTTGTTAAGCGTCTTCTTATACATCAAATATCTAAACATAGTCATACTCTCAATGGGGGACAAACCAGATTCGATCAAGAGGATAGGATAGGGAGTATTTCCCTTGATCTTAAGGTTGTAGGTGATGAATTGCTTTTGAATCATCTCAATCTTCTTCCATGACTCTCTCGATATACTACAAACCGAAATTTCACATTCGTATAATACAACAGGGATGACAAGGGTCTCAAAGAGGAGCCTCCTTTTACTACAAATGTAAATATCGACCAACTTACAATTGTTGTCAAGCTCATAATAGGCTTTCTAGCCACCAATAATCATTTTCTCGATGCTATAATTACAGTTGAGATCATGAGGAAAGTCAGTTCCCAAACACTTATCAGAAGAAACTTGCTCTAAGCACTGATTACTATACATGAAACTACCATGGGTGTTATTTTTGGATTTAATGATCATGACTTTAGTCTTGTCCGTATTAACTGTAATACCCATCTTAGAAAAGTATTCATGAAGAATTTGGAGGTCCTTGCCAAGGTCATCGTGTATTTTTGCAAGAGGAACGATATCATCGGCATAGAGAAGAAGAATTTAATGAGAAGACCTCCAAGCTTTGTGCCTTTGCACCTTGCAGATTCCAGAAACTCCTCTAGCTTATCGATGTATATGCCAAAAAGGGTAGGGGATAGGGGACACCCTTGCTTAACCCTAATATTTTATTTAATGTCTTTAGACCACCCCTTGTTGGTCTTAATATTAGCAGTGACGGTCTCGTAGAGATAGATCACAACAATCCTCAGCTCAAGAGGGACCATGATCTCTTTAAGTTTCTCCCAAAGCTTATCTCCAGGGACAGTGTTGAAATATTTTCTAATGTTCACAAAGCAACAGAAGTGATCGACTTTACTATTGCGACATTCCTCCACAATGATTCTAAGAGTGACCAGATGGTCAATAGTCGAGTGATGTCTCCTAAAACTAGCTTGCCCTTTATCTCTTTTTCCCTAGCTCTCAAGACAAAGGCTAAGCTTCTTCTCCAAAACAAGCTTATAGAGCTTGGCTAAGATATGGCTAGTTCCATAAGGGTCTTGTGGTTGGATGGAAAACTCTTGTCCCCATTTTTAAATATAGGAACAATAAGGGTTTGCGTGCAAAGCTAAGGAAAGCCATGCGTTACAGCTAAATTGAGAAGCTTGTGGAGATAAGGAATGAGGATATATCTTCCTATTTTAAGGATCTGAGCTTGGCATCCTCCAATATCTTTAGCTTTCCCATTAGCGAGCTTGTTAATAATAGACTCAATATCGTCAAGAGAGAATACATCCTCCATAATTGGAGTGATTAAGGTGGTGCCCATAGTGTTGGAAGAGTCATACAACTGCTTAAGATAGTTTTCCTAGTTTTATAAGGGGATAGAATGGTTATCTTTGGTTTTAACGGATTAAGAACATTCCACCAAAAATTTTTTTGGGCACTAATTTAGAAAGGTGGAGAAAATGATGTATAATAATAATAATAATAATAATTGTATATACTAAAAAAAACATGTTATTACAAGTTTTTTTAAGTGTTTTATAGCTAAAACACTTAAAACACTTGTAATAACATGTTTTTTTTAGTATATACAATTATTATTATTATTATTATTATACAATTAAAAAAATATATTTAAAATACACTTAAATAATTAATTATAAAATATTTAAAATACATCTAAATAATGAATTATTTAAATTATTTTTATTATTAATAATAATATTATTAATATAAAATAAAATAATGTTTATAATACAATTAAAAAGAAATTTTTTTTATTAAAGATAATAAAAAATTAATAAATCAAATTTATTTAGAAAAAGAAGAAAATAAATGTAATTAATATCATATAAAAACTAGATATTATTTTTGGGGATTCAATTACTTTAATTAAGTCATTTATCTATGACCGTTTTCATGAGAGGTAGTTGTAACTCACGAATTTCTCATGATTTTTTGAATAGTCTAGTTTGCACTCATTTTGCATTGGATGACCCTTTGAGCATCACCCATCACCATATGCAATGAGTGCTAAGTGGACTATTCAAAAATCAAACCTCTCATGGAAATGGTCATAGATGAATGACTTACTTAAAGAGTTGAATTCAAAAAATGATATCTAATGTAATGCACTACGAAAACCCCTCAATACTTAAATCATATAAAAAATGTCAAAAAATAATAAAAAATATTTATAATATATATAATATTAACATTTTTTAATATACAAATTTAAAGAAAAAAATTTTATTGTTTCGAAAATGTTTATTTTTAAAAAAATGAAATTTTCAAAGAAATACATAAAACTACTTAAATTTACTTTAAACATCAAACAAAATTTATTTTTTATGCTTTATTATTCCATTTAAAAAAGTAATCAATACTTAATTACTCTATTTCAAAAAAAAATGTACTAAAATTCATGGCGGTGATTTAATAAAGTGAGACTTGTTGTGAAAGGCTACAAGCGACGACAAGGAAGAGATTATAAAGAAACCTTTGCATCGATTGCAAGTGACGCAGAGCATCGGACTTGGAGTAGACAGAAGGAGGGTTTAATTTTTGTCTCACGGTGACATGTGGTTATGAACGGAGTTCATCGGACCTCGTTATTTAGTTACTCTGTTATTATTTCATGGTTTTTATTTCTTAGAAAAGAAAAATAGTAGAATAGTACTGACAAATTGTTTTAAATTTCAATTAGAGTTTTATGTATCATTGAAAACGCAATTAGGAAGGACGGTTGTTAGTTTTTTCAACCGTGAGCAAAATAATCGAAATTAATACCTACAGACACTACAAATAGCAAAAGAAAGCGAGGGCGGTGGGGTTCGATTTCCCATCACGTAAGAAAATCCGAGCGGATTTAATAACCATCCGAAAACGAAATATTTATTCTTCCGACAAATTTATTGTTTTGATATCGAATATTGTGAATGTGATTCTGTTAATTTCCTACCGTAACTTACCAAGTGTGTAATTAACTCGCGAGAATAGCCTTAAGATCAAGCGTTACGGGAGTCCGGTAAAGCGAGCAGTGAAGTACGAGGATTCTAACAAACATTGCACATGAAGAAAGACTGGAAATCATTTTTTTTTCGACTACGTAATAATAGAAGAAAAGAATATTGAACAAGCGAGTGCAGGGTAAATACACCATTCATAAAAAACCCGGGTTTGAAAACTTTCTGTTTAATTATTACCGATGTAAATCTCCAAAAAAAGAAAGTCCAAAAAGTATTATGAAGTTAGAACAGAGATAATAAAGGATTATCATTCGCCGATGCGGGTTCAATGACCAAGAGCGATTAACCCCGGAGAACAAACAAAACAAAAAGAACTCGAAGGTACGTTACGGTCCATGGAATCGAATAAGAAACCGACGGGGAACGACTTAGGGAAAATTATACAACAAGACTTCAATACACGAGTATGAACCTTTTTTTTGTTTCTTAAAAGATACATTGGTGAAGCTCATCAACGAGGCGACAAAAAAAATGACAGGGAAATAAACCCTAGCGCATACGAGGAACTATCAAGGTATCGACCCTACCCTTAGGGTTCGAAGCCGAAAGAAGGAGACCAGGGCGCGTGAAGTTGTAGAGTCCCGACAAATAAAAAGAAAAGAGAGTTGATCGGTAGTTCCCAGCAAGCCGGATTGAACATATATCATTCGTTTAAGAAAGGAAAAAATACAAGAATTCGAGGAGGAATCACGGTCGGACTTACCAAGGGGCAATATGTGTGGATAAATGTCGGAGATTCTATCCCGCAACTCGAAGAAATCTGCTCACGAAGGAGCGGAGTGATTAGTGAACAAATACGGGAGCAGAGAAGACTAAAACATAGAGCAAGAAATTACCTATGTTCTATTTTCCGGTTTAAAATGGTTGCGGAAGGTTCTTCCGAGTCCAAAAATATGAAGGAACAAATAGATAGTCGGTGGTCAAGAACGATAAATAATAACAAGCCCGAGTTAGAAATGTTTGGACGATGAAAGATTTAACTCGAAAAAGACTTACACCACGGTGAAAGGCCATTGCGAGGTTTTGACGTAAAAACCCATTCGACAAATTGCGCAACCGCACAGAGGAGCATCTCGTTCGACGGAAGGAGAGAAGCCTAGTGTGGACAGAGACACGAGGGCGGCTGAAAAACCTTGTAAAGTCCGGGAACGAGGATCAACAGAGGTAAAGAAAACCTCCCCCAAATTTCAGTCGGTGGAAGAGCAACCATACTTTGGAGCGCAATGCAAATGTTGAAGAGTGGCGAAGAAAACGGAGTGGAGTAATGGCGCCGTAACTCGAGGGAATGTGATTAAATGCCGAGGCGGATTATCACCAAGGCCGAAAGATCATACGTACACCAACATAATTACAATCAAAACGTTTATTTACATATACATTTAACATTGTTTAAATTCGAGAAATCCGAGCTGACATGTATTGCACAAGTCACCACTCGTGGTATTAAAATTTGATTTGGAAATCGGCGTTGCACCACTCGTACACGAGGGTCGAGCCTTCATCGGCAAGGATGGAAACAATGCCGACAAGCAGTGTTATCCATTGCAGCACAACAAAGTGGAAAGTCTACCAAATGGATGTGAAATCAACATTTTTGAATGGAGTCTTGAAAGAGGAGGTATATGTTCAACAACCTCGTGGCTATGAAATTGAAGGTGAAGAGCACAAAATGTGCAAATTGAAGAAAGCTCTTTATGGGCTGAAGCAAGCACCAAGAATATGGTACGAGTAGAATTAATGCTCACTGACGGGAAAAATGGGTTTGAAAAATTTGATGTTCAACCCACACTCTACATTAAAGAAAATAATGGTAAGATCCTTATTGTTGATCGATATGTAGATGATTTAATTTTCATCGAAATGAAGTTTCTCTCATTGTTGATTTTAAAGAAGTCATGAAGAGTGAATTTGAAATGAATGATTTGGGTTTATAGAGGTATTTTTTGGGCATAGAAGCGAAGAAAAATGAAAAGATAATTTTTAATTCCCAAGGAAAATATGTTGCGAAGTTTTAAACAAGTTCAATATGTAGAAAAAACAAATTAGCAACAACTCCAACTATCATGGGGTTGAAGTTAAGCAAGGAAGATTGCAACAAGAATGTTGATCCGACATTGTACAACAACATAGTTGGCGATCTAATGTATTTGACTACAACTCGGGGCTCGACATTATGTATGCTATAAGTTTAATTTACGGATTCATGGAGACACCAAAGGAGACACATTGGCAAGCATAAAAGAGAATATTGAGGTATGTAAATGGAAAGAAGGAGTCCGGTGTTCTATACTCCTCAAATGATAATTTTAAATTTAGTTACAATGATAGTGATTAGGTCGGAGTGTAGATGATAGAAAGAGCACATCCAGGGTATGTGTTTCATTTGGTATCAAGAGCCATTTCATGGGCTTCCAAGAAGCAACCAATAGTTGCATTATCAACAAAAGAAGCAGAGTATGTAGCAGCAACAACAACAACCCTGTCAATCTATTTGCATGAGAAGGATGCTTTGAGAGATTTTTGTCATGAACAAGAAAAATGAACCATAATTTATTGTGATAATAGCTCAAAGCAATTGCAATATCAAATAATTATGTTTTTCACAAGAGAACAAAGCATATTGATGCAAAATATCATTTTATAAGAGAATTGGTTAACAATGGTGAGATTGTTTTTGTTTGCATTGCGGAGACGAGTATCAGTTTGTTGATATCCATGGGTTATCTTATTTTGGGTGTGATGCGATAAGTGCCACGTCACTATCGCACATAATGCACCCACAATGTTTAATGGATAATGCCACTAGTAAAAGTTTAATATCGTCGATTGGCACGGATGTGATGTGGACTCGAGACCACATTGCATATTATTTGAAGTCCGCCCTTTTGTGTGTTTGAACGTATTTTTACGTGTTTTTTACGTATAAACCGAGAATACGACGTACGTGTCGATTTATTGTAGAAATGGGTATTTTGATAGTCCAAGGACGAGAATTGTTGAACGTTTGTTCAAAAATGAATTTTCAATGATTAGAGTTATGTTTTTCGAGCTTCGCCATTTATATTAAAAGAAATGTAACTTCATTTTGTAGATAGTGAAGGAATAGAAAACTAAAGTTTGTTCCTATCCTACGTATTATCTTGCCTATGTGTATGATTTGTTTAATTTACGCAATTTGTTGTAGTCTCGTGTTTTGGAGAAACACACTTCCTCTGTTTATTGTATTCATAAATTCCAAAAGTTATAACGAGTTATTTCCAAATAATCGATTAGATTTTACAACGTAGAAAGAAGAAAGAATTTGTAGTGATTTGTTATAAGAGGCATTTCTAAGGAATCAGATTAGATGTCGTAAGGTAGAAAGAATTAGTGTTGTTTATTGAATTTGAAATTTTTGTTTATTTTTATTTTAGAATTGGTTTAATTTTAATTTAAACATGATTTATTTAATATTTTATTTAAAGTTGATATGTAAAATAATAATAATGATAAAGTATTTTAATATATATTTTTAAATATAATAATTCTATGTTAATTTTATATTTTAAATAATTGAAAAGGGGGTTTGAGGTGAGGGAGGGGTATTTTATGGTTTTGAAAAAGTTAAACTCTTTAGCTATTAATGGTGTCATGGTCTTATGATAAAATATAGAGTTTTTATAAGGGACACACTTTGGTTATGGTATCATCTCGGTTAAAAGCTTTCTCTCAAAGGATAAATATGTGGAAAACATCATGAAAAAAATATAAGAAATTTGTCTTAAACATCATTTCCAATAGATATTTTGTGTATTAAAAAGATTCAATATAAAAACTAAACAAATATGGTAGTTAAAGATATAAATTAAACATACTTAAATTAAAAAATTAATGACAAACTCAGATTTTCTATGATTCCCTAATAACTTATAAAATTTATTAAAAACATTTCTAATAAAAATTTTTGTTGTAAATTTTGTATTTTGATGATATAGTATTTTAAGAGATTCACTCAAACCAATTTTTTTTTGGCTTTACAAGATTTATTCTCCTATTCTTATTAGAAAGGTCAAAACAATTGAAAATTTTAAATAATTTACTTTTTTTTACCTTGAAATACTTTAATAAAAAATAAACATATACAAATTTATATTTTTATAATAAAAATGCATTTTTCTTTTCTTAAATTCCAAATAAGTTGATTATGGAAAGAGTCACAAATATTATTTAATACACTTTAGAGAAATTGTATTTCTAAAGTATTTTATGCGCTTAACCACTGCATTTGTGACTATCTCGATATATTTTTTTGAATGTTAAAATATATAAACGACTGTAAGGTCGCCGTGCAAGAAAAAAGCGGAAATAGTCCAACGATGTTAAAAATAGTAAACCAACAATTATATTTCCGACGAACAATACCAGTGTGAAGAAAAGTACGTACTCTTTCCATTTTTATTTATTGTTTCATGTGTTGTAAATACACATGAACGAAGTAGGTAAACCCAACAGTCCAAACATCTTCTCGAAGGAAGGTCAAAATCATTTCTCAGATTAAAATTACTTCCTACAAGCCTTTTTTTATTATCACCCACATTTTGTTTCTTCACTGCTTTAGCGACGGTCATGTTGAGAATCTGGTCCATCAGGAATCCACCTTTCGGGGTAGAATATTTTGCTCCCGATCCCTGTTTCTCCTGTAACTAATACTCCTGATCCTCCATTTTCGCTTTCAGTTTGGCCAACAGTACGACATCGACGGTAACCGCTATCCTGAAATGAGTAAGGCGAATTAAAGAACGAATCAGAAGAAGAATAAGAGTTCAGAATACGAATAACTTTCTCACTGTGTTGAACAGAAACCTTTTGCGGAGCTTCTTCACGCAGATACATGGATGTGACGGAGGCTCGACTTTTACTTTCATGGTCGTGGTTTACTGCTTCCATTTCTTGCCCCGTAGTTCTTGTTTCCAATTAATTGGAGATTAATATCTGAAATAACATCAAAACGGATGAAATAATTATAGTTTATAAATTGTTAATCGCATCGGGAAGAAAATAAATATACTTTTACTTTTATTTAAAAATAATATCCGAATATTATAGTAATCATGTAGTCTAACCTTTTTTCATACTTCAAAGTATAACGTGTTTTTGTGTTTTTTTTCCTGTTTACAGATTAGATGAAATGTGATATTTTACTTGTAATAACGTAAACGTTATATTTAAAAAATATAATCTCTGAAAATACTAATAATAGTTGTCTAACCATTTTCATGCTTCTAGTCATGTAAATGTTTCATAGAGTTAAATCTCAATTTATTTTAATCTCTCGATCTTTAAAATCCAATGTTGAAACGGAATATAGATAAATCCAATGCTAAATTCAAATGTATACTAATATGATAATCATTTTTCCCCATCGTGAGAAAAACCCACCCTCACGTCAGTATTCACGGTCATAGAACTAAAAACCCTTACTTTGAGTAGTTATGGTCGTGAAGCTCTTAAAACGGGCACCAGACATTGCTATTTGAAGCAGTCCAAGAGCAGCAAGCAACGCCAAGGTGAGAATTGCAGCACCTCTAACCTGGTTCGCCATTATATATTCTAAAGTTATTTTCGAACTCTCCTGTTTAGCCGGTGGGGGAGGTTGATAGCCATCGGAAATAGGCAATTATATAGCAAAATAGGACTGTATTATGGACATCTTTGTTAAATTTGCGTTAGTCTGTCAGCCATAGCGTATCTATCCACATATGAGGCGAAATTTTGTTGTCGCCTCGACGGAGTAAAATATCTGTGTGAATACGAGGATAGTCCAATAGCATCAGTATTTCCTTCCATCTTTTCGAAAAATAAAAATGAGATATCCTCCGTTGCATAGCACTGATGAGGGTGCTGTAACCACTCACCAATTTTGAAAGGCTTCACCGCCCTGTAGACGCAATTTTATATGATGTCGAATGTCGTACCACTAGCGAATGCCGAATCAGTGGGACGTATGTGTAAACAAAATGGCGGTTTCTGATAAATTATATACAATGCAATTATATATATATATATATATATATGGGCTTAGTTTGTCGATTAGCTCTTTTTTGATGCCATAGAATATATGTCAGTCTCGCGGTGTTATTCACTCGCATAAACGTGCTATGAAATAGTAGGACAGGCCTATTCAAATTGAAAATCCAGTTGTTCGCTGAAAGGTGAATGGAGTTAAGGTTTTTTTCTTATACGTCCATCATTTATGTGGATGGTGAATACTGATGTGAGTTCGAAGTTTTCATTTGTTAATGTTACTATATTTATTTCTCAATTTGGGTAAAATTATGGATAGAATTTTAATTGTGTGTGATGCTTTAAATACTACTAGTAAGATCATAAAGCAAAGTAAGAAATCGAATACAGCCAAAAAAGACCATTGAATACTAGTTGTTAGGTATTAAATACACGAGACTTTGGAGTAAAATAAGGGGCTAAGCATTTTGGTGATAAAATGTGATGTTGAATTAAGAAACAAAAAATCCATTGGTCAATTATGGTTCTGCAGAATGCTCTACATTTTCAATACAACTCAAGCATTATATAACATACATAGATGTAGGTAAGTTAGAACCATATCCTAAGAAATAGAAACTAATTCCTATCCTAAGGTATCGTGAACCAATTGAGGATTCTCCATTATCTTTCAACACTCCCCCTTAATGGAGAAGGGGTTCACAAATATGCCTAGCATCTCCCTAAACATTTCAAACTTAATTTTTCCATGAGGCTTAGTGAAAATGTCATCAACATTATCACATGTTTTACAATATACAAGATGGATTTTTTTTTTTTTATTGAGCTTTCTCCCTAACAACGTGAAATTGTGTATCAATGTGTTTAGTGTTCTTGTGAAACAAAGGATTATTAGAAAGT
This sequence comes from Pinus albicaulis, assembly GCA_034641835.2. Classification (NCBI taxonomy): domain Eukaryota; kingdom Viridiplantae; phylum Streptophyta; class Pinopsida; order Pinales; family Pinaceae; genus Pinus; species Pinus albicaulis. The sequence goes on from JAXQQM020060373.1 coordinate 81,806, forward strand.
CTAATTGAGCTCTGGTTGTCACATTTGATAATTGTTGCATCTTTGTGTTCTTCCCCAACATTTTTGAGAAGTGTTCGTAACCAAATTGCCCCACATGTTGTTGCGTACATAGCTTGATACTATGCTTCCATTGAAGACAAGGAGACTGTGTTATGTTACTTACTACTCCATGTAATCACCCCGGATCCAATGCTGAATGCATAAAAAATTATGGATCTTCTGTCATCTACATTTCCAGCCCAGTCAAAATCTGTAAACCCTGTCAATCTAACATCAGAAGAATAAGTAAAAATAATACCATAATCTACAGTTCCTTGTAGATACCTTAAAACACCTTTCGTTTTAATCGAGTGACTCTCAAGTGGCTTCGACATAAATTGACTTAGCACACTAAATGCATAAGCCAAATCTGGTCTGGTAGTGGTTAAGTAGATTAGACTCCCAACCAACCATCGATAGAGTGTCGCATTTGCCTCTTTAGAACCATCCTCACATTGAAGTTTAATGTTCTGTTGTAATGATACTGCTCCAACCTTACACTGACCCATCCTGAATCTTTCCAGTAGACCTCTCACATACTTACCCTAGGACAGAAAATTTTGTCCTGGATGTCTCCAAATATCAAGACACAAAAAGTATCTTAGCTCACCGAGGTTTTTCATTTCGAACATTTGTGACATTTGGTACTTGATTTTTTTGATTAGATCAACAACATCACCTGTAATAATTAGATCATCTACATAGAAATAAATCAACACTATACACTCCTTTTGATCTTTCACGGTATACAAATTAGGGTCGTTTTTACTTCTGTTGCAGCCGTGTTGCAGAAAAAATGAATCCATATTTTCATATCATGACTTGGGTTCTTGTTTCAGTCCATATAGAGATTTATTTAATCTGCAGACTAAATGTTCTTTCCCTTTCTAGACAAACCCTTTAGGTTTCTTTAAGTAAACCTCCTCTTTCAATGCCCCATTTAAAAATGTAGACTTTACATCTAGTTGGTGAATCATCGAGTGCTTTCTAGCAGCTAAAGCAATCATCATTCTGATAGTGTTTAGTTTAGCACGAGGGCGAAGGTTTCCTCATAATCAATACCTTCTTTTTGTGAATACCCCTTTGCTATCAATCTATCTTTTAATTTATCTATGGTTCCATCTACATTTATCTTGGGTTTATAGAACCATTTACACTCTATGGTTTGTTTCCCCTCAGGTATTTCAACCAGCTCGCAAGTTCTTTTTTTGAGAATAGATTCATATTCATGTTCCATAGATTCTTTCCATTTACTACATTGATTTGCTTCTCTATAAATAGAAGGTTCAACAACATTCATCATACTAGTTATAAAGGCATTTTCCCTATATCTACTAGGCAATTGAATCTACCTACCTGATCTTCTAAGCGTTGGTGTAGCTTCCAACCTGTTTTGAATTTCCTTTGAAGGACTTGGCTCCATTGTTGTATAAGAACTTTCTTCTTCTGCCTTTTTATGCTTCTCATGACTATTACCTATTTCTTCACTTCCTTCCACAAAAAACATAATATCCCATTCCTCATTTCTTTTATCATATTCATCAAAAACCTGCTCATGGAACATCACATCTCTACTAATAAAAATATTGTGAGTAGAGGGATTAAACAATCTATAAGCTTTAAATTGTGAAAAATACCCTACAAAGGTACATCTGATGTATTTTGAATCTAGTTTTCTTCTTTCTTCCTTTGGATTGTGGGAAAATTCTTTAGATCCAAACACTCTTAAGTGTTTTACTACGGGCTTGAATCCATATAATGCTTCAAAAGGAGTTTTAAACAAGAGACTTCTTGTAGGACTCCTATTTTTCAAATAAACTGCAGTATTCAATGCTTCAACCCAAAAACCATTCGAGAGACCCTTACCTTCCGACATGCTCCTAACACACTCCACCAATGTTCTGTTCTTTCTTTCCGCTACTCCGTTCTATTGAGGAGTATGGGGTACTATGAATTGTTGTAATATTCCATGGTCTTTACAACACATGGTAAGTTCATCCTTCCTGTATTCTCCCCATTGATCGGAGTGGATAGTTTTTATGTGCTTCCTTGCTTGATTTTCTATCATATATCTGAACTGCTTAAAGTAGTCAAATGTGTGACTTTTCTTATTCATAAAAGACACCCAAGAAAACTTTGTGTATTCATCAACAAACAGTAGTATAAAATATAGTGCACCTCCTAATGAATTTGTTTACATGGGTACACATAGGACGGTGTGCACTAATTCATGTATATCTCTCTTTTTCTTTTCTACTCAAACAGGGAATCATTCTATATGCATATTTCATAACACATAAGAATCACAATCATTATGCACTTGTTTTAATGTAGGAAGATCTCTTACCAATTCCTTTTTTTGAAGTAACAACAAATCATTGAAGTTGATGTGACCAAGTCTCTGGTGTCATAGTTCTTCTGTAGTCAAACTTGCTCCTATCAAAGCTCGATCTGGTGTTTTCCTCACATCCAATTTGTACAAACCTCCTATTCGAATTCTTGAAGCAATAGTCTTCATACCATCCAAAAAATATTTAATATAACCAATGGATTTAAAGGATTCTATGTTGAGATTCTGATCTGTAATCATGGATACAGAAATCGTATTCTTTGTAACTCCGGGTACATACATTACATTATGGATATGTCTGATATTACCATCAGGAAAAAAACAAGAGTTTTCCCATACCCTTTTATCTGGTAACCTATATCATCACCAATGTATATTTGTGTTCCGTTGTTGATTTATTTAAAATATTCGAACCATTGTTTGTTCTCCTTCATATGTGTGGATGCTCCCGAATCCACATACCAGGGGTTTGCTTCGTCATTTTCATCAAAGTATGCCATGAACAATATGAAGTCTTGAACATGGTCATCATCTGTGAAATGACCTGCATGTATTTTATGTCTCTATTGTTCTTCATGAAATTTCCTCTTCCTACACTCCTTCGCCACATGACCAATTTTTATACAATAAAAACATTTTACTACATACTCATTTTTATTTCGATCCATACCTTGAGCTTGCTTCAGTATTTTCTGTGGATTTCCTCTGTTTTGTTGTGATGGATTTACTTTTTCTTTGAAGATTTTTTTCTTTTCCATTAACGCAAGAATTGCACTGTGGGGTTTTACAGTTAATATTCTTTCTTATTATTGCATTAGTATTCCTCTCTATTCTTCAAACTTCGGGTTTTTTTCTCTCAAATTTATCCCAGTGATAAACATTTGGTAGTCATTAGTCATACCATTCATGGTAATCGGGACCAAATCTACATCTACAACTATTTCACTGATATCTTCCAATTTGTTCTTCAAATATTTGAACCATGATATAAAAGAAGCATCTGTTTCATTCTCCTCCATATTTATGGATAAAACCTTTCTCTTAAAAAATAGAAGATGATTTGTATTCCTGATCTCATGCAAATCCTTCAATACTATCCAAATTTCACTTGCCAATTTGCATTCTATGATATGATGTATGATGTAGTCTTTGACTAACATATTTAGCAACATTTTTGTATTTCCCTCTCTCTTTTCCAAATCATGAGTCATTGGGGCTCCTGCTGCTAGCTTTGGCTCATCCCCATTTGCAATCATCCAAGCAATTTGTGCTTTTAGCACAATCTGCATCTTGAACTTTCAATTAGATTAATTATAACCATTGATCTTGTTGCTCTAATTCAAGTATGCTTCGATTATTTGATTATTCATCTTGACGATTCAAAAAAAAAACTTTGAATAATTGACAGGAAAAAAAATGATGGGTCTACCCCAGATCCTTACAGATAGCAATATTACAATACAGATCTACCTGATCTGTGATCAATCCAATAGGTTTTTTTTCACATTGTGCGATAGGCTCTCGGCTCCTCTGCACGAAAAATATCTGCCTCAGATCTCTTCCTTCATTGGAAAAATTTTACGGGATCTCTTCATTGACGACATTTTACCGGATCTGTTCCTTCATCAGTGGTGTCCACTCGCTCAGATATATTTCATATCTCCTCGGTGCACAAACTGACCGGATTTCTATGAAAATTATGCTGAAAATGAAACTCAGTAAGTCTCCCCTTTTTCGGCGCCTCTGTTCTGATCAAGTCCGTGACGATGACACGATTGTTGCTATAGGAACCACGATTATTGGTGCAACTGTTCCTCAATAACCCATTTTGATCAACTTAAAGCCTGAAAAAAAAATCACTTAGTCATCAGGGGCTTCCCCTTTACCAGCTGGATACTCACAAGGATCACAACACTCTCGGTATGATTCAACCCTGGAGCTCTGATACCATGAGAAAATGTGATGAATTAATAAATAAATAAGCCACTAGTCAGGTCTACGAAAGAGAGTCTTAAGCAGGAGAGTCTAGCTCTGCAGAATGCTCTAAATTCTCAATACAAATCAACCATTATATAACATAAATAGATGTAGGGAATTTAGAACCATACCCTACGAAATAGAAACTAATTCCTATCCTAAGTATCGTGAACCAACTCACACTAATTGAGGATTCTCCATTATCTTTCAACATGGTATAAAATCAATAAAGCCTAGAACTTCGATCGGATCAACTAGACTCTTCAATGAAGTGAGCAGCATGGAAGAGAAGTATAAGATGTGAAAGGCCTCTCGAAATAACAGAATCGTCGTTCCTCACTTTATCCCATCTGATTCACTTTTTTATCCCATGTGTTTCACTTTTTTTTTGGGTGGGGGGTGGGGTTATTATATTGTTAAATAACTACGAAATATCCGAACACAATGGAAGTTGCATTTAAAATTACCTTATTTTGATAGTCCATAAGCATTGCCATGAGTGATGGCTTGGTAAGATATATAAACATTTGTTGTATTGGTATACTTGCTTTCGGGATTGGGTGTGGAAGGAACAAAACCATGAACATGAAGAATAACGACGATTGCAAATTTTGGAGAGGGTTTTGAGAGTAGTTTCAAAATGGATTTGGTTATAAATCTTATTTTTATAACTAGCACAATTGCATTAATAAATATAGGTGATATATTAATCATATTCATAACTATAATAATAAATGTGATTGATATATTAATAGATAGGTATGATAGGATTTAATATTAATATTAATATTGATATTAAATAATATATAATTATAAAATTATAACAATAATAATAATATTTTTTTATTTGTTGGCACAATGATAATACAACAGTTCTCATAATTGGGTGACTATAACTTTAGATTCGATTCTTTGCCCAAGAACGACACATAGGTAAGACTATGATTGAGTGTGACGCACACAACGGCACAAACATATTAGTTGTGTTTTCCACGGAAAAACCACCGCCTCTGTGGGACTATAATAATAATTATAATAATAACTTATAATAATTATTATTATATTATAATATTCTAATAATATTCTAATAATATTAATCTTAATATTTAATATATTAAATCCCAATACTAATATTATTAATATTTGGGTCTTGGTGTAGACTCGACAATTTGACAATTAATAATGTCTCTTTTCAATCAATAATGTCTATTGTCGATCAATTTCCTCTATCAAGTCATCCCCACATAAATCTATAAACCCCAACATTAAGATTATAAATCCTAATATATTATTATATATATTATTGTTTATTATATTAATCCTAATATAATAATAAATCAACTCTTTGGATTTTGTATTAGTATATTATAAATTTAACAATAATTATAGTAATAAATATTATTATATTATAATTATAAATTCTAGCATTAATATTATAAACCTTAGGGTTATAAATCCTAATATTAAAACCATAGCATGAATATTAGATACACTAGGATTTATACTGTAGATTCTAGTATTAATAATATAAATTCTAAGATTAATATATCACGCCATAACTTTAACATATTAAAACATAGCATTATTATCCCTCATATTAATATTATAAACCTAATGGTTAGTATTAAACCATAATATTAAATCCAATATTGTTAACCCTAATTTTGAAATGTCGTAAGTGCAAAATTTAATAAATTGCAATGTAATGTAACATTGTGACAATGGTTGTCACAGAGATTGTCATACTGTGACAATGCTTATCACACGAGGACATTGGATAAATTTATCTACCATTCCAACATTACAAAATTAAACCGTAATATTAAACCAAATATTATAAACCTACGATTAATATCATAAACACTAGGATTAATATTATAAAATCTATGATAATAAAACATATGATTATTATTATAAGCCCCAATATTACAAACTCAATATTATAAAACTAATATTAAAACCTAATAGTATAAAGCCACTTTATAAACCATAATATTAATCCCCAATTTTGTAGTGTCCCAATGCGAGATTGAATAAATTACAATGTAGTGTAAGATTGTGACAATAATTGACATATTGATGATCACATTGAGACATTATTTGTCACAGTGTGACGTTGGATAGATTTATATACAATTTCAACGTCATAACATTAAACCATAATATGAAACCAAATATTATAAACCCTAACACTATAAAACTAAATATTATAAATATTAAGATTAATATATTAATCCCTAATATTAATATATTAAACCTTAGAATTAATATTATAAACCCTAAGACTAATATTATAAATGACAACATGAATAATATAAGTCCAAGACTAATATTGTAAATCTTAAGATTAATATTTCAAACCAAGATTAATATTATAAGTCGTGGGATTATTTACCCCAAAATTAATATTATAAAACCTAACATTAATATTATATACCCTAATATTATAAACTCCAGGATTAATATTATAAACCCTAAGATTAAAAATATAAACACTAGGATTATAGACCCTTAAATTAATATGATATACCTTAAGGTTAATATTATAAACCCTAAAAATATAAACCTTAGGATTAATATTATTAGTCGTAACAATAATATTATAATCTCAAAGGATTATAAACCCTCAGATAAATATTAGAAACCATATATTAATATTAAATTCTAATATTAATATTAGAAACCCTAAGATTATAAATATAAAGATTAATATTATATACCCTAAGGTTATATTATGAATCATAGGATTAATATTATACACTTTAGGACTATAAAACCTAGGATTACCATTATCAATTGTAAGAGTAATATTATAAAACCTAGTGTTATTATTTTAAACCTTAAGGATTATCAACCCTATGATTAATATCATGAACCCAAAGATTAATATTAAAATCTAAGGTTAATTTTACAAATCCTAGGAATGTAGACCCTAAAATTAATATTACAAACTCGAACATTAATAATAAACCCTATTCTTAATATTTTAAAATCTATGATTAATATATCAAATGATAAATTTAATATATTAAACATTGGGATTTTAAACCCTAAGATTAATATTATAAGCACTAGGATTAATTAACCCTAGGATTATACTACTAATTAATAATATAAGTTGAATGATTAATATTATAAACCCTTTGATTACTAGTAAACCATAGGATTAATATTATAAATCATAGGGTTATAAAACACAAATTAACATACTAAACCCTAAGTTTAATATTATAAACCTCATCATTAATATTACAAACCATGATATCAATACATTAAACCCTATTTCTAATATATTAAACCCTGAGATTATAATCCCTCATTAGGATTATAAACCCTAAAAATATAAACCCAAATATTATAAACCTTAAGGTTAATATTAAACCCTAGGATTAATATTTTTTTTTGGTAAGTTAGGTTATTCTATATATTCAAAAATAGAGAAGTTACATATGCTACATGTTGGGTTGGCAAGATATGCTTAGCCAATCCCAGCCTTAGTTACACGGTTTTGAGGCTGCCTCATGAGAGGAAACCAACCCGAACAAACTTAAAACTGAATGGTTTATCTAAATAGTAGAAGATATGTGGCAACAAAAAAGTACCAGTTGCAAGCTCGACAAAAAGCATGGAAGAGTTGTGTAGCTAAGCAGGCCTCACTTTTCGTCTTCATCATCGTTGTTAGCGACCTCCTTCTCAATGGGGAATGCAGGTGCCTACGCAGCAGCTTCCTCCTAGTCTGGCACTGTATGCTTGGGTTTGTGGACCGGTGCATAGAGGATGGGGGAGTTCGGATATACTCTGTTAGGGACACACATTCAGATGCCATTGGAATCCATCACCCAAATGTATGAATCATTATCTTCCTTCTCTTGAACTGACACCGAGTCATTTTTTTGGTACTAGAGGTGCGTTTGGGGAGTGATGGTGGACTTCTATAGGCCGTGCCTTCCTCTTTACACATCCTGCCCAGTGGCTTCTTCATCCTGCTCGGGTTCGGGGCTTTGACGTGCAAAATTTCTTGAGGATGAGCCTTCCATTAACTCTAGTCGATTGTCCTCGCGATAGTGATAACGGCCAGGAACAGCCCCTCTATGTCCACCCGAGATAGTTCTCTGGCGAAGTCTGGGGGCCATTGCGCGAAGAGGCAGGGGGAGGTGTTCAGGGAGGGATATATAGAAGGGAAAGTAGTGTTGGTGCTCAGGGGGTCAGAGTAACATGGGGGGAGGTGCACAGGAAGGGATGTAGCAGGCTAAAAGGGACTGCGCAGTGCACCGCTAAGAAAAGGGCTTCAGAGCCTTCTGAAGTCCAGGAGATGAGAGAGCAGAGGTAGAGAGGCGAACGGCATAGATAAAATATTGTGGCTTGAAAGGGGATGAGAGCTCATATTTTTAAAGGGGCTAGGATGTGTGCAAGGATGATGGAAATGAGTAGACCTCACACATAGCTGCATTCCATGATCGATCACTTGAGCAGGCTCGAGGGAAGGGGGATGGCTGCAAATAGGGGTTAATCATGATGATCATTTATAGTGATAGATGTAAAGGGATGCCTTGGGGAGGGTGACACTGTTCCTATCATCTCGTCATCATTCCTAATTCTGTGAGTCATGTGCGACTGGCTAATGGTTTGAGGATCCATAGCAGGAGAGGCTCTGTGCAAAATATCTCTGTCCTCCAGGGTGTGTGAGATGTGATTGTCAAGCATGTCAGTTCTGTCACATGCATCTGGGGAACCCTAGGATTAATATTATAAACCCTTATGAATAATATATTACACCATAAATTTATTATATTAAGCCTTAGTATTATAAACCCTAACATTCATATATTAAACCCTAGGATTATAAAACCTAATATTTATAAACCTTTGGATTATATAATATGAAGATTAGCTTTATAAATAGTAAGATTATTATTAAGCTGTAATATTAATATCTTAAACCCTAGGATCAATTTATTTAACCTTAATATTATTTACCCTAAGATTAATATTATATAGGATTATAAACCTTAGAATTAATATTATAAACGCTATGATTCATATTAAGCCTCGGATCAATATTATAAAATTAGGGATTATAAACCACGAGACTAATATTATAAAGACTAAGATTAATATTAAACCTTAACATTCCCTAATGTGGGTGATACTAGAAATGATTGAAGTGTGGAGCATCGGATTTAATCTCATACCAATATGACATATACCTCGTTGAAGTGTGTTAAATAAGCCTTTGGTGGCGAGCCAAAGTCGATGGTTCTTGATTGTTTTAGTGCTATATTTGGGAATTGTGTTCCCTTATAAATTTGTTTCATCGAGAGTGCAAGGTGGCTCTTTGTCTTCTGCATCCCTAGCACTTCAAGCGGGGACAACAAGGAGGAGAATTCCCTCAAGACCTAGTGGCTTTGCCTCCTTCATGATGGTAGTTCAATGGATACAAAATTGGAACTTGAGATCATGGAGGCTTTTATAGAAGGTGGGATATATTTTTGTGTCTGTAATGGAAGGAAAATAGTTGGGCTTCGATATGAAGGAGACTTCACTCATTTTCACTCAAATTCCCAACCTATCGGTAAAATGGTAATACCTAGCTCCAATTGTAGCTCATTTTATATTGTTACATTGGCTTATTAGCCTTCCTATAGGACCTATAGTATGGATCCTATAATTTAAGGTGGAGTCTTAAGTTAGCATTGGGAGCTCATGTTTGGTTAATTTTTTTTGTCTTGAGCTGTAGTTCAACTCTAGTGCTTAGTTATGGAGGTGGGGTCATCAGTACCAGGGTTTCTTCTCCTATTGTTGAGCCTAGGAGTTATCTTATCTCAAAGGGTTGTGCAGTAGAATGGGAATTTAGTTGTGGTGTGTTTCTAGTGTCGACAGTATTTGTAATTTTGCAGGAATATTGTTGGAGAGGGGTTGACTCATCAATAGGCGATATGTTTGTGATTCTCATATCCCCTTTTGCATTGGATTTGTCATTGTTGAAATAACATGGGGTTTTCACATAATTTTATATACAAAGTGTAAGGTTTTATATTACTGGTGCATGGTAATATGCCTGAGGCCCATGCAATGGAAACGTCGATGCACTCATGGGGGTTTAGGTCCACAAGGCCAAGGAATCGTCCACCGAGAAAAAAATTTGGGATTTTTGGGATTAGGAGGTGAAAGAGGCAGCTCATTTACCAGGAAGAGTATACCCACCACCTCTATTCAATTCTCTAAAAAAATAGATTCAATGGGTTACCATGATGTTGTAGCAGATATCTCGAGACTAGCATGAGGATCGAAAAAAATATATTTCTTTTATGAATGAACTTAAACACAATCAGTGACACATGACGGATAGGTTGGTATCACCACATCGTGTTAATAAAAAGATATAGGAGAGGCTGGAAAATCTCTAATCTCGGATGAAACATATGGAAGTTCACATTCATGAAGCCTTTCATCCTCCTACCCCACCAAGAAATGGACCAGACATTCGAGCTCTCACTAAGTTTGTTGAAAAAGGATGAATGTCACATATTTTGGTTCTTGGCATATTCTGGTTTATTTATGCTATATGTATCTGGTCTTTAAGTTTAATTTTATTTTTTTCAACATTTGTTTTGTATTATATTTTGGTCAACAATTCCAGTAGGAATAAGGCCAGAGGACCTTTGCAACCAAGTTTCTCATGATATACCTTTAACGTGACTTAATATAAAATTTATACTTACAAAAAAATATTAAACCTTAAGATTAATATTATAAACCCTAATATCATAAGCCTCATATCAAACCACATTATATAAAACCAATATTATAAACCCTAATATTAATCCCCAATTTTGTAATGTGACAATGCAACGTCGAATAAATTTCAATGTAATGTAACATTGGGATAATGATTGTTGGATTCTCTATAGAAATGAGACAATGTTCATCGCAATGCAACATTGTTTATATTTCTATATAATTACAATGTCACAATATCAAATCCTAATATTAAAATGAATATTATAAAGCCTAACATTATAAAACTCAATATTATAAACATTAGGATTAATATTATAAATATTAAGATTAATATATCATATCCTAAGTTTAATATATTAAACCATATGATTATAAACCATGAGATTAATATTATAAGCCCTAGGATTATATACCTTAGGGTTGCTGCTATAAAACCTAATATTATTATTATAAATCAAAATATTAAACCCTAATAATATAAAATCAATATTATAAACCTCATATTAAACCCTTAAATATAAACTCGATATTGTAAAACCTAAATTTTATCACCAATTTTGTAATGTCCTAATGACACGTTGAATAAATTCCAATGTCATGTAACATTGCGATAATTATTGTGAGAGTGATTGTCACATTGAAACAATGTTTTTCACAATGAAATGTTGGATAGATTGATGTACCATTACAATGTCAAAATATTAAATCCTCATATTAAACCACATATTATAAACCCGAACATTATAAAACTCTATATTATAAACACTACGACTAATATTATAAACCCTGCAATTATAAACCCTAATATTAATAAATTAAACCCTCGTATTAATATATGATTTTTTTATCCCAAAAAAACTTAACAACCCGCGTGACATGTATCTACCAGTAAACCTCTTTTGATATGAGGTTTGTCCTCCTCTGCATAAACTAGGTCACAATTGGTAGATTTCAACCTTAGATCTCTTAGTTTTCTCACAACTCACATTACCTCGACCACCAAGCCCTATGATTAATATTATGAGCTCTAAGAATGATATTATAAACCCCAACCTTAATAATTAAAAATAAAGGCTAATATTGTAACCCCTAAGATTAATATTATAAAACTTAAGATTAATTTTATAAATCATAAGATTATTTAACCTATATTTAATATTATAAAATGTTGCATTAATACTATAAACCCTAGGATTATAAATATTAGGATTAATATTATAAGTAATATTTCAAATCCTAAGTTTAATATATTAAATATTAAGATTATAAACATTAATATTACTATAGCTTAGCATTATAAACTCTAATATTAATATTAAGGTCCAATATTTTAAACCTAATATTATAAAAACTAATATTTAAATCCAAATATCATCAACTTAATATTTTAAACATAATATTATTAAAAGCTAACATTCCAAACATAAAATTATAAAACCTATAAATGAAATAAGCATTAAATGTGCCTCAATCATGGTATTACTTGCCCTCTAATTCATTATATTTTCTTCTATAATAGGCTATTATTATGTTCATAAAAACTTATTTGATGGTTCGTGTTAGTCCTTATTTGTGAAGGTTGATTTCTATATGTATAAAAATAGACATAAAGAATATAAATTTTTTACCATGTATATTTTTTGTGTAAGGGAATTATATGAAGGTAATTTTTGTCGCATAAAAAATGAAAAACGATTAAGTAAATCTTAGTGAACCATTGGATAAACTACCTGTAAATGCCTACCTTTTAGTGCCTATACCTTGTAAAATTGAATATAATTTGTTTCTAGTATATTCTTATGTTTTTCTTGAATCATTATGGCCCCACGTTGCTAGAGTTGTCAAGAAAGGATAGCAAGGACTATTTGAATTGATTTGTAGATTAAATAGTGTAGAATGAATATTAATAGGTTTTGTTGCCAGGAAGACTACATCCTATTCTAGGAACAATATTTCATGACAAATTCCATCTTAGGCATGTAGATGGTAGGGGTTTAGTATGCTATTTGTTTCCATAAACCTAGAAATGGTATAAAATATTGAATTAAACCTAGAAATGGTATAAAATATTGAATCAATCCAGTGAAGTTTCAATTTGTAGTATTGTAACTCATACTTCAAGAATAATTTTAGAGAAATTTCAATGGAAATGCACGTAAAGTGTTAATTCTTTTCTAGGTTCTAATAAAAGTGCATACATATATCAAATGTAGAATCAAACCATGTTTGATAGATCTTTGTTTTAAATGTTGGTTATAAGAATGGTTGTATTGGTTGAGTTAATGCGTATCATTTTGTTAAGAATGAAAACTAAATCATTACAAAATCATTAGGAGGAGGATCGTGTGATATCTTCAAGTATAAATTTGTGTGTACATGTGTATTTATGATAGAACATTTAAGGATTATGATGTAATTATTTTGTTTACATCATTTTTATTGATTATTAAATAATGTGGAAAATTTGATTATTACATTTGTAACTTAGCCATGATATAGTCTTTATGGTTTTGTGAAAAAAGTAATTTTTTTTTATTGTATCAAAGTTCTATTTAGAAGAGCATAGAAGGAGAAGTTAATTATGTACAAAATATAATCCTTTCATTATTAACAAGAAGAAATATGCTAAATATATTAATGAACAAATCACATGCATGTTCATAGCTAATCAGAAATGATAAGATATTTATTAATTAATTGTAAATTCAAAGATATGCTTTTAGTAACCAATGAAAGGCAATTAGATTAACAAACATGGAAGAAATTTTCTATAAATAAAATTCAATTAGTATTGATATCACATAAGTACTCAAATCAACTCAAAAAGATTCAGAAACTCAATAACCCACCAATACCCATTGCTAATTCTCATCAAAATTCCTGAAACCTCAAGAATACATCATGATACGTTAAGAGCTAAATTCCATCCTTGCGATGAAGTATTATTTCATAATAATATGAGCTCATACACCTTGCAATTTTATAGAATCTAAAACTACAGGTGTGTCACCATGGGTTGTAATGTCGTGGTTTCTAAGATGTCGTGGTTTCTAAGGTTGTGATCTGATGCTACAAAAAAATATAGTCACATTCCCATCAGGATTACAATCTATTTAAACCTTTATATCCTCTCCTTGAGCTACAAAATTATGATGAGAAAGCTCTCTATATTGAGGAGGAGTTGAAGATGTCATTAAACGAGTTACTAGTAAATGACATTTATAAAACACAATTTAACATTGTATTATAAAATATTTCTATACCTACATAAAATTTAAAGTGATCCCATTTAGAAAGCTCAAGTGGTCTCATTTAGAAATTAAAAATTGTGATCAATCATTATCAATCTCTTAATTCGGACCATAATATTGTGAGTTAAAAAATAATATTCACATCCATCCAAAAAAATTCAATTTAAAAAAATCAAAATTCATGCATCCATCCATCCCAATTTCTATATAGACAACACCTATCAACATAAAAAATTTAATATATCAATGAAAATATAAATTATTGGATTTACACATTTTTTTTTTTAAACTATATATTCATAACACTTTATTTCACCAAAACATTTTTATACATTTATAAAAATCTAATTTAATTTTTACTTTAATCTCTTATATACAAAATGATACAATAGAGAGATCCATCAATGAACATAAAACTATTCAATAAATAAATATATGTTACAAAACAATTTATATAATAAAATATTGAGTAGATTTATCATCAACGAAGAAGGTGAGTTCAACTAAGATTTCAATAGTCTTTAAGGCTTTTTAGCTCTCACTTTATAGACCGAGAACACGATTTTTTTTTCCACTATTTTATAATACTCTTCATACTTTTGATTTTCTCTCTTTCTTTACAAGTTCCATTAAAATGAGCACTTATTGCAAATTAGGGTTAGAGTTGATGAACTCTCTGTTAAAAAAAACTATAGAAAGTATTTATCACTATTAAAATTCAAAATTTAACATAATCATAAATAATCAAAATTCAAAGATTATCATAATCATAAATATAAAAAGAGTGATAAAAAAATGATAATCAGATTGAATCAATAGCAAAATGCAAACCAGCATGAAAACTATAGATACAATGTTTCAATTAAAACTCACCAAATTGAGTGAAAAACTAATTCACTACTTGATGGGACCAGTCCTTCTTAAACTCTGTGATTAATCAATAATTAATTTATGATTAATGTGGTGATTGTGATTATCATATTCTCGGTGATTTTGTAATTGATATTTTTTTTATTTTTGATTAATTTCTCGTACTTGTGGTTGGTGTGAGGAGGACACCTGTCCCATCCTCAGAATTTGCGATCCCGCCCTTAGCTACGCGCCTAACCTCTGTTCACTTGGAATTTTACTTTGTTCTCTGGTGATTGTGAGGGTTTTTCGACTGTTTCTCTGCGATTATGGTGGTTTGTTTTAGTGGTGCTTTGACCTGTATGTGGTCACGGATCCTGCTCTGTTTACTGGGCTCTATCTGCAATATTTAACCACCACTCTACTCTGCTAGCTAGATTCTATTGGTGTAATGGCTCTATTTGTATTTATTTCTCCATCAATGAGCTCGAGGGTTTTGAGACTTGGTTCTCTGCTGTCTGTAAATGGGCTCCTCCACCCAGAAGGTTTTGTGGGTGCTATTTGTGGTTGCTATCTCCTGAATGAATTTGTTATTATACTTTTTTATCCTCTCGTCGTATGCATTCTTCTGTTTGACTGGTTATTTGACCGTGGTATGTTAGGTTGCAGCCATCAGGGAACTTGGCATTCGACCTCAACTCGTCGGCTTCACAGTGGTAAGTCCTCCTTGTCTACTTTAGTTTTTCAGTTGATTTTCCTAGTTATACTAAGGAATTTTCTCCTTCGTGAGTAGGGTTCCCTTGCTGGTTAGCGACCGGTCGAATCCTTCCTCCAGTTCGACACTTCTCTTTGGGTAAGCATAGGCTTACAAACCGTCACCGTTCATTTCTCTGTCGTAGGGTTTTAACTTTCTCACAATTCTAACATCTGGGTTTGTCTTTGCAGGTGGTTTTTTGGGTGCTCCAGGTGTGGTTTCGGCTCTGTTGTTACTAGCCCAAATGGGTAGGATCTTTTCCTATAGTCACTTCTAGCAATTAAGGTTTTGAGGGTATGAGCCTCGGCTCCCCTGTCAGTCGTCTTCTGTGTTGATTTATCTGTTAGCAGTTTGGTATGGATACTCTTCTCTCTGTAAGTCGTTTTTGGATCTATATGTGGTCGCGGCTCTTAACTTGCCAGTCAGGGTTTCTTTGTCTCTGGTCTTGGTATTCACTGCTGGTTGTAGGGTTTCAGTACCGGGGTTTTGAACCCGTTTCCTTAGTCGAACATGCAATACTTTTAATCATATCTTTGGACTGCAACGATTTTTTTGGTATTTGTAATAAAATACTTGGATAATGCTCGAAAGGAAAATGTATTGTTTCAGTTTGAATGATACCTGCGATTTTCTTTGCCACAATGCTCAACGTGTTTCTAGGACTGTAGATCTTTGTCGTTAATGGATTTCTCGCCTCTTTTCTGTAGCCTCGTTCATATGCATCGATGTAGTCACTCCCACTTGCTCTCGACTGTTTCTTAAATTTCTACAAAAAGAATTATTCTGCCATTTCTTGCCTTTGTTTATGAATGCATTCAATTATGAATATAGAAAGAAATGTATTTTGCTGCGAATGGATTGAGATGACTTTTCAAAATCTGTTGTATGCTCTTTATTCGTTTTCTGCTATGATGGAATCCAATCTTACAAACGTCTCATTTTTTCCCTTTTGTATGATTTGTTAAACAGTTTTAGAAACTGTCAACAATTACATGTAGTTAAATTGGATAACCGTTAATTCCCATTCACCTAAATTATGTACTTAATTTTAAACAGTAACTAACAAGAAATTATAATGAAATTAAAAATATAACTTGCTGTTAAGTCCTAAATGCTAAAAACTAAGGAAATATAAAGAAAATCTCAGGTACAATGACCTGTAAACCTGTGAGATAAACCCTTTTGTATTTGTTCACCCTGAGCTAGATGCTCCTGCATCAAGCTCCCAGGGTAAAAAAAATTCATGGCTTCGTTCCATGAGCTCCTCCATAGAATATCCTGCACGCTGTATATGTGCCACGTCAAGCCACGAACTGTCCTCAATGGGGCGGTTCTTCCACTTGACAGGTACTGAAGGTACTCTTTTCTGCGAGTTCGTTTGGCCACCTGTGTGTCGAGAATTCTGTCGATCTCAAGGGGTTGAGCCAAAGGCATTTTCCTCATCCAAGAACCGCTTTCCGTCTGGGTGTCCCGTTCTGGCCGTGCCGAATTGTTGTCTTTAGGACTGGCAGTGTATGGAAACAGATCTGTCACATTGAAGATAGGTGATATTCCTATTCTTGGGGGTAGCTATAATTCATAGGCATTCGCAGAGAATTTATGCCGAATTTTTCAAGGGCCAATTTTTTTAAACTTCAATTTGTTGTACTAACCCTTAGGGAACCTTTATTTACATAAATGTGCGAGAACGTCATCTCCCACATTAAACTATACCTCCTGCCATTTTAGATCTGCTTTTTGTTTATACCTCTGACTGCTGTCCTGCAACTTAGATTTTACCTACTCATGTAGGTCATTCATTGCTTTGGCGAAATCTTCCCCGTCAGCACTCCTTCTTTCCAACTGTCCCAGATCTCGTAACTCATGCACTCAGCGAGGATGCATGCCATAAAAGATCTGAAAAGGACTGTATCCTGTGCTTCGATTTGGTGAATCGTTGTAAGTAAATTCTGCCTGGGCAAGTACACGATCCCACATTCATGAATTTTCTCCAATCAAACTTCGTAGTATGTTTCCCAAGCTCCTGTTCACCACCTCCATCTACCCATCAGTCTGTGGGTGATAAGTAGAGCTGAAGTTCAACCATGTGTCCAACTTCCTCCACATGGTGCGCCAGAAATGTCTTGTGAACTTCACATCCTGTCGGAGACAATGGACTTAGGCAAACCGTTCAGTCTCACAATCTCCGTGAAAAACAAGTGTGCTACGTGAGTGGCGTCATTAGTTTTTCTACAAGGAATGAAATGTGCCATTTTCGAGAACCGGTCCACTACCACTATCACAGAGTCATAATCGTGTTGTGTTCTTGGCAGACCTAAGACAAAGTCCAAGCTGACTGAATACCAAGGTCTACTCGAAATAGGCAGTGGTGTGTAGAGTCCCGTATTCTGACTATGTCCTTTCGCCAACTGACACACTTTACACCTGGTTATAAATCACTGCACATCCCTTCGCATATTCGGCCTGTAATAAAAGTGACTGAGCTTATCTAAGGTCTTATCAATGATGAAATGTCCAGAAATACCTCTGTTGTGCTTCTCCCGGATGATTTTCTCCCTCATTGAACAGTCGGGAATACATAGCTGTCCTCCTTTAAACAACAGTTTCTCCTCTAAGTTATAGTCCACCCATGGAGTATTATTTCTCAACAAAGGGTTCTGGTAGGCTTCATAAGCCTCCTTGAAATCCGCATATGTTTGATACAAGTCTCTCAGGTGTTCAAATCCCAACACTTGTATCGTGCTCTCCTGCAAGAAAAAAGCTCTTCTGCTCAACGTATCTGCTACCTTGTTGCCCTGTCCACTAATATGCTTCAATACAAACGTGAAACTCTGCAAGTACTCAACCCACTTTGCATGCTTGTGGTTCAACTTATGCTCCTGCATAATGTACTATAATGAAGAATTATCAAAAAACAAAACAAATTCATTACCGAACAAATAGTGTCTCTAATGCTTGAGTGCTTGTATGACAACATAGAACTCCTAGTCATAAGACGAGTACTTCTGCCTGCTTTCATTCAAATTTTCACTGAAATAAGCAACAGGTTTTTCTTCCTGGCTGAGTATGGCCCCAATGGTTGTACCACTAGCATCACAACGAACTTAGAACAATTTGTTAAAATGAGGCAACCTCAAAATCGGTCTTTCAGTGATCTTCTTCTTCAAGATCTGGAAGCTTTTTTCTGTCACTTCAGTCCAACAGAAAGGTTGACTTGCCTTTTTTATTGTATCCAACATAGGTGCACAGATCTCACTAAAATTCCTTATAAACTTACAATAGAAACTTTCCAACCCATGAAAACTACGAACTTTGAACAAGCTCTTTAGGGATGGCCAGCTAATGATAGCTGCAACTTTCTCTGGGTCCATTTTCAATTCATTTTCTGCAATCACAAAGCCCAAATAAACTAATTCCCTCTGAAAAAAAAACATTTTTTCAAATTTATCAGCAACTTGTTTTGCTGAAAATTATCCAGCACAATCCGAACATGTCAAAAATGTTTTTCTTTAGTCTTACTGAAAATCAGTATATCATCAAGATATATAATCACGAATTTTCCAATAAACTCTTTCAGCATTTCATTCATCAGGCACATCAAGGTACTAGGGGTGTTACTTAACCTGAATGGCATCACCAACCACTCATACAGTCCTTCATTACTTTTGAAAGTTGTTTTCCATTTGTCCCCCTCTCTGATTCGGATCTGGTGGTATCCACTCTTTAGATCGATTTTCGAGAAATACACTGCCCCACTTAAGCAGTCCATCATGTCATCCATTCATGGCAATGGAAACCTATACCTAATAGTAATCTTATTGATGGCTTTCGAATATGTTCACATTTTCCACTCTCCTCCTTTCTTGCGAGCTAAAACTGTCGGAATGGCACAAGGACTTAAAATATCCCTTATCAACCCCTTATCCAGCAATTCCTGTACTTGTTTTCTGATCTCCTCCTTTTCCTTAGGGCTCATTCAGTATGTTTCCTTGTTTGGTAAACTAGCTCTGGGTATAAAGTCTATGTGATGACTGATACTTCTCCTAGGAGGTAATTTATCGCGCAAATCATCCACTACAATGTCACTGAACTCCTACAACATGTCTTGAATTTCTTCAGGTAAATCTGCAATTTCAGTGTGTAAAAGCACTATTTTTGGCCTCCTTACAACAACATATTTTATCTCACTGTCTTCGATCTATTTCAAAAATTCCTTTCCTCCCATCAACAATTATTTGACTCCACTGTTGTCTCTTCCTCCTTGATGGGTACAAGTGTGTGCTTAATCCCATCATTGACAAACTTGTAACATTTTGTCTTCCCATCATGTACTACCTTTCTGTCATACTGCCATGGTCTTCCTAACAGTATGTGACACACGTCCATAGGCATAATATCACAAACAAACTTATCCCTGTATTTGCCAATATGGAACTCAACCTCACATTGTTCATCAACTAACAGTTCATGTCCTTTCTGTAACCACGACACCTTGTAAAGAGTGTGGTGCTTCAACCTTTTCAATCCCAACTTCTCTACCATCTCCATGGAGACTAGTTTATCTGTGCTCCCACTGTCGATAATCAATTTGCAGCATTTTCCATGTGACTTACAAACTGTCCAGAATAATGCCTTCCTTTGAGTTGGGTCAGCTGTCTCCTTTGCTAGTTTCAGTAGTACATTTTCAAAACCAAGGCTTCCCCTGTATCTAGCACATTCTCTGCCTCTTGGGGTGGTACCTCTGCCTCCTCCATCTAAGCAACATATGCTCCTCTTGTTATAGCCTGTTCTCCTTCAGGACACTCATAGGACTTGTGCCCACAGTTGTGGCACCAATAACACTAGATAGCTGCTCCTCTACCTCTGCCATTACCTCTTCCACCCTAGTATGGCTTTCCTCCCTTGGTGCTACTGTCCTTCTCTTCTGTCCCTGAATCCTTCAAGCTGCTACCTTCATCATTGGGGTTGACAGCTCTACCTCTACCAAAGGTTCGTCCTTTCCCTCTGCCAGATCCTCCTCCTCTTCTGGCATTCTGTTTCCTGTTTATCTTCTCCTTTGCCTTCAAGGCACTCTGATAAGCCTCATCTATGGTTCTAGGTGAAAGAATACTTATCTCATCCAATATTTCCAGCCTTAAACCATTTACAAACCTCGCTGTTTTTTCTGTGGTGTCTTCCACGTAACCTGCTCTCAGGTTCGCCCAATAGAATTCTTCGGTGTACTCCTTTACAGTCATTCCTTTCTGTTTCAGATTTTGTACCTGCCTGTACATAGCAATCTGATATTCTTTGGGTAAAAATTTACCCTTCAACTTGGCTTCCATCCTAGTCCATTTTTTGATAGGCTTATTATTCAACTTCTTCCTCTCTGCTTGTACACTATCCCACCATAAGGCTGCATGCCCTTTCAACCTGGTGGCAATGAATTTAACTCTCTTATCTTCGCTGATCTCCTCATACTCAAAATACTTATTCAACTCATTGATCCAATCCAGCAGTACCTCTACTGACTAACTTCCATCATAATTCGAAAGCTCAGGCTTTGGCTTACTATTAGCCAGTAATACTGATTTCAACAACTTGATCTCAGGTCCTTCCCCATCTGATCCATCTGTTGTATCTACATCTTCCTCATCACTATAATCTGCTCCATCAAGATCCCTTCTTATTCCTGCTTCTACTGCCTCCAAACAGGCGTTTAGGATCCTAATCTCCTCTCTCAGTCCTTCATCTGCTACTCTCCAAATAGCTCTCCCATGACCTCGCCTTCCAACTTCCATTTCAATAATAAATAAATAAAACTCGACCTGCTCTGATACCAAAAATTGATGGGACCAACCCTTCTTAAACTCTGTGATTAATCAATAATTAATTTATGATTAATGTGGTGATTGTGATTATCAGATTCTCGGTGATTTTGTAATTGATATTTTTTTATTTTTGATTAATTGCTCGTACTTGTGGTTGGTGTGAGGAGGACACCTTTCCCGTCCTCAGAATTTGCGATCCCGCCCTTATCTACGTGCCTAACCTCTATTCACTTGGCATTTTACTTTGTTCTCAGGTGATTGGGAGGGTTTTTCAACTGTTTCTCTGCAATTATGGTGGTTTTTTCTAGTGGCACTTTGACCTGTATGTGGCCACGGCTCCTGCTCTGTTTACTGGGCTTTGTATGTAATCATTAACCACCGCTCTACTCTACTAGCTAGATTCTGTTGGTGTAATGGCTATATTTGTATTTCTTGCTCCGTCAATGAGCTCGAGGGTTTCAAGACTTGGTTCTTTGTTGTCTGCAAATGGGCTCCTCTGCCCCGAAGGTTTTGTGGGTGCTATTTGTGGTTGCAATATCCTAAATGCATTTGTTCTTATATTGTTTTATCCTCTCGCTGTATGCGTTTTGTTGTTTAACTGGTTATTTGACTGTGGTATGTCAGGTCGTAACCATCAGGGAACTCGGCATTCGACCTCAACTTGTCGGCTTCACAGTGGTAAGTACTCCTTCTCTGCGTTAGTTTTTCAGGTGATTTTCCTGGTTATACTAAGGAATTTGCTCCTTTGTGAGCAAGGTTCTCTTGCTAGTTGGTGATCGGTCGAATCCTTCCTACAGTTCGACGCTGCTCTTTCGGTAAGCATAGGCTTACAAACCCTCACCGTTCATTTCTTTGTCGCAGGGTTTTAACTTTCTCACAATTCTAGCATCTGGGTTTATCTTTACAGGTGGTTTGTTGGGCGCTCCAGGTGTGGTTTTTAGGTCTGCTATTACTAGCCCAAATGGGTAGGGTCTTTTTCATGTAGTCACTTCTAGTAATTAAGGTTTTGAGGGTATGAGACTCGACTCCCCTATCAGTCGTCTTCTGTGTTGATTTCTCTGTTAGCAGTTTGGTATGAATACTCATCTGTCTGTAAGTGGTTTTGGGATCTATATGTGGTCGCGGCTCTTAACTTTCCAGTTAGGGTTTCTTTTTCTTCGGTCTTGGTATTCACTGCTAGTTGTAGGGTTTCAGTATCAGGGTTTTGAACCCATTTCCTTAGTCTAACATGCAATATATTTAATCATATCTTTGGACTGCAACAATTTTTTTGGTATTTGTAATAAATTACTTGGATAATGCTCGAAAGGAAAATGTATTGTTTCATTTTGAATGATACCTGTGATTTTCTTTTCCACAATGCTCAGCATGTTTCTATGACTGTAGATCTTTGTCGTTAATGGATGTCTCGGCTCTTGTCTGTAGCCTCGTTCATATGCATCGATGTAGTCACTCCCAATTTCTCTCGGTTATTTCTTAAATGCTTGCAAAAATAATTATTCTGCCATTTCTTGCCACTGTTTATGAATGCATTCAACTATGAATATAGAAAGAAATGTATTTTGCTGCGAATGGATTCAGATGACTTTTCCAAATCTCTTGTATGATCTTTATTCGTTTTCTACTATGATGGAATCCAATCTTACAAATGTCTCATTTTTTCCCTTTTGTATGATTTGTTGAACAGTTTTAGAAACTGTCAACAGTTACATGTATTTACATTGGATAACTATTAATACCCATTCACCTAAATTTTGTACTTAATTTTAAAACAGTAACTAAAAAAAAATTAAAAAACATAACTTGTTGTTAAGTCCTAAATGCTAAAAAATAAGGAAATCTAAAGAAAAACTCAACAAACTTGTAAGACAAACACTTTTATATTTATTCACCCTGAGATGGATGCTCCTATATCATAGTAATTAAAATATAGAATATTTATCTTTTTATATTTGGGACAAACATCCAGGATGCTCCTATATCATAGTAATTAAAATATAGAATATTTATCTTTTTATATTTGGGACAAACATCCATTATCATGAGGAGAGATCTTAGATCTTTCGAGTATTTTAAAACCTTAAAATCTCTTTGACATATAGCTTATAGAATATATGGCAGGTTTACAATATTTTATTTGGAATATATGAAGTTGTGAATCATATATATTATTAAAAAAACATAATTTTAAATTTAAATTTATAAAAAAGAATTTTTCAATAATATAAAATTTCATTTAAATATATCAATACAATTAAATTTAAAAAGTAATGAATTTTATTAGAAAATATAAATGGTTTCAGGTGACTGATAACATTTTAGTGACATTTTAGAATAGAACTCTGCTATGCTAGCTGCAAGTTTTTACAAAGTTTTCAAAATTGGGAATGGGTTTGGTTTCAGATATTTATTATCTATAAGTAAGAAATAAAAAATGTTTGTGTCATGAAACTTTTTTTTTAAATATAATGTTAGAGATATATTATAATTACATAAAAAAATTATTAAAGAAAGTGAATATTTATAGAGAATTTTGATGTGAAATATATTACAGGGAAATGTTTTTTTTTTAAATTACTTTTCGAGATTAAAATATTTACATACAATTTTTTAAAATTTAAAAATAAATTCATTAAACTTTTATATGCAGAAATAAAATTAAATAATTAAAAATAATATAATTGAAATAAAATAATAATTTATAAATTATTTAAGAATTGAATGATGATGATGACGATGATGGTTAACTTCTATTGAGACCAATCTTTGGTTTATTGGACCTAAAAAAAAGAGTTATTTAAGTTGATTTAAGATTTTATTCCTATGTTCAGAAAGTTTTGAGAGAAGCTTCCCCAACTCACTATAATTTTGACATCTTAAAAAGCTAGGAAAGCCAAAGATTATGAAATTAAGCTCTAATGTGGTTGTACGTGAGGCAGTCTAATATACATTCTTATTTTAAAATAGTCATAAATTTATTACATAAACTAACAAATTCCTAAGTATACAATCATTAATCCTCAACCTAATATACACTTATATAAATTTATTGTACAGAAAACACAAATTACATAATTTGTTCTTATAGTTGTTAATTTTTTTTTCAAATTTCCAAAAAATATATTTTACAATTAATTAAATAAATATTTTTTGAGTAATATTTTGAATTAATTATATATATATATATAATTAATTTAATTATGAAATTTGAAAATATCATAGCATAACATATCATATGACAACCCATCATTCTAAAAATATCGTAATATATTCCAAATCTGCAATGAATATTCTATATAAAAAAAAGCGTCATTTGTATTAAAGATACGTAATTGATGTGAATTATTAAATGTTGCAGTACTTGACTTTACAACGTGAAAATTAGGTCCTCATCTATAATCATAATCTACGAAGAAGGCTTTGGCGGTAATTGGCTCTTTAGGAACTTGGCCAATTCAAAGTGAATGAAATTCTTTTCTTTAGTGTACTGTTGAAATAATTTTCTGAGAGCACCTAACAGAAGCGTCGTTTTCCTTCTGAACAGAAGAATACAGCTCAGCCATGTTTAAGGTTACCATCAACGGCCATCGTTGTCTGCTGATAGAGTGTCTAGATCTTCTACTGTTCCTTTAAATTAGGCTCAACATGTTTGATTATTGAGGCTATCGGAGTTATTTCGACTTTTTTACCGAGTTATGTTGGTAAGGATTGATTTAGTTGATTTATTTCTCTGATTTCTTTAGTTAAAAATAAGATTGGTCCATAAAACTCTTACCAACTGCTGCTTCTTATTCTCCGTATCTCTGATTTTCCAGTCCTGCTATCACTTTACCACTACAATGATAAAGAACAATTCCTCGCAGGAGTGAATATGTTTTATCTTCTGACATCTCATAGTAAACAGACGAACTCGGCCAAGTTATGCCTCGATAAACTGTAATATACATCTTGTTTCTCTGTTTAAGTTGTTTTATTT
Source organism: Pinus albicaulis (assembly GCA_034641835.2). Lineage (NCBI taxonomy): Eukaryota > Viridiplantae > Streptophyta > Pinopsida > Pinales > Pinaceae > Pinus > Pinus albicaulis. The sequence goes on from JAXQQM020060373.1 coordinate 107,553, forward strand.
CTTCCATGGCCTTCCCTAGGCTTGGGGTATTGCAATTTTGATCGTAGCTACACGAGTGGTTTAGCTGGTGTCCACCATTACTGACTCCGTATTAATGTGGCTGTTCTTCCATTTATGGGTCTTCATTATGATTAGTTTTCTCTGTATGTCAATTGCAAACTTCCATAGGGTCACCAACAGATCTTACTCACTGATACTCATAATCAACTAGGTTATTATTGTTCTTGTTTTTCTTTAATAATAAGAAGAATGGGTAGATTTGTTGCTTGTTACGAAGAAGTTATTGTGTAAATTTGTTGACTGTTATGAAGAAATTTCACTTTTGATCAAGTCAATAAAACTGCCACTATATTCTTGATCCTAGAACAACAACCCACAACAAATTTCTGCCTAAACCAATATACTAGCTAAACTATTGCTGAGAAACTAATTAATTATGCCCATCTCCTTGCCTAGTCTCTGCTGCACTCTCCCATGCCGTTGTGCCAAGTGTTAAATACCTTACTAACTATGGTGTCTAATAATCATGGCTTGATGAGCTCGTCTCCCTGTAGTTTCCATGATCGATTCCATTACTGTCATGCTTCTATTATGTTTTAACTCTCTTCACACCATCTGATGTATCCTCTACCTTCCTGGTTTAGAGAATTTGGGTTTCAGGTCAACGGGAGAAGGCCTAGGGACACATCTTCTCATCACCACCATAATAAATATTAACAATTTGAATTTTTTCTTTCCCCTTCATGTAGCTTCTTGCTGTAACGCCTACACAGTGTGAAAGTCAATAGCTTGGTTGCAAAATTCCTCTTCGACGTAGTATTGGTGCAATAAGTCCATGTGAGATCTTGTTGCTTGAAGTCATTAAAGATTTGTTTATCGGATCATCGACTTAATTGAAGGATGCTATTTGTTTTTCTTTGTGAAAAATATTTTCGTTTGCTTCGTCCAAAGCTATGTGCAAAATCTATGAGTATGAGAGTGAAAGGAGGAGAGGGGGAGCATGCCTTTATTATTCCTTGCCTCAGAGGGATTATAGTTATTGTAAGAGCTTTTACCCACTATTAAGTTGAGTTGACTATTTTCAATTCAATAAATTTAACCAAAATTTTTGATGAAATATTAGATTTAAAACTATTTAATTTTAATGTGATTGGAAAACAATGTTTGAGGCCTTATTAGCAACTTCACATTTTTCAATGCATTTTATATTATTTTTTAAAGTAAAATAACCAAAGTTCCAATGTAGTTCTTCACTTTTCATATCCAAATTTCAAGATACATGATATAACTTGAACTAATGTTAACTTAATTTGAAGTTAGCATTGGTATGAAACATTAACTTAATTTGAAGTTAGCATTGGTATGAAACATGTAACATTCAATGTTTCACATGTTTTAATGAGTGTCTTTTGCATATACAAAGTAAGTACATATTTTAGACCTTTTAACTATCATCTCAACCTCAACACCTACCTCACCACCTCATCCCACTGGAGTCATAGCCTCAACTCCTATCTCATAGATTAAGCCACAAATTCTTGCTTCACCGCTTCCACATACTTTTGTTCCTGGGGTGGCACAAATTAAGGCACATATTCTTGCTTCACAGCTTCCACATGTTTTTGTTCCTCTACCTGTAAGGGACACAATGATGGGGAACCTATTAAGTGTAAATTTAGAGCTGCAACTTCAAGGTAAATTTACCAAAACCCTACTCCAAAACACAATAGAATTTTTGCATCCATTTTTTGTTCTTTAACTGTGTCAATTTTCTATTACATCGCAAAACATCATAATTTATTTATCACTTTTTTTGAAGTATAAAGTAATCTGATTTTTTGAAAAGTAGTGATGGAATTACCCCTTTTTTTTGTGCACATTTTTTTAAGCACTATAATATTTTTATTTATAGGCAATTAATATTTTTTTAAAAAGTTAGTGATTTTCATGCTAATTTTGAACATTGATCTGCAGTAATTAACTTTTTTTTTTTTGTGAGTACTTTCATGCTAATTTTGAAAACTGATTGGATGCGTGATCAACCTTTTTTTTTAGAGTGAAGATTTTCATGTTGGTGAAGAACAGCAAAACTTGGATAAAAAAATATATAAAAATAAAAAATAAAACTCAAATAAAAACAAAAAAAAAAAAAAAAATTAATGATGTAAAATAAAAATATTAAAGAAAAAAAAAGAACAAAAAAAAATTGAAAATATTCAAAAATTATATCAAAAAGAAATGACAAAATTTGAAAAAAAAACACATAATTTAAAGAAAAAAAACAAAAATTAACCAAAAAAATTTAAAAAAAAAAACATCAAAAACATTTTTTTCTAAGTTATTAAAAAAAACCATATAATAAAAAAAAATTAAAATAGAAAATTTAAAAATAATTTAAATTACAAAATTAAAATTTAGATTAAGAAAAATACACAAAAGAAAAAATTAAATTTTAAATTTTAAATTAAAAAAAATAATAAGAAGAAGAAAAAAAATACAAATTTTAAAATTAACAAAAAAAAAATGAAAAAACCCACATGCAAATAATTAAAAAACAAATATCCATAATTTTTTTATTTTTTTTAAATGAAACAATTTATAAAATTTAAAAATGAAAAACTAAATAAACTAAAAGATTAAAAAAAAAAAAAATTAAATCAAAATTTAATAAATTTAATAAATAAATTTTAAACTTTAAGAAATAATTAATCTAAAATATTAAATTAAAAAAAAAACAAAAAAAAATTAGAACAAATTAAATTTAAAATAAAAAATCTGAACTAAAAAAAATCAATTTTAAAATTTTTGAATTTAAAAAAAAAAATATTAAAAATTAGAAAAAAAAGAATTTTTTTATCGTGGTGGCGCCGCCAATCGGCCTCCCACCCAGGTGGCGGCAGAGGCCGGCCGCTTGGCAGGCAGGGACGTTGCATGCAACTCCCCCCGCCCAACAGCCAGCCTCCGCCGCCACCTGGGCGGGAGGCCGGAATCTCGCCTAACGGCCGACCTCCGCCGCCACCTAGGCAGGAGGCCGAAATCCCGCCCAGCGGCCGACCTCCGCCGCCACCTGGGCGGGAGGCCGATTCCGAGAATCGCCCTCCCGCGACGCGAGGCCGATTCCAGGAATCACCCTTCCGCGACGTAAGGCCAATTTCGGGAATTTCCCTCCTGCCGTGGGAGGTTGATTCCCGGAATCGCCCTCCCGCCGCAGGAGGGCGATTCCCGGAATCGGCCTCGCGCCGTGGGAGGGTGATTCCGGGAATCGGCCTCCCGCAATCAACCTCACACCACGGGAGGGTGATCTCCGAAATCGGCCTCCTGCCCAGGTGGTGGCAGAGGCCGGTTGCTGGGCATGCAGCCGCCCGCTCGCCCAACAGCTGGTGGCGGGAGGCCGATTGGCGGCGCCACCATGATCAAAAAATTCTTTTTTTTTAATTTTATTTTTTAATTTTTAATATATTTTTTTTTTAATTTGATTTTTTTTTTTAAATTCAAAAAAAAAAATTAATTTAATTTCTATATTTGAAATTTAATTTCTTTTAATTTTTTTCGTTTTCTTTTTTATTTTTTTTATTTTTTTAAATTTTATTCATTTTTTTTGTTTTTAATTTTTTTTTCAAAATTTTGTTAATAATTTTTATTAAATATTGTATTTTTTTTATTTAATTGATTTTTTTTTTTTCATATTTTTTTTTACCATTAAATTTTATGCTTAGTTTTTTCATTTAATTTTTTAAAATTTAATAAATTTTGTATTTTTTTTCATTTATTTGAATATAATATATATATTTTTTAATTTTTAATTTTTTTATTATTATTTTTTTAATTACATGAAATTATTATATTTTTTTATTTCAATTAAGATTGTGTATTTAAAATTAGATTTTTTTTTAATTAAACTTAATATTTTCAAATTATTTTGTTTTTTATTTTATTTTTTATTTAATATTTTTTTTTTAATATATTTTTTTTAATTTTTTCATTTTTAATTGAATTTTAAAGTTTTTTAACTTTTTAGTGTAACAATGTTTTTTGTTTTTTTTTCCTTTATATTTAAAATATATTTTTTATTTCAAAATTTATTTTTTTATTCATTTATTTATTGAAATTTAATATTTTTGTTTTTTTAGATTTAATTTGTTATTTTAAAATTAACATTCTTTTTAAATTTCATTTTATATATATATATATATATATATATATATATATATATATATATATATATATATATATATATATATTAAAAAAACAACTATTTTTTATGATTTAAATTTATTTTATTTTTTAAAATTTATTTGTTTTTTTAATATATATATATATATATATATATATATATATATATTTTAAAGTTTTAAATTTATTAAATTTAGTATATTCCTTTAAATTTATTTATTTTTTTGAATTTTTTTTTTAATTGAATAAACCTTTTCTTTTTCTTTTTTAAATTTAATTTCTATATTTTATTTTTTATAATTTTTTTTTGACTTGTTTTTTTTTAATTTAATATTTTTATTTTGTTTTTAGTTTTATTTTTTTATTTCTATATATTTTGAAATTTTAATCTTTAATTTTTTTTAAATTTTTTTTTTCTTAAATTTTAGGTTTTTTTAATGTCTGAATTAAAATTTTTATTTTTTTATTCTTATATATTTTTAAATTTTAAGCTATAAAATGTTTTTATTTTTTAAATTTATTTTTTTCTTAAATTTTAGGTTTATTTTAATGTTTGAATTATAAAAAATAAAAAATGTTATTTCTATTTTTAAAAATGTCAAAAATATGACACAATTTTTTTTTTGGTTATTCCAGCATCAATTGGTTTTGTTTTAAGGGTGTTTTTTCAATCCTTTTTTCAAGAAACAAATTTTCTTTTAGCATAAATTTATAAAATGTTGAAATTTGACCTTAAAAAAAAACCAAGTGCGTTCTGGAATACATTTTTTTTTGTTTTTGGGGTGTTTTTTCATGTTTTTTGAGTCTTTTTGGGCTAGAGTTCCCGTTTTGAGGTCAGGTTACCTATTTCATCGGTAACATTGTTGCAAATGATATTAATGAAATTCAATAGGAAGACGAAGCTCAATTCAAAAGAAAGAATACCACATTTTGTGTAGAATGAGAGATTGATGTTGTTCCTTGGTAAAAAAGGGTTTCCTATGAAAAATGTCTTTAGTAGGTTCCCTACAACTTACCTAAAACAAAATGGGGATCCTATCTAATTTTCTTACATAGGTTATTTATTTCAAAGTTTATAAGTAAAAACATATGATGAAAATGCAAAATAAAATGCAACTAATAAGTTATATGGACAAAATCATTGTTGCCTTGGTTTTGATAAGTTAACCTAGACAATATAAGACCTACCTATATATGAGCAATAATGAAAAAAATAGGAAATTAGGAATAAAAGGGTATAGAAAGAATAATTAGAGACAAACACAAGACCACACAATAAATAATAAGAAAGATCTATCTTCTTCTTGTACATTCTTATACCCATACGACCATTAACTAATTTCAATAGTACTTTTCATTGTGACGATACCTTTCATAAGATTAAAAGTCCACATCCTCTTTAGACATATTTTTTTTAATTAAAAAAAATGATTAAAAAACGATAATATATGGTCCACCGTCCACTTTTCATAATCAAACTTGAGAGGAGTTGTGGGTAAAATTCAATTTGTGTCCTTTACCCTCTCATTATCTTGTCTTATGGAAGCAATTATGAACAATAACTTAGTATTTAAGTTGATTTTTTCTTGCTTGAACTTAATTTGTATTGTCTATATTCATTGGTATTATTGTTTGAGTCTTGTACTTTGAGTACATTTGTAAATGTGATGGAATGAAAAGGGTTTCATGATTTTCACGCGATTGCTCTAAAATTTTTCAAAATAATATTAAACATCTTGCTAAACTGCACAAGCTTCATGGTCACATTGATTTGTTGTATATTTTTCTTTCTCTCATCGAAGTTCGTGGTTTCTCACCCATTCTCTTAAAACTTTTGGTCTCTAAGTGAAATCAAGAAAGAATATGACACTATAATAATGAATGCAAAATAACATCAATATGTTGTTTATTATGGTTGTGACTATATATCTTAGAGAGTGTCTCTCTTCCTACATGTGAAGAAAAGTAACATCTTTCCTAGATTTTTTCAACAATTAAATATCTTCAAAAAATTCACGAACATCATCATTGATTTGTTGTCTTTAGTTCTCGCTTTCTCCCAATTATTTGTCTTCATATTTGCCTTTTTTTCTTTGTTTTCCTATATTAAATTTTCAAACATTTATAGCAAGATTAGGTTATCTTCAGTTCACCTTAATTTTATCCAAGTAAATAAAATCGCTAGGATCCTAAGTGTTTACTTAATTCCATTGTGCACCTTACATCAGTGAAACTGGTCCATCCATCGGTTAAAGAATTCATGTTGACCTAAAACATAATAGATATTGCTCCTCTGGCTTAGCACAACATGTTGAAAAGATAAAGCATCACATTTGCATTGAAGATGCTAAGGTTATTGCGATGATTAACCATTTCCACCACCCAAAGTTGAGCGAAGCCTTAGAAATGGAAAAGAGGTCAGTCAAAGGATGATGGGTGGAGTGTTAGCAAATGCTAGATCTCTGCTGCCTTCATTCCTAATTATTGGTTTTCTTCCATTTGGTTCTCCCTCGTCTTTTCTTCTCCTCTTGTCCTTGGTTTCTTTCCCTTTCTGTTCTTTATTAATTAATTTATTTTTATTCATTTATTATTATTTAATTATTTATTTATTTGTTCATTTATTTATTATTTAATTATTTATTTATCATTGTTATCGGTATTATTTATTTATCATTATTATTAATATTATTTATTTATCATTATTATTATTATTATTATTATTCATTTATTTATATTTTATTTATTTATTTATTATTATTATTATATTTTTTTTATTTTTTATTTTAATTTTAATTTATTTACTTATTTTATTTAATATCTACTTTTTTAAATTTTAATTTTTTAAATAAGTATTTTTAATATCATAAATCTTATAATTTTAGATTATTATTAATTAATAATATATAAATATTATATTATATTAATTTTTTAATTTAAAAATAAAAAATAAACAATAAAAAATAAATATAATAATTATTCAACTGTTACTTTGTTTTATTATATTTCTTATTCGAGTCAAACTTGCTTTTATTTTACAATGGTTAGTTGGAGCTTCCTTATCTATTTAAACTGGGCCCAGATAAGATTTCTCATCTTGTCGTGATGATGAACCACACTAGTTGGTTCGAAACGCATCGACAAATCTGATTGAATGTGACTTTCACTGAAAGATTTTATACACAATTTATATCGATGTTTAAATATTTTCTATATATACTAATATTACTTTATTGATTGTAATTGTATAGTCCCCTAGGGATTTTCTTAATGAGGAAGAGGTTGTTGTAGTACAAGCACCTATTCAAGAACATGGATTGAATATTGAAGATCAAGATAATTATCCTATGGAAGAAGATAATCATGTTGATAACACAGTTGAGGAAGATGGGACAAATATATAGATGAAGGAGGCATTTAATAATGTTGGAATGGATGATGATGGCAACCAATATGATGGTTGTGCTTTTGATAAGCCTATACTTGAGAGGGAAATTGAAGCTTTTTATGAAGGCTCAAAAACATATATTCTCTCTGTTGTATTACTATTTGTCAATTGAAAGGTGGTGAATGGGTTTTCAAACACATGTGTGACATAAATCCTAAGGTATGTAATATATTTTGTGACATTTAGTACTATATACATGATAAAACAATTATTTTTTCCTTTTTTTTAATGTTAGTACGTTGATCATCATGTAATTAATTTGTAACATTTGGATGCAATATGATGATGATGATGATGGTTAATGTCCACTGAGACCACACTTTGGTCTATCGGACCTAAAATTTTCTTAGTTCTTAATTGTTTGGCTTTTTGTCTTTCTTGGCGAGATTGGTGTTGTAGCTTTCTTTTTCTTCTCTACGGTCTTCCAACTTCCTTTGTCTTGCACCTCCTTCATCTCTTATGATTCTTGGGACACTGGTGTCTTATCTTCGGGATCTGGGAGATCTGCTTTGCTGCTAAATGAAGATCTATTTTGCGCGGTATTCAGATCCTCATAATTGTTGATGCTAGAGGGGTTTTCGAGTTCGTTTTTTTGTTGTTGGGCGGGGGTTTCCCCCTACTTGTAATCAGGGTTTTTTTTATGCTACCCAATTTCTTCTGATTCAGATTTTTCTAGAGAGTATTCTTCATTGACAACAGTGTATTGTTCCTTTTGTGCTCCTTCCCACCATGTAGATCTATGTTGAATATTTCTAGCATAATTTTTCTAGGAGACTTTGGGCAATTTTTGGTTAGATGGCTTGTCTCAAAGTAGGATTGACATCTGAAGAGGACACTTTCATAGTCAAAATTATGGTTCCATACATATTATTTGATTTTTAGGATTATTTCAGCTCTGAATCTGGCATTGAATTCCATTTCTACACAGATCCATGCATAGGTGGTTCTGACATATTCCTCTATTTCTGGGCACCTACAGTAAAATTTCCCAATTGCATTTCCAATGGCTTTTAGCGAGGAAGGGTTCCAAAGATGCAAAGGTAGGTTTGGAAATCTAACCCAAACTGTTGTTGAGGGATCGAATGATGGGTTTCATGGCTTCATGAATAGGCCCAAGTTTTCCCAAAATCGAGGGCCAGAATCTAAAATGCATTGTCTGCTTTCAGAATTTTCAAAATCTACTATAAAGAAACCCTTAGCACATGGGTAGATATTAATTTCATTAGAAATGACAGTCTGCCATACCTCTGAGATCCAACTGTGGAGAGCTGTTAGTTGTTTCCAAAAGCCATTAAACCGGCAGATTAAGGCAGTTTTAGAAAATTTCAAGTCCTCATCTAGTGAGGCCTTGACCACCTACACAGTGTGAGCTGGGGCTTCACTAATGATATGGGCAGGAGCTTGAATGTTAGAGGCAGATGGAATTGGGTTGGAAATTATCTTCGGGAAGCTGGGAGCCATACTATGGAAGTAAACTAGGATTGGGTCTGAAATTTAACAAATCTTGTTGAGGATCATGCCCTAATACAGAGTCGCAACCAGTCAACAGACTCAAATTGTGAAACTGTTTTCTTAATTGGCGAATACTTGTTGATCAGAAGATTTAACAACATAGTGCGCGCTGCAACCCCGATTGATGTTAGTCACACCGCAGAGCCGATCATTGCCACAACACCGCATACCTGGATTGGTGGTAGTCGCACCCCAGACCTGCAAGTAGATGCGAAGAACCTATGCTACGGCAGATGCCAAGAAACTATGTTGTGGCAGATGCGAAGAAACCTCCTGCGTGCAGATGCGAAGAAACTATACTTTGGCAGATGTGAATTATTCACTCATTCATACCTCTTAGTCGCACCGCAGGCCCGCTGAAACTTGAAAACAAAATGGTACAAAAATCTTAACGATATTTCTCTGGTTGAAGTGATTTAAATATTTAATAACTGACAGTGTGGAAACTGATTCGTCTTTGGAAACTGATTCGTCACGGCAAAAGGAAAATAATATATATATAGAGTTGTCACACAAAAGAGTTACATGCTGCAGGTGTTGGTTGCCGGACTAAGAGAGAGAGAGAGAGAGATATATATTTAAATGCAAGAGCTACATATGTCGTATGCTGGTTGCCGGGGACTGGTTTCATGTTTTAACTATTCGGAGTGCAAAGAATACTTCTACGCTAATATTTGAATTTGGTCATTTCTAAATAATGGAAGAAGCAGAGGAAAAGGTCAGAGATGCATTTGACAACGCGCTGCGGCATGGAGGTATAGAAAGGAATAAAGAATTGGTTCTCGATATTATGAGGAAATGTGTAGGTGTAATATGACTAATATTTTTTAGTACATTAACTAATACTACTATTTTTTTATGTTGTATATTGTCAAGTGATTTTATGTTACCACCATCAATTTTTTTACATCAAACTTATTGATATTTACATGTCATTATGAAAGATATTGGAATGGAGTATCTAGTTATTCATGTATGCCATAATAATTATATTCTCTATTATAAAGAACATGTGTCAAAAGAAAAATGCCCATAATGTGATGAGAGTAGATATCAAACCAATAAAGTAGCAGAAAAGGTGTCTCGCACTGTTCTTCGTTATTGTCCCATAATTCCATATCTGCAACAATTGTTGAGGTGAAAAAGGATAGCACAAATTATGAATTTCCATGCAATGAATAGAAGTGAAGATGTTCTTCTTCAAATTTATGCAGATGGATCTACACTTAGGAATATAGAGGAAAGGTGGCCAATTTTTAAAAGATAACCTTGTAATATTAAGCTTTCATTAGTAATTGACGATGTCAATCTATTTTGAGAGCTCAGGTCTACTTAATTTATGTGGCTCGTTTTTGTTATCAACAATAGCATTCATTCGTGGATGTCAATAAAGAGGAAAAAAATAATGTTAACAATGATTTTTCCAGGTACTAATTTATTTAGAATATATATTTTTAACACAATATTTTGTTCTAGGTATTAATTTTCTTACTCACACTAATACATATGGTCAATTTTTCGACACTTGAGTTATGACAGTTTTGACGTATTGTCAGAAAGTTCCCAACTTTTTCTCATTTTTTTTTAATCCCGCCAATTTTTTTTGGAATAACAACAAAAATCTCCAAACGTCAGAATAGTGACAAAACTCTCCACACGTTGGACTTGTGATGAAACTCTCCAAACATTGGAATAGCGACAAAATCACTCCAAACGTCGAAATAGCGACGAAACTCTCCAAACATCGAACTTGCGACAAAAATCTCCAAACATTGGAATAACGATGTAATTGATCTGAACGTTTGAATAGTGATGAAATTGTCTGAGGGTCATGTCGGGTCGAGTCATATCAGGTCATGTCAGGTTGGTTCAGGTCAAGTTGGGTCGCGTGAGGTCGAGTCGTGTGAGGGCACCCAAGGAAACTCGTTCAGGTGGGTCGGGTCAGGTCGCGTCATGCCATGCCATGTGAGTGCGCTTGAGGAAACACTTTTAGATGGGTCGAGTTGGGTCAAGTCATGTAAGGGCAGCCAAGGAAATGTGTTCGCGTGGGCTATGTTGGTTCAGGCCAGGTCGTTTGAGGGTGCCCAAGGAAACATGTTCGTGCGGTTCGGGTCAGGTCGTGTGAGGGCACCTAAGGAAATGAGTTCAGATGGGTCAGGTTAGGTCATGTCGTGTGAGGGAACCCATGGAAACGCGTTCAGGTGGGTCGAGGCAGGTCGGGTCGAGTTGTGTGAGGTCGCCTAGGGAAGCATTCAGCCGGTTCGGGTCAGGTCAGGTCATGTGAGGGTGCCTAGGGAAACGTGTTCGGGCAGGTCGAGTCAGGTCGGGTCGAGTTTGGTCATGTGAGGGTGGTGGTATCAAAAATGTTAAGTTGTGACTGGCTATGTGCCTTATGCATGTTTATGCGATCCATTTTCCATTTGCTCCCTCGTGCCTTTATTTGGGTGCGTCAAGTCGTGTCGTGTGAGGGTGCCAGAAGAAACACTTTCGGGTTGGATCCTGTGAGGGAGGTCGTATAAAAAATGCTAAGTTGTGACTCCCCATGTTCCTTGTGCACATTTGTGTGACCCCTTCATCATTTTCTACCTCATGCCTTCAATGTATGGGCAGGTCGGGTCATGCCATACGCCCAAGGAAACGCGTTCAGGTTGGGTCCAGTTGTGCCATATTGTGAGGGCACCCAATGAAATACCTTCGAGTGAGTCGAGTTGGGTTAGATCATGTCAGGGCGCCCAAGGAACGCGTCTGGGTCGGGTCATGTAGCATCATGTGAGGGTTCCCAAGGAGATGTGTTCAGGCTGGTCTGGTCGGGTTCACTCGGGTCATGCCATGTGAGGCTGCCCAAGGAAATGTGCTCGGGTGGATCTAATCGGGTCGTGTTGCGTGAGGGTGCACAAGGAAACGTGTTTGGGCGGGTCGGGTCGGGTCAGGTCATGTCGCGTGAGGGTGCCCAAGCAAACGCGTTCGACCAGGTTGGGTCAAGTGAGGTCGTGTGAGGGCGCCCAAGGAAACACATTTGTGTGGGTCGAGTCAAGTCATGTGAGGGAACCTAAGGAAACACATTGTGGTAGGTCAGGTTGAGTGGTGTCATTTGAGGGCACCCAAGGAAACTCGTTCGGGTGGGTCAAGGTCGGTTGGGTAGGGTCTTGTGAGGACACTAAGGGAAACACGTTCAGGCAAGTCAGGACAGGTCGTATCATGTCATATGAGGGTAGTTATATAAAAAATGCTAAGTTGTGACTGCCCATGTTCCTTTTGCATGTTTGTGGGATCCATTTTTCATTTTATCCCTCGTGAATTCATTTTGGTGGGCTGGGTCATGTCATGTGATGGTGCCACAGAGAATGTGTTCGGGTCAGATCGTGTGAGGGAGGTCGTATAAAAAATTCTAATTTTTGACCGCCCATGTGCCTTTTGCACATTCGTGTGAACTGTTTTCCATTTGCTCGCTCGTGCCTTCGATGTGAAGGCGGGTCAGGTCGTATGATGGCGCCCAAGGAAACACGTTCGAGCGGGTCAGGTCAGTTTGATTCATGTGATGGCGCCCAAGGAAATGTGTTCAGGCAGGTCGAGGTCAGGTCGAGTCGTGTGAGGGAACCCAAGGAACATGTCCAGGTCGGGTTGTGTTGGGTCATGTAAAGGCGCCCAAGGAAACGTGTTCGAGTGGGTCCGGTCTGGTCGTGTTGTGTGACGCTGCCCAAGGAAACATGTTTGGGCAGGTCAAGTTGGGTCATGTCATGTAAGGTCATCCAAGGAAACATGTTTGGAGTTGGCTCTAGTACAAGGTTGTGGGTTAGCCAATGGTGAATTTATAGTACATAAGTGTGTGATTTCAATTCTACCAATCATGCACTAGCCTGTAAAATTAAGGTATGGTAGACATTTTGTCTAGTGGATAGAATTAGAGGTTGGTTTGATTTTTCTTGATTACAGACAATGGTAAACTACTTGCATCAATGTTGCATTCCTTTATGAAACGACCAACATCAAATCCTTCCAAAAAAAACTCAAAAAAATAAGAAAACAAGTCTCCATTCTTATCAAGTCATGTTGGGGAACTAGGTAGTTGAATACAATCGATAAAATAAAACACCTCCAACATTTCAGAATGAATTATGAACAAAATGAAGCATTACTTATACTGCATTGTAAGCCAAGAAAACAGATTGATCAATGCAAGGATTTTCATTCCAAGTTTTGTGCAGTCTGCTCCATCTAACCTTATAAGGATATTGGCCATTTACATATGGAGTATGTTGACCTAAATTGAAGATTCCTTGATGTGAGTTCATGATATGGAAATTTAGTACAAAAAAAGTGGGAATATGATAGACTCAAGCTCAGCTTTGTAATGACAGATTTTAATTTCTTTCTTGATCTATTGATGCCAAGTTTTTGAGGTGAATAAATTGTTTTTTTTTCTCTTAATAATTTTTTCCTAATTGGTATGTTGAGGACTCCTCTACACGTTGGTGGGTAGCAGGCTCCAAGATTATTAGTATATATGATTTGTAAATGATAAGCACTCTTTTGTGGGCTAGCTTCTTATGGGCACCTCATAGCCCTCTCACTTTGCCGGAACCATAATTTTCATCGGTCAACTATATTTGGGCGTGCCTATTGTTTTAAGGCTCTATCTCATAATCATACCTCATTGTCCCTCTATCCCAAAATATTCATTTTGAGAGTTTTCCACAATTAGTCTTAATTTTTAATCAATATTTTTTTCCTTCCACTTTGTGTTCATCTCCCTCCACCTTTAAAGATGAACTATTTGCTACAAATACAACTTTGGAATCCTATATCTGATGGGTTTGTCTATTAGGAAAGGTATTTTAGAAAAATCTTCCAAGATATTAAGGTTTTTGATGACTTTATATTTTTCCATGGAGCTTGAATCCTTAGCCGTAATTACCAGCCCCTAACCCATTTAACCCCTAAAACGTAAACCTCTAAACGCTTAACCCCTAACACCTAAACCCTTAACCCCTAATCCATTTAACCCCTAAACCCTAACCCCATTAACCCCTAACCCGAACGCATTTCCTTGAGTGTCCTCACATGACACGACCCCAGCCAACTCAAACCACCTGAATAAGTTTCCCTGGGCGCCCTCACACAACTCAACCCAACCTAACTAAAGGTGTTCCCATGGGTGCCCTGAAATGACACAACCCGACCCGACCCGCCCAAACGCATTTCCTTGGGCACCCTCACGCATAATGACCCGACCCAACCTGCCTGAACGTGTTTCCTTGGGTGTCCTCACATGACCCGACCTAAATTGACTTGCTCTAACGTGTCTCCTTTAATGCCCTAACATGACACAACCCAACCCAACTCGACCCGACTCAACCTGCTCGAATGCATTTCCTTGGGTGCCCTCACACAGCCTAACCCGACCCAACTCAAATGCATTTCCTTCGATGCTCTAACATGACCCGACCTGCATGAATGCGTTTCCTTGGGCACCCTCACATGATACGACCTGACTCGACCGACTCGAATGAAGGCACGAGGCAGCAAATGACTCTCGAGCCACACGAAGGTGTAGAAGGCACAAGGGTGGTCACAACTTAGTATTTTTTATACGACCTCCCTCACATGACCTGACAAGACCTGACCTAAACGCATTTCCTTGGGCGTCCTCACATGACATGGCCCAACATGCCCGAATGAAGGCACGAGGGAGAAAACGGAAAATGGGTTGCACGAACGTGCACAAGGCATAAGGGAGGTCACAACTTACTTTTTTTTTATACGAACATCCTCACATGACCCGACTGGACCTGCCCAAATGCATTTCCTTGGGCGTCCTCACACAACTCCACCCTCCCAAACATATTTCCCTAGGCACCCTCACACGGTTAGACCCAACCTGGCCTGCCCGAACGCTTTTCCTTGGGTGCCCTCACACAACTCGACTTGACCCGACCCAACATGCCCAAATGCATTTCCTTGGGTGCCCTCACATGTCACAACCTAACCTGACCTGACCTGAACCTCCTGAATGCGTTTACTTCAGTGATCTCACGGGACCTATCCTGCCCAGATGCGCTTCCTTGGGTGCCCTCACACGAACTGACTCGACCCGCCCAAACAAAGGCATGTGGGAGGAAACGACAAATAGGTAGCCCAAACACGCACAAGGCCCAAACCTGGTCACAACTTAGTATTTTTAACACAACCACACTGACACGACTCAACTTGAGCTGCTCGAATGAAGACACCAAGAAGAAAATGGAAAATAAGCTACACTAATGTGTTAAAGGCATAGCGAAAAAATTTCTCCAAATGTCAAAATAGCGAAAAACCTATGTGAGGGTTAGGTCGGGTAAGGTCAGGTCGGGTTGTGTTAGGTCAGGTCAAGTCAGGTTAGGTCGGGTTGTGTGAGGGTTCCCTAGGAGACACGTGTGGGTGGGGTGGGTCAGGTTGGGTCGTGTGAGGGTGCCCAAGGAAATTCATTCAAGTGGGTCAGTTCGGGTTGTGCTATGACATGTGAGGGCACCTGAGGAAACGTGTTCCGGTGGGTCGAGTCAGGTCAGGTCATGTGAGGGTGCCTAAGGAAATACATTCGGGTGCGTTGGGTCTGTTCACGTTGGGTCATGTGAGGGCGCCCAAGGAAACGCGTTCATTTGGGTCAGGTCGGTTCATATGAGGGCACCTAAGGAAACACAGTCGGATGGTTCAGGTGAGGTGGTTCCGTGTGAGGGCACCCGAGGAAACACATTTGGGTAGGTCGGGGTGGGTCGTTTGAGGGCACCTAAGGAAATGCATTCGGGCAGGTCGGGTTGGGTCGAGTTGTGTGGGGGCTCCTAGGGAAATGCATTCGGATGGGTCAGGTTGGGTCTAGTTAGGTCATGTTTGTGGCAGCTCGTGTGCGTTCTGCACATTTATGCAATCTGTTTTCCATTTTCTCCCTCGTGCCTTTGTTAGGGCGGGTCAAGTTGTGCTGTGTGAAGGCGGCACAAGAAATGCATTTGGGTTGGATTGTGTGAGGGAGGTTGTATCAAAAACACTAAGTTATGACTGCCCATGTGCCTTGTGCATGTTCGTGCAACATGTTTTTTTTTTCTCCCCAACGCGTTCAACGTTCAGGTAGGTCAGGTTGGGTTGGGTCATGTGACATGCCCAAGGAAACGAGTTCGGGTCGGGTCGGGTCGTGTCATATTGTGAGGGCTCCCAAGGAAATGTGTTTAGGTGGGTCAGGTCAAGTCGCATCGTGTGAGGGCACCCAAGGAATGCATCCAGGTTGGGTAATCTTAGGTCATGTGAAGGTGCCTAAGGAAACGGATTCTGATGGGTCCGGTCGGGTCCAGTTGGGTTGTGCCAAGGGAGGTTGCCTAAGGAAATGCGTTTGGGTGGGTCAGGTTGGGTCCTGTGAGGGCACCCAACAAAACGCATTTGGGTGGGTCAGGTCGGGTCAGGTCGTGTCGTGGGAGGGTGCACAAGAAAACGCATTCAAGCAGGTCAGGTCGGGTTGGGCCTTGTGGGAGATCCTGAGGAAACTTTTTCGATCAGGTCAAGTTGAGTCAGTTCGTGTGAGGGCACAAAACGCAATGCGTTCGAGCAAGCTGGGTTGCTTTGGGTCAGGTCGTGTGAGGGCGCCCACGGAAACATTTTCATGCAGGTCAGGTCGGGTCATGTCAAGGCACATAAGGAAAAAAATTTGGGTGTGTTAGTCCAGGTCATGCCATGTAAGGGCACCGAAGAAAACTTGTGTAGGTGGGTCAAGGCAGGTTAGGTCAGGTTGTGTGAGGGCACCTAGGGAAACGCATTCAGGTAGGTTGAGTTGGGTTGATTTGGGTTAGGTTGTGTGAGTGTGGCCGTATAAAAAATGATAAGTTGTGACCGCCCATGTTCCTTATTAACATTTTTGTGATTCGTTTTCCGTTTCACCCCTCATGCCTTCGTTTGGGTAGGTCGGGTCATGTCGTGTGACGACGCCATTAGAAATGTGTTTGGGTCTGATCGTGTGATGGAGGTCATATAAAAAATTCTAAGTTGTCACTACCCATCTACCTTGTGCACATTCATGTGACCCATTTTCCGTTTTCTCCCTCGTGCCTTCGACATTCAAGCGGGTTGGTTCGGTTCAGGTCGTGTGATGGCACCCAAGGAAACACGTTCGGGCAGGTCTGGTCATGTTGGGTATTGTGCTGGTGCCCAAGGAAATGCATTCAGGCAGGTCGGGTCAGGTCGAGTCAATTTAGGTCGTGCGAGCGTGGCCGTATAAAAAATGATAAGTTGTGACCGCTCATGTTCCTTATTAACATTTTTGTGATCCGTTTTCTATTTCCCCCCTCATGCCTTCGTTCAGGCCGGTCGGGTCATGTTGTGTGATGGCGCCATAAGAAACGCATTTGGGCCGGATCATGTGATGGAGGCCGTATAAAAAATTCTAAGTTGTGACTGCTCGTGCGCTTTGTGCACATTCGTATGACCCATTTTCCATTTTCTCCCTCGTGCCTTCGATGTTCGAGCGGGTTGGGTTGGTTCGGGTCATGTGATGGTACCCAAGGAAACATGTTCGGGCAGGCCTGGTCATGTTGGGTCTTGTGCTGGTGCCCAAGGAAATGCATTCAGGCAGGTCGGGTTGGGTCATGAAATGTGAGGCCACCCAAAGAACGTGTCCGAGTTGGGTCGTGTTGAGTCATGTAAGGGCGCCCAAGGAAATGCGTTTGGGTGGGTTGGGTCAAGTCGTGTCCTGTGAGGCTGCCCAAGGAAACACATTTGAGCGGTTCGCATCAGGTCATGTTGTGTGAGGGAACGCAAGGAAATGTGTTTGGAGTTTCCTCTAGTACATGCTTGTGGGTTAGCCAATTGTAAATTTCTAGTACATAGGTGTGTGATTTCAAATTTATCAATCATGTAGAGGCCTGTAAAATTAAGATCTGGTAGGCATTTTATCTGGTGGGAAGAATTAGAGTTTGTTTGGATTTTGCTTGATTATAAACAATGGTAAACTACCTCCATCAATGATGATTTCCTTTATGAAACAACCAACATCAATGCCTTCCAAAAAAAACTCAAAAACAGAAGAAAAAAAGTCTCCATTCTTGTCAAGTCATGTTGGGGCACTAGGTAGTTGACTATAATCTATAAAAATAAAACCTCCAACATTTTAGAACGAAGTATGAACAAAATGAACCATTACTTAGACTGCATTGTAAGCCAAGAAACTAAATTTATCAATGGAAGAATTTACAATCCCAGTTTTGTTCAGTCTGATCCATCTAAGATTATAAGCATACTGGCCATTTACAAATGGATTATGTTGAGATAAATTGAGGATTCCTTGATGTGAGTTCATGATATGGAAATTTAGTACAACAAAAATGGGAATATGACAGACTCAACGTCAGCTCTGTAATGACATATATTAATTTCTTTCTTGATCTATTGATGGAAAGTTCTTATGGTGCATCAATTTTTTTTTTCTTTTAAATAATTTTTTTCTAATTGGTATCTTGAGGACTCCTCTAGAGTTACTCTACAACTTGGTGGGTAGTAGGCTCCAGGATTATAATTATATCTTCTTTGTAAATTATAAGCACTCTTTTGTGGGCTAGTTTCTTATGGGAACCTCATAGCACTCCCACTTTGTCGGAACCAAAATTTTCATGGGTGAACTATATTTGAGCCTCCCTATTGTTCTAAGGCTCCATTTCATAGTCATACTTCTTTTCCATCTATCCCCAAATATCCCTTTTGACATTTTTCCACAACTAGTTTAATTTTTAATCAATAGATTTTTTCCTTCCACTTTCTATTTAGGTCCCTCCACTTTTCAAGATGAAATTCTTGCTACAAATAAAATTTTGGAATCCTATATCCAATGGGCTTCATTTATTGGGAAAGGTATTCTAGAAAATTCTTCCAAACCATTAACGTTTTTTATGACTTTAGATTTTTCCATGGATATTGAATCCTTAACCATAATTACCAGCCCCTAACCAATTAAACCCCATAAATTTCTAAACCCCTAACCCATTGAACCCCTAAACCCAAAACCTCTAAACCTTTAACCCTTAACTCCTAAGATATTAACCCTTAACCCATTTAACCCCCTAAACCCCTAAAACCCTAACCAATTTAACCCGCTAAACCCAAACCCCATTAACCCCTAACTTGAATGTGTTTCCTTGGGCGCCTTCACATGGCATACCTGACCCGCTCGAACGCATTTCCCTTGGGGCCCTTAAAACGACCAGACCCAACCTGCCTGAACATGTTTCCTTAGGTGCCCTGACATAACACGACCCGAATCAACTTGCCCAAATTCATTTCTTCGGCCACCCTCACATGGAACGACCCGACCTGACCTAACCAGACCTGACCTCCCCGAACGTGTTTCCTTTGGCACCCTCACAGGACCCGACCCAAACGCGTTTCCTTGGGCACCTTCACTGGACCCGACCTGACCCGACCCGACCCACCCGAATGTGCTTCCTTTAGTGCCCTAACATGACATGACATGACCCAACCAAACCTGACCCAACCGACCAGCCCAAATGTGTTTCCCTGGGTGCCCTCACATGACCCAAAATGACCTGACTCGAACGTGTTTCCTTGGGTGCCCTCACACGACCCAACCTCTCCAACTGTGTTTCCTTGGGCACCCTCACAGGACACGAACTAACTTGACATGACCCAACCTAACCCGACCAGACCTGACTCACCCGAACGAAGGCATGAGGGAGAAAACGAAAACCTGGTTGTACAAACATGCACAAGGCACAGGGGTGGTCACAACTTACCATTTTTTATAAGGCCTCCCTCACACGACCTAACCCAACCCAACGTAAACGTGTTTCCTTGGGTGCCCTCATATGACACAATTCAACCCGTTCGAACGAAGGCATGAAGGAGAAAACATAAAATGGGTCACACGAACATACACAAGGCACACGGGTAGTCACAACTTAGCATTATTTATACGGCCACCCTCCTGAACGTGTTTCCTTGAGTGTCCTCACATGACCCTACCTGACCTGACTTGCCCAAATGCATTTCCCCATGCGCCCTCACACGACCTGACCCGCCCAAAGGAATTTCCCTGAGTGCCCTCACACAACCTGACTCAACCCGATCCTATCCTCTTGAACGCATTTCCTTGGGAGCCCTCACACGACATCACCCAACCAAACCTGACCCGACCCTCCCGAACGCATTTCTTTAGGCACCCTCACATGACCCAACCAAACCTGACCCGCCCGGACGTGTTTCCTTGGGCACCCTCACACGACCTGACCCGACCCACCAAATGAAGTCACGTGGGAGGAAATGAAAAACTAGTCGCACAAATGCACACAAGGCACACATGTGGTCACAAATTAGCATTTTGACACAACCACCCTCATACGACCTGCTCCGACCCATTTTAACGAAGGCACCAGGGAGAAAATCGAAACCAGGCTGCATGAACATGCGGAAGGCACATGAGCAGTGTTGAGATTGCAACAAGATGATGAGCTTAGTGGAAAGGAGTCGCCTTCACTAAGTGGGCCTGCAGGCTATTTTTGGCGCAAAGTCTATTTTTATACTATGTCTATTTTTAGGCAAGCCGATCATATTCTATGAGTTGCGGGATGCTATTTTTGGATGGTTGGTTAAGTTTGAAAGATATATGGACTTCTATTTTTATACATTTTGGGCGAAGTCTATTTTTAGACTGCCAGTCTAAAAATAGACATGTCAGGTATTATTAGCTCTTAATAATATTTCGACTCTAAACATTATATTATTTTCTTGGAGCACTTCACAAGTGGTACGATGTGGCACAGAGATGATAGAAGGAAGCAAAAACATTCCTAGGGGCTAAGTGGAGCTATTTCATGAATTTCGTTAGGAACTCATGTGACAGAAGTTCGTGAGTCGATTGAGGAAGTTAGTGAGTTGTATTTAGTTTAACTAATCTAAACATAGTTGAGCTATTTGTATTCAATTTAACTGATTGATACAATTAGTGAGAGTGGTGTGAATTAATTATTAATTAATTCACTAATTGTAAACTCATTAATCAACTAAAGAATACATCAATTAACTTCAGTACATGGACAGTTTCAGTGGAGACCAGTGCAGAAATAGGTGAAAGAGAAGGTTAACTATCAGTTGTGACTATACTGTTGCTATTTGCAACACACAGATAGGTGGAGAAGCCCATGAGGATTGCACAGTACAAGCCAGGTGGTTTATATATTTAATGAAGCCATCCCATAACATTTATTACGCAATAGAGGATGGCTATCAAGTGGCAAAAGATTGGAGCATGTGTTTTGCTAAATCTAGCTTGATAGTGTGTAGCAATTGGAGGTGGTGTTGAGAGCTTGTGAAGAGATTTTTACTATGATTTTTACATGATATCTATGAAATATAAGATACAAATAGTTGGGGTTTTCAGCTTTAAGCTTTCCCATTAAATATTGTGTTCATATGTGTGATTGTTTGTGGTTTTAATGTATACATACAATTGATTTTATTTCTGCATGTGATGATCAATGGTAGAAGAGATTCTGTATTATGCATGAAGCTAAAATAGTGTGTGATCAGGAGAATCTCGGTGAATAATATATCATTTATTCAAATTTATACATGGTATCAGAGCAATATTGATCATTGGAGCAATTGAAAAACATTGAAGCGGTTGAGTTTTGTGCTGGTGGAATTCGAATTTGCAGCAGTGTTTTCTTGGTGTCGAAGTTGAGATGTCTTTCAACAGATTGTGATTGGAGTATGCCCTTGAGGGCAGCTCGAATTATATTGCATGGAAGGACAGGATGGAGGTGGTGCTAGATGACAATGGGTTGAAGGAGTTCATAGACGCTGAAGTCCCAAAACCTACTTCTACTGATGCTGTCGTACTTGACGCATGGCAAAAGAAGACAACAAAGTGTCAAAGGATTCTGTTGGAGGGCGTGAAGGATCACATAGTGTCTAGCCTTTAGGGTAAGGCTTCTCCATTCTTGATGTGGAAATATTTGAGAGATTTATTCCAAAGAAAGAGCGACCAGAGGAAGTTGGCGCTCAAGGACAAACTCAGAAACATAAAGATGGAGAAAAGCGACAGTATGCCCAAGTACCTCACGAAGTTCATCCAATGCAGGGATGAGCTGGGAAGTGTGGGGGTGACTATTGATGATGAGGACTTCGTGAGCTTGGCTCTCCTTGGGCTTCCGAAGATTTGGCATTCCTATCAGGAATCTGTCAATGGTCAGGAGAAATTGCCAGGATGGGAGCGACTTTGGTCGGATCTTGTGCAAGAGGAGATAAGGCGGAGTACCAGGGATGGATCTTCATCAAAGAACTCTGATGAAGAGAAATGTGCTTTGGCTACCAAAGAAAATAAGGGAAATATAAATAAATCTTATCATTCCGGTGCGAAAGGAAAGAAGCAGGACATGTCCAACGTGAAGTGATTTCACTATCACCAACATGGACATTATGCCACAAATTGTCCGCAGAAGAAGAAAAATAATCAGGCTGCTGGAACTGCAGTTGGAGAGGCCTTAGCCTCACAGTTTGAGCTGGATTTGTCACTGATCACATGCTTGGTCTCAAGTATGAAGGGTTCAGTGTGGTTTCTGGACAGTGGTGCATCTTTTCACATGACAAGAGATCGAGATTTGTTTACTGATCTGGATGAGAAAGATCTTGGAGTGCACATCGAGATGGACGATGATGGTAGATATAGTGTGACCGGTATCGGTACCATTTCCTTTGAGAGGGAGTCTGGTAAACCCTTCGTATTGAAGGAAGTGATGCATGTTCCAGGATTGAAGAAGAATCTTATCTCTGTGGTGATGTTAGAAGACAAGGGATATGATGTTTTCTTTAGTGAGGGAAAGGCTTTCTTGCGCAGTAAGGCAACTGGTGAGACCTGGAGGATAGGGGTTCGAGTTAATAAACTTTATCAATTGCAGGTAGATGGATGCACAGCAATGGCAGGCAAGGCAGAAGGAGTGGTGAGCCAGGATGATGGCGAGTTGTGGCACCAGAGATTGGGCCACCTTCACCATGGAGCTTTGAAGATACTGTAGCAGATTTCTACTGGGCTTCCTAAGGGTACTCTTGCGCAGTCAGATCATTGCAAGGGATGTACCTAGGGAAAATTTGTGAAAGCCACCTTTCATGAGAAGGATATTCATACCACGACGATCCTTGAGAGAATTCACACAGACGTGTGTGGACCTTTCTTAGTAGCTTCGACAGCAAAGCACAGGTATTATGTGATATTTGTCGATGATTTTTCTCGTATGTGCTGGATCTTCTTCATGTAGAAGAAGAGTGAGACATACTCAAATTTCTGTGAGTTTAAGGCACTGGTTGAGAAAGAATCGGGGAAGTAGGTGAAGGCTCTAAGGAGCGACAATGGTGTTGAATTCATCTCTAGTGAATTCAAGGAATTTTGTAGCACAGAAGGAATTCGAAGAGAGCTCATAGCACCTCATAACCCACAACAGAACGAGGTTGCTGAGTGGAAGAACAAAATGATCGTGGGTGTTGCACGGGCCATGTTGCATGATCAGGGCCTACCCATACACTTGTGGGCTGAGGTATGCAATACTTCAATATATATGTAGAACCATTGTCCTCACAGGATAATTGGCATCAGTACACACAAGGAGGCATTTTTTGGTAAGAGGCCTGATATTTCCCATTTGAGGATTTTTGGTTCACCTGTTTACATTCATGTGACGAAGGATGCCAGGAAGAAGATGGAGCCGACTGTGGAGGTTGGGATATTTGTGGGGTACACTGATACGCCCCACAACTATCGTGTGTATTTTCCAGACAGTCGCAAGACTGTTGTGCGACGGGATATCAAATTCAGGAGGAGAAAGCCATGAAGTGTTCGCTTGAGAGGGAGCCACACTTGCATGCAGATGAGGAGCTATTAGTTCCTAAGGATGAGCTTCAGGATGTGGATCAGCCACAAGAGGAAGTTCATGGAGTGGGAGAGACCACTCAAACGGCGCCAACCATCGAGAGGAGCGAACGCTTTCTGAAACGGCGGCCCGGCTCAAGATACGAAGAAAGGTTGTAGGAGCACCTACATCACAGTATGAACAGTGATCATCAGTTCAATATCATTGAATATCGCTCTGCCTGGCCGAAGTCTCATGGTGATCTTAGCCATCTCTTCCAGAGGAAGTTGTGGAGGACCACTGCATGGTAGATGCCATGGTGGAAGAGTATGATGCTATAATCAGAAACGATTGCATGGGTTTTGTCCAGAGTTAGGAAATCGGTAGTGGGTTCGAGATGGATCTACAAAATGAAGCGAGTAGGTGAGGGAGTGTATGGAGAAGTAAAAACAAATTTTCAGGGAGCACCATGAATGGGGATCGATTATGAGGAGACCTTTGCACCTGTCGCAAGGTATTCTTCCATACGGACGATTCTTGCTCTCTCAGCGTAGATGGGGTGGCACATTCATCAGATGGATGTGAAGACTGCGTTCCTCAACGGAGTCATTGAGGAAGAGGTGTACATAGAGCAGCCCGAAGGTTTCGAGATCTTCAGCAGCGAGTCGCATGTGTGCAGGCTCAAGAGAGCGTTGTATGGGTTGAAACAAGCACCTCGTGCTTGGTACACACGGATAGACAGTTATTTCACCGGACTTGGATTCTCCAAGAGTGAGGCGGATCCTAACCTATACCAAATTGTGGTGGAGGGGAAGTTGCTGATCATTGTACTGTATGTAGATGATCTGATTTTGACGGGTGATGAGCTGTTGATACTTTCATGCAAGGAGGATCTTGCTAGAGAGTTTGAGATGAAGGACTTGGGCCTCCTTCATTATTTCCTGGGATTGGAAATTTGGCAGCGCAGTGATGGACTGTTTGTTTCTCAGGGTAAGTATGCCCGGGAGATACTGGAGAAGTTCAACATGCATGGCTGCAAGCCTGTTGATACTCCTCTTCCTGGTGGATGGAGGAAGGAGGATGCTACTTCGGCGGAGGTAGTGGATGCCATGTTTATCGACAGTTGGTGGGGTCACTTATGTATTTGGTCAATACATGACTCGACATATGCTATGCTGTTAACCAGCTTTCACAAGCTATGGTTAAGCCTACCAAGCTCTTCTGGAAGGCAGGAAAGCAAGTATTGAGATATCTCAGAGGCACATTGGGATATGGATTATGGTACAGACAGTCAGATGAGGTGAAGCTGTGTGGCTTCACGGATGCAGATTGGGCAGGGAGCCCAACAGACAGAAAGAGCACATATGGAGGGATTTTTAGTATCGGGTCGATAGTAGTTTCTTGGTACATCAGGAAGCAGAGATCCGTGGCACTCAGTTCAGCAGAGGCCGAGTATATGGCAATGAGTTTGGCTGCATGTGAGGCTATATGGATGAGGAAGATCCTGGTCGAGTTGTTCGGTTCACACTTGGATCCTACTGTGATTTATTGTGATAATTAGAGTTGCATCAAACTCTCAATTAATCCAGTATTTCATGATAGATCTAAACACATTGACATCCGGTATCATAATATCAGAGATTGTGTGCAACAGAAGGTCATGTTACTTTCATATATTCCCAGGGAGGATCAGGATACTGATATCTTGACGAAGGTGTTCACCAGGAGAAAATTCGAATACCACAGGGGCAGGATAGGGGTTGTATATAATCCATATCTTGTTGAGAGGGAGTGTTGAGATTGCAACAAGATGATGAGCTTAGTGGAAAGAAGTTGCCTTCACTAAGTGGGCCCGCAGGCTATTTTTGGCGCAAACTCTATTTCTAGACTATGTCTATTTAAATTAGACATATGGATCATGTTCTATGAGTTGCAGGATGCTATTTGTGGATGGTTGGTCAAGTAAAAAAAAATAGATGGACTTCTATTTTTAGACATACTAGGCGGAATCTATTTTTAGATTGCCAGTCTAAAAATAGATATGTCAAATATTATTAGCTCTTAATAATATTTAGACTCTAAACATTATCTTATTCTCTTGAACACTTGATTTAGTGCCTGACATGTAGCACATGTTGGCAGAATAAGTACGCTATTCTACAGGGGTTAAGTGGAGCTATTTAGATGACTTAGGTTAAGAACTCAAAGCAATGACATCTGTTTGAGTTGATTGAGGAAGTTGGGTGGAGTTATTATTTAGGTTCAGCTACATCTAAACATAGTTGAGATGTTTATCTAGTTTAGCTAATTGTTAATTAGTGGCGAGTGGTGTAATGAATTAATTATTAATTAATTCACTAATTATAAACTCATAAATCAACTAAAGAATGCATCAGTTAACTTCAGTGCATGGACAATTTCAGTGGAGACCAGTGCAGAAATAGGTGAAAGAGAAGGTTAACTATCAGTTGTGACTCTACAGTTGCTATTTGCAACACACAGATAGGTGGAGTAGCCCATTAGGATTGCGCAGTTCAATCCAATTGGTTTATCTATTTAATGAAGCCATCCCATAGCATTGAAAACACAATAGAGGCTGGCTATCAAGTGGCAAAAGATTGGAGCATGTGTTTTTCTAGATCTAGCTTGATAGTGTGTAGCAATTTGAGTTAGTGCTGAGAGCTTGTGAGGAGTTTTGTACTATGATTTTTACATGATCTCCATGACATATAATATACAGATAGTTGGTTTTTTCAGCTTTAAGCTTTCCCATTAAATACTGTGTTCATATGTGTGATTGTCTGTGGTTTTAATGTATGCATGCAATTGATTTTATTTCCGCATGTGATGATCAATGGTAGAAGAGATTCTGTATTATTCATGAAGCTAAAATAGTGTGTGATCAGGAGAATATTGGTGAATAATATATCAGTTATTCAAATTTCTACAAGCGGTCACAACTTAGCATTTCTGACATGACCGCCCTCACTAAAACCGAGCTGCTCGAACGAAGGAATGAGGTAGAAAAAGGAAAATGGGCCGCAAGAACATGCTCCAGGCACACAGGTGGTCAGAACTTAGCATATATTAAAACAAGAAATAAGAAAATAATTTTAATTTTGAGTCTTTTAATTTAAAAATGACCACATAAATAACTAAAAATTCAAAAAAATTATACTCTTAACACACATAAATATCACTACTTAAAACTACTAATTGTGTTTGTAAGTTTTACATATAAAATAATTTATACACACCTTAATATCTTATTTATTTATATTCAATTTTTAATTTAATACTATATATATATATATATATTAAATATTATTATTTACATTTTATTTCTTATTTTTTATTTTTTATTTTAATTCCAATTCTCGCCTCGAAAAAATTTCATCCTTTCCCCCAGCCTCCCTTTTCCCACCTGTAAACAATACACCCTTTAGGAGTTGGAGCAAGTGGAACCGTGTGGTGGCCATTCTGCGAAATTTTCAGGAGGGATGCTCTACTCCTTTGTATCATTTGAGATAGTTGGTTAATGCCATAGCTGTCGAGATGCATGCTGGATTGGCCTCTGAGGGGGAAGTAACATGTTGCTCAACTTCTTCGACAACTTTCCATCATGTATTTATAAAATGAACCAGAAGAAATGACCAATTTGAATATTTTTATATTTTATGATTGCGTTTAGCTTCTCAAAACCCCATATTTTAATGCCTTCGAAGCGAATTTATTGAGCTTGTTTGATTTCAATTTCTTGAATCTGAGTTTCATGTTTGTTTTGTTTGCAGAATTTTCTGACCTATCTTAGTATCTTTTGTTCTACACCCCATATTTTATGTGTTTGTGTCCTATCAACACATAAAAACCATTAGCAAACAATGCATCAAAACTTCCCCATAGATTTTCATCCTGAGAGCCTGCCTCTGAAGGATCAGGTGTAGTCCAGAGAGCTTGCAATTCAGATACTTCGGCGAGAATCTCTACATACAACAGTTTATTGGAGAAAATTAGCACATGCAAATCCTTGAATTTCCAAATCCATTCTGGAAGAAACCTTGTCAACTGGTTATGTTCCAATGGTAACAATTGCAAACTCTGAGACTCTGATGAAACACCATCTCGCATGTGAGGGTTTTGAAAATATAATGATTTGTCGTTTTATGCAAGAATTTCCAAAAAAAAATACAAAATCAATATTTCCTCAAATGCAAGAGTGCTCAGGAGACTTTGCAGTGTATGCGAAAGGGCCAATCGGTTTTGAGGGAAAAAATCAGTTTTGACCTAATCGAAGGGCCTTTGAGCTTCTCTGTGATTAAACGAGACATTTTCCCAGAGGTAGACAAGTTTCTTGAGGTCAACCGAAGGCCCACCTAGTTGATCCAAAGCGTCTGTGTAACTATTCGAAGTTATGTGGGAGTCCAAAGTTTTGAAGCAATTATGTGACAGAGGCGATTCAACTTGTGGGTTCATGTAGTAGAATCAAATGAAAATTTTGTATCAAAGTATGGTGGACTGGTTCAAGTCTATTATAGAGGATTGAAAGAGGATTAGAGTGAAAATTTGAGGCAAAACTTAGATATCTTGGGCAGTCTACATTCCTTGTAGGGTTAGCAATCAAGTCACTAGTTAGGGTATTATTTAAATGGTTTAATTATTTTTGTCTGTTAAACGTGAACCATATTGTATGGATCTTTAATATTGTTCCAAATTCTTGTATGGGTTTGATGAACAATACAATGTTTTTTTGAATATTGTATTCGAATGTGGATTAATTGAATGCTACTTTCCTCTATTCAACCTATTATATATTTCAAAAAATGATATTGTTCATTGAAGAATATATTAATTGTATTAAATTGACTATTATTTGGTAAATGGAATTCTACTGAAATCCTCGTAACCTATAAAAACCAAGGTCAGAAATAACCTATTTCACTACATAGAGGATCCCCCCATCCCCCTTGAATTTCCCTAAAGTTTGGGTGTGAAGAGAATTTCAGAGTTTATTCAAATTCTCCCAAATTCACTCTCTCACTTTCTGAGGTAAGCCAAATGGATTTATTTTACCAAATTTTAATCTTTATAAATCTTGGAATGTCGGGGCTTGTTATAATATTGGGTGGATGATTAAGGACCTCTGAAGATCAGACTCATGGCTCAGTTTTGTCAGGCAGGTTTCCTCTTGCTATCTGTTTCATTAATAAGAAGAGCCCATGAATGTTGCAGACCCATGTTTCATTCTTGTCTAATTGGTTCTTGTTGTTTTCTGTGGCCTGGCATATGTATATGTATGCTCTTATTTATCACCATCTGAGATATCGTAGAGGAGGACAAACACTTTAAAATTCTTAAGCTACTTTTTCAAACTTTAAGTGGAATCTGACTTAGTCTCGAGAGAGGCTCTATTCTAGAGATTTGGAAAAATTAGAATTTCAAGGACTCTACTCACTACTACCATGCAACTATATGCATTTGTTCTTGATCATCTCCACACATTGCGTAGGCTATCAAATGTTAACAATGGTATCATTAAGTTGATGTAGGCATGTCCTTCCTCAACAAAATAGTTCAAGATACATATTGGTGAACTGCCATTCAATGTCATTGTGCAATATTTCATATAAGGTCTTGACAAAAAACATTAGCAACCACTTAAAATTCCACTGAAGAAAAATTATCTCTTAAGAGGAAATAGGATTTTCTAAAGGGAAGTATAATACTATAAAACATTGTAATGGTCCAAGAATACATTCATAGTAGCCAAATAGATGGAAAGAGTGGAATGGTCAGAAGTTTAAAAATGAAAACTATTTTTAAAGTTTGGACACTCTTTCTAATTTATTTTTCTCCACTAATGCAACTCTTCTCTCAATTATGTAATAAATAAATCTAAAGATCTCCCTCATAAAATAGTTCTATATGTATTGAAATAAGGTAGACAACAACCAATCCAAATCTTGATAAAGACAATATAACATCACTTTAATCTCATAATAAATGTGGCATCTGTAGATGAGGTGATAAAAACACCCTCTCTTGCATTATTACCTAAATAAATGAATCACTTTAGTTTTGATACATGCCATTTAGTGTCATTATGAAATATTTCATATAAGGTCGTGGAAAAAATTATTAGCAACCGTTTCAAAGTTCAACAATATATTTTCGTTTTGGCGAGCCGTAGTTTCTTCACCATAGTGGTTTAACAAGACCGTGAGATCACGAGATTCTTCATTGCAGCGCTTTAATAAGATCATGAGCTAGAAAAATTCTCCACTAATAACATATTTGGGGTTGAGCACATATCAAGAGGTCATGTCAAGACCCAGAAAGAATTCCCTAGAACTCAGGTGAAAACCCCTTGGAGCTATTGGAGGATGTTGGACTAATGATTTTTGTGGTCAAATTGGGGCTGGAGTAGGGAGCCACAACCTCTTCCAGTTCTAGAGAGGTATTTATCCTATGTATTGCAAAATTTCCCAATTTTATTGTTGATTCTGTGTCACTGAATTTTATTGTAAAAAGGTTGTGACTGGTCCTTGTATCTTTGTGAATGGTGCTTGTATCTTTTTGTGGGAACCCTCGAAAAAAATCATATCCTGAATTCAAGTAGTGGAACCCTAAAATTGATTAGAGGGTTTTTAATTGCATCGATGAACCCTAGAATAAATAAGAAAATGCGACATAGAATACAAGGCCTTTCCTTCCCTACCATGCCTTACTGTAAGGTCAACCTACCTTGCCTTATTTATTGATTGATTGCTAATGCCTTCTTGAATGTCATTAACCCTTATGCAGTAGGAACCTCAGTAAAGGCATGGATGTCATTCACTTCATCCTTCAATCACTCCAATGAAGCTGCAATCTCTACCTGATAAATTCATATTGTGCCTTTGCCCCAGGGAGAAGGAAATCCCATCCTGATCATTTTATTTGCAATATATGTGAACCTCCTTATCTCGAGGTGAAATGATTTAAAAATATATTGTAGAGACAAAAAAATATCCCTTTTATTTGTAATACTCTTTTCATCTATCGTTACTTGAGCACACTAGCAAGGTCATTAGTGGAAACAACGTTTCTCATTATTTCACAAGTGAATGCCACATCAGCTTGCTCAATGTTTGTGATGCTATTGCCATTTCCCATAATGTGCACATATTCATGATAGTATTAGGTTGTCGTGATTTGGCAGATTGGTAAACCAAATGATAGGGTAACATGAAACCAGTCTTTAGAGTCCTAGGACCTAGCCTTCCTATACTTAGAGAGGGATCTCTCTATTTTTTTGAAAAGGATATAAACTTGTTTGCTTTATAGGGTTGCTTTTAGGCTAGTTATTAAGTACAAGGTTTGTTTGATTGTTTTGGTTGGGTATAATTATCAAGAAGCATAGGTAAAATGAGGGAATATCTAAGTCATTGGGCAATGGATTCTAATGGAATTCATGATAATTTCATCAATGGATCGGGGAGCATCATAGGGAAAATATAACTTGGTCAGTGGATCTTCAAGTTTTCAGGGGTAATGTGATGGACATCAATTGTAAGAATGAAAAGTAGGGTAAAGGGCAATCAAGAATCCCTTATCATATGTACTTCTCAACAAAGGGACTTAAATATCATAAGCATGAAGAGGCAATCAATAGACAGGGCAAACCATAAATTCTACAATCCACACTATAGCAGATAATGATTCAAGACAAAAATTTTCAATGAAATATAGAAGGTGAGAAACTCATTTAACTTCTAGTGATTTCACTTTCAAGGACAGAAAACACTTAAGACAGACATATAACTATAATCAGAGAAGAGGGAACTCCTAAACATCCTTGATTATAGTTATGAAGATCTCTAAAACAATTAGTTAAGCAAGTAAAAAGGGTATGATCAAAACAAAACCTCTTTAGCGGACTTTAAAGAATGGTACTTTAGGGAGAGACTTCAAAAACAATGTTTTAGTGGTAGCAAGTAAGCAGGGAAAACCATAAATCATTCTTGATACCAAGTGTATTCAACTATTTATGAAATTAACAAGCTTAGGGGGTCTATAGAGCAATTAAGAATTCTATAAAATGTCCTAGCAGAAGAAAACATTAAGGCAGTGAAGAATAAATAGAACTAAGGTGCTTTCAAAAGACATTTCGTAGCCTAAATTTTTTATTCTACTACAATATAGAAAGGTGGAAACATAATGAAACAGGAATAAAAATAACATATTAGAAGCACTTCATCAACAACCAAGCTCAGGGATCTAGTGAACTCGCCTCCTCCATCAACAAACAAATTAGGGCATCCACAAGTTCCAAGACATCAATTTATTTTCAAGTTCCAAGAGATTATGTATTACTTCAAAGAGTAATCAAATACCAACAAGATAATGAGTTCAGATGCAATATTTATGCTGCAAATGAGGAGGTGAAGCTAATCTAGGGCTTGAGTTTCATTTATTACAGCGTTAGTGAGTTCCTAACCTTGAAGACCATGCAAGGCTCAAGGCAGGAATATCTGTAGATATTTCTCCATTTAATAACTTCTATCTTAACTCCTAAGAAAAAATATAAGAAATGTTTTACTTTAATGCCTATTCATAACTTTTACAATAAATGTTTGGGAGATATAAATATCTCTGACTCAACCTAATAACTGCTAAATGATTTATTGAAGGAAACAAAGCACTAGGTGGCACAAATATCTTTTTAAAGAAGTAACTTCCACAAGCTAAGTCATTCGAATCTATTTTGGGTTAATCTACCCTTTGTTTTATCTTAATCTCTATCTTTATGATTTGCCTGTCTGCTTTTTATCATATTTTCTTCAATTCTTTTTGATCTTTTTTCTATTCATTTAATCATTTATTTTATTTATTTTGATCATTTTCTGCCTTTATTCTTTTTTTCTTTCCACTATTTTATTTTCTTTCTTTGACTTTATTTTATTAGGATTAGCCCTCTAATCTTCCTACTTTCTTATTTTTCACTATTTCTTCAATTGATTGTGTTGCCTATGTGCATGGGAGGTTGTCTTCATGGCCAGAGGGTTCCTTTGATCATTCGATGACCAAGTTTCATCGATGATTGACATTAATGCAAATCCTTTGGCCATATTTTATTTTAATTTTCCACTTGGATCATCACCCATAGGTCAATTTGGTCGTTTCTTGACCATCAGAATGCCTTTTGGGCATTTCACAATTAAACCTGTACATACAAAACACATTTGTTAGTTAAAAACCTAAGGAGAGGGATTAAGACTACTTTTTATGGGGTTTCGGGCTGTTCGGATTCTTTGAAGAGGAAAGGATGGTGTAGGGATAGGGTTTCGAAGGCGAAACTAGGAAATATTCAAACGAAGGTGGGAGAAATTTGAATTTTGATGAAGCGGGTGAAGGTGGTTTTGAAAAACCATAACTGGTTTATCACGTGGATATAAGGTGGTTTGTGGTTTTGGATGAAACAAACATGATATACCCCAGGGTTTGACACATGGTAGGAAAATACTACCTATTTTTCATGGGTTATAAGACTTTAAACCCATCGCAACTTTATTTGCCATATGCATCTTGGGCCGTCGAATATCGGGGAATGAGATCGACAGTTGACACATGTTGAGAGGAGGTGAGCAGGTGATGGAATTATAGTGGAAGACAGATGTCAAGATGTGGTTGGCTGGCAGTGTTTTTAGTGGAGAATGGGGCCCGGGTGTGAGGTGACGTGGTGCAACCTCTGTCGTGTAGTGCAGATTTATAATATATGCAGGGTTTGTTTATATGGGGGAGGGAAACAATATTCATTGGATGGGGGAATGGATCTCTGATCAACGGTAGGGATGAATTGGTCAGGGCACAGGGTTTTTTAAAGAAAAATCGGCCTAGTTTAATAGATTCAAAGTTTTGGGGCCTTTATATAAGCTTTGAAGGTTTATAAAAAATAAATGGGTGGAAGTATAATTTATAGGGGGGAGGGGGCTAGGGATAAGTGGAAGGTTGAGTTTTTATGGGTAAAAGGAGTTGGGGCTTAAGAAGAGAGGGTCTTAAGGCATTTTATATCAAAGGGGTGGGTTTTATATATAAAACAAGGTTTTTAATAGAATTAAAAGGACCTGATAGGTTATAGCTCAAGTTTAAACAATGTAAAAGGGAACTTTTTACCTTGTTTAATATGTTAAATGAAAAAATGATGAATGAAGGGGTGTTATGAGGGCTTTGAGGAAAGGGGAAAATGGGTTTTTCAGAGGAAAAAGGCCACGAGTGGGAGTGAGGGTAAGGCAGTGGAATGAGGCAAACAAGCCTAATGATGAAGTTCTTTTTGTAGCAGTAGGGTAAACTTCTTTAAGAGGGAAAAGAAGGGAAGAGATAATGAAAATATTTGACTTAGGATAATGAAGGCAGTGAGATTTCTAAAACTCACAATATTTCTCAATTTTTTTTTAGAAATCTAGGATCATAACTTAGTCATCTTTTTATATCAACAAAAATTACTGATGACTAACATATAGTACTCTATATATTACTTCAAGTGCTCCCAGAGGGTAGTGAATTCATTAATTGTCTTACTCCAAACCAAATCCCTTATTATATCCAAACTCTACTCACCAATGGAATATCTCAAAGAAGCAACTAGCTTCTCCTTAAGGAAATTTAGTTTCTTCTTGAGTGATTTCAATTTCTTATTTAACTCATCATGACTAATTTTAAGCTTTTCAATATTAGTGTCTTTACTCTCAATATACTCTTTTATGCACATTCTTTCTCTTTCTTCAATCCTATCTCCCTTTCAGCCTCACTAACATATAAATTAAAAGAAAAGAATTGATTTTAAGCCTGTTCTGGTGACATGTAAGCAAAAAAACTATTTTTCTCTTGAGCTTCCTTTAACTAGAAGAGTTCCATCTCATTTCTAGACAAAGAATCCTTCAACCTTTCCACCTCCAAATAATATTCAACAAAAAGAACCTTTTCATATTGCAAATCCATCTTTAAAGCATCAAGTTATCACCCTTCTTTTACCTAAGATCTTATCAAGCTCGGTGTTTTGGTAAGAAAAAGAATATTTAGCGGCAATAATTATAGACACAATGATGTGTTCCATAGGATAAATGACCTTAGTTGTTGGTTTGGTATTTTACTTATTTATATCTTTCTCTTTTTCATCCAACGACTCTTATCCTTTCTTCTTTTTGTCAGGACAAATCCTTAACCAAGATGGATTTCAACTCTCTCACACCATTTTCCAGTAACCTCATCTTATTATTCAAGAAACTAGCTGCCTCTCTCAACTGTTGTTTATGTTTGATGACCCTCTTTCCTTCCTTTACTACTCTGAGATATCCACTAAGATATTATCTTCATGAGCTTTATTCAAATCAGTCCTTTCTTATCTGAATATTGTGATTCTATCCATTTATTCTGCACCTGCTCAACCAATTTACATCTCACCCTAAGGTTTAGATACTTGAGGTTGCAAAAAAGCTACGGTTAAAGTTTCATGTCTAGAATATAATCCTATAAAACTTACCTTCCCTTACTAAGGTAGAATATTAAAACAATAATAATAACTAAAAATGATAAAATAATAATAAAGAAACTAATTATAATGTAGAAAAAGTAAAGGATAATTAACAAAAAGTACATTATTTAAATGGAAATTTAAGAAGTTGTGAGGCATTATTTTATGTTGACAATTGATTAAATGTTGAGAAGATTCTTAGGTAAGTTGGCATAGTTTTATGAATGGAGACTCTTAATATAAAAAACAAGGGTTTAATAAGAGAAAAGTTGTTGCTCGAAGTCATCTATCCTCATAAATAAATTATATTTTATATTTATCTTCTATGGAGTTTCATTTATGCAATTTCATTTTAGTCTTCTTTAGTTGGGGAGTGCAACTATTATTTCTGAATATTTTTTATTTGACTATCTTATGTTTGAATCTATTTTATATAAAGCTATTTAAAGATAATAAATTTATTACCTGTCTTTCAGAAAAATTATTCTAGCATCCTTCCTTATTTGGTGCATGTAATTCTTAATTCATCTTTACTTATTTGAAGCATGTAATTATTAATTGATGTGTAATTATTAACTGCTCTGTAATTATTACTTGGTGGATGTAATTACTAATTACTATGTAATTATTACTTGGTACTTTTAGGTTTACTATAAAACTTCAAAGAAGCAAGTAGCCTAAAAATCTTTAATACAACTCCCATGCAATGATTTGAAGATTCAATAATTTTTGAACGAAACTTGTGATTTCTAATCTTGGATTTCGAAATCAAAATATTTGTTTTTCATCAACGAATTTTCAGTAGCTGATAATAGAGAACAATTCTTGGTTTTGAGGAACACTAGTTAAATTATGTAATCTGTGTACCAAAATTTTCTCACTATCAGGAGGCATATTATCCTGTATTCCAATTTGGGGAACAATTATGACCCTCGAGTATACATTATTGGAATGGGGATCATTAGTACTATACAATGTGTAAAAGTTGTGAAAATTCATTTGGATTATTGGAAGGAATGTTACTGTGATATGCAATTCCTATTAGCTATCAAATTTCACTTAAAGAATGAAGTCAGTAATTTGAATTTTCTTGCCCTGAAGTCTGCCATGACCCTCTAGAAGAATAGGCTCTCTTGCTCCATTAAAGTGAAAGTGGGATCCATCACATCTGGTATTTTTTTTTGAAAGATCACAATACCCACCTCCCTTGAAGTTTTCTCCCCCAAATCCTTTTAGGGGCTAGAAAGGAACTAGATCTCTTGCTCCATTACAGTGAAAGTGGTATCCATGCCATCTGGTAGTTTTTTGAAAGATCACAATACCCTCCTCCCTTCAAGGCTGCTCCTCAAATTATTTTGGGCCAGAAATGTCTAGCATTTAAGCCTCACGTTTCCCTTTGCCCTCACAGATACTTTCCTATTGGTTTCTTTATGGAAAGTAAAAAAGGCCACAAAAAATCATTACTATCAAGAAATGATCTCCTATCAAGTATCCAGCTCGTAAAATCCATTTGTAAACAAAGGAGGAAAATAACTTTTTTTTTTAAAATTTATTATTGCTAACTGTTTTTATAAAAAAGTAGATTGGAAAGGGTCCATAGCTTCTAGCACAGAAAAAAGTCATTTTTTTAGAAAGAAAAACACAGACTTGTTTTCATTTTGAAAATGAGAAATTTTACATGTGTTCACAGCTTCTTCTAGAAAATTGAGAAAAACACAACCAAAATTGGAACCTCTAGTAGCATCGTTCCACATCTCTATTACAATGAGCCTTCCCTATCTACTATATCTGTATAACATCATGGAAAACTAAAAAATGAAAATAAATTATATGAAACAAAGGGCCACATACATAATAAGCATAAAAAACACACTAAAATATGGTGAAATGCTTCAAATTCTGATAATCCCCGATCTTTGAAACATTCCATTCTAAAAAAAAGAGTATCTGATCAAACTCGGAAAATCGCTACATCCATATTTTGAAAGTTGTTTTGCCAAATAATTTTGTTCCCTGAAGATGTGTGAGATAGATAATTTATTAAAGGACAACATCATTGACCTCGTACCTTCCATCCAATTCACTAATGTTGGAGGCTCTAAAGCATGCATCTAGTTTTCCCACTCAACAATCAGTTTTGAATCACCATAGAAAAAAATATATGGTATTTCCATCTACCCGGCAAAAAAGAAGATGCCCCACAGAGAAAGGAGCTCAACTCTCGTGTTGGATCCTTTGCCACTAAACCATTTGAAAGAAAAGTAGTTTCGAGGATTGAAAAATTTAGACAAGTTTCTATTTGTCATATTTTTCTTAATAGGAACTCTCTTTAAATAATGTCATAATCTTAATTTAGGTGCTCCTCACATATTGAATAGTAATGTCAAAGATAACCATGTTTCTTGCTTTCCATATCCCCATATGAAAATTGTGTTTCTCGCTCTCCATATGCCCCATATGACATAGAATGACAATGCTTTGTATGAATTATATCTCTGAAACCAAAGTGTAAGGCAGGAATCAATAGATGACCTATCCCATGATACACTGATGTTAGGATATGGCCTACCCCTATCCATATCGTAGCGGAAAATGGACACCTTAGAAAAATGCGAGGCGCATCTTCTGAATCCATACAAAATAGTTCGCACCTACCAGGCCCTTGAAAGGCTCTTTTGTGAAGGTTTTCCCATGTTAGAATCTTATTGTGGACTTGTCATAATCCCATGTATAGAACAAGTCTATACATGCTTGTGCATTGATCTTTCAGTCCCTCTCTCTGGAGATTCTACTATGTTGGGTTCGGCTTCCAACTATAATTTTTTTTAACGATTCTGAATTTCATGGCATATGCCATGCCTAAAGCTACTAAAAGCTACATTCTATAACAAAAAATGGAATTCTTGGCCCACATTTTTTATGAGGACTCCTATTATCGTCAGACATTGAAGGTTTCTTCCCCAAATCCTTCCAGGGCCCATAAATTTGTAGCACTTAAGCCTTAACTTTCCCTTTTCCCTCACAAGTACTTTCCTACCAATTTATTTATGGAAAAGTAACATGGACCAAAAAATGATTTATTACCCAACCATGTGATCTGCTTTGATTTTTCCAACTCATAACCCTTTCTACACGAAGGGGATATATTATTCATTTTCTTAGCCTTGTGCAAAGGACCTTTTTATATAATTGATTCTCACTATCTTGGAGAAAAGGTGATTGGAAAAGGTCAGATTCTAGAACAGAAAAGTTCAATACATGCTTATGCACAGATCTTTCAATCCCTCTCTCCGGAGATTCTACTATCATCTATTACAGGTTGGGTTAGGCTTTCAAACCTTCAGCTGTAAATTTTATAATTTTTGTAAGGATTATGATGTTAAGGCATATGCAATGCCTAAAGCTACTAAAAGCTACATTAAAATATAACACAATGGAATTGGATTTTCTTGGCCGACATTTTTTATGAGGGCTCCCAGAGTTTTGTTTGTTATGCCTATAATATGTTAAATGCTATAGTAAAAATAAAGGCAGTAAATTTCGTTTTCTTCCCTACACTGAGATATCTTCCCAGCATTCCTTCCATGTTTTCTGAGACACAAAGACGGGCTTTGTTGCCTCATTAAATTGAAATTGGTAGAACCTATTCTTCCTTATGGTTCTTTGAATACCAAGTCGCCTCCTCCCTTCATAGGTGGGATGTTTCTGGTTTCATTCAAGTTGAATATACACTCATCTCTCTTTTGGGATAATTTTTTTTGGTTTTCTTGTAAATCTCTGAGTTAATCAATATCTTAAATCTGTTGATCAACAGTTGTCATTGATGTCAACCGAAGTAGCACCAGGGGCTAACACAATATTGCATGGGAATTTTGACCCACAAAATTACTATATTCTATTTCAATAATTATTTTTAAGGTTTCTACTTGTTGAGATGTTTCCATTGATATATGGCACGCCACATAATTCTTCACGGTTTGAGAGACATTCATGTTTGAAGTTTATACCCCCAGTTAGTGGGCTAAAACCCCATAGGGTTGTGGCATGGGTAATTGAAAAGTCATAATTAATATTTTTAATGCTCCTAAAATAACTTCCATGTTCACTTGTTGAAGCCCCTCTCAACCTAAGCATTTATATAAATTGTGATCCTCATTTCTTACTTATGCAAGGGATTTCTCCATCTGAAACAAGTCATCGTGGCATTTTTGCTCTAATTTTTTTTTCTACAAAGGTTCAAAAGCTGAAATTTTGAAGGGGAAAATTTGAAATCCTGAGGAAGCTGTTGTGAAAATTTCAGATCAAGGTGCCCAATATTTTCGGAGATATGATTTGTGGAAGTCAAGGTTTTTGTAGGCTCCTGAAATTCATCTCAAAGAAGTGACCTTAGTAAAATCGTCATAACTCTCTCTCTGAGTATCGGATTAGAATTCTGTAAGAATTGGAAGATAGTGCACAGATTGTAGTTTTTTCTCTATGAACATCAGAGCCAAATGAAAAATCAGTGACACGTGGCATTTCATACAAGCTCGCTCTTCTGAAACATTCCATAATTAGGGCATTGTGAGATATTGTGTATAAATTTCTCTTGAACAATCAAAATTGGGTCAGACCTATGGCATTGGAAAGATGACTCAGAGGAATACTACAGGACCAAAAATCAGATATCGGTGATCTAAAAACATAGATACACAAGATTCAATTTCGAGCTCCTAGAAGGAAATGAAAAAGCTACATCATGCGTTGTCAAGGGCTGCAAAGGACCAGAATTTCTAGGGAAGCAAAGCAAAGCAAGGTGCAAAAGAGGGTAGCAAGACAAGAGAAGAAACCAAGGTGCATAACAGCAGCAATAATTTCATCACATGAACTCTTCTAGTGGGCAGCACTGCATACAATCATTGTAAAGGTATCATTGTACTAAGTCATTGTAAATACATTATTGTACAAATTGTACTAGTGTCTATCTTCCAAGAGTTGAAGAGGTAGTGTTGAGTGGTCTAGGATTATCATTAGGTGGTTGTGTCATAGTTTGGGTTATGGTCTAGTGTATCTTATTCTTCTACATCATTATATATCATTGTAAAGTGGACCATTTTCTCTGCTACGGGAGTCCATTCTTCTTTTATTCTTCTACAGGGTGGTAGGGTGGTGCTAGGGTAAGTTGTAGCTCATTCGGTGTTGGGGCATCGATTCAGTTGACTACTGAAGAATCACAGGTGTTGGAGCTTCCATCCAGTGGGAGCTGGAGAAGAATGCTTTTCTAGATTCTAGGAAGTTGGAGCTTTATTTTCAATTGGAGTTGAATATGAAAGAATTATTAGAAAAGCATTAGGTGGTTTTTTTCCCGGAGTGGGTTTCCACCTTAAAACCTGTGTGCATTTGTGTTCCTTTTGTTTACTACTATCATTTTACAAACACTCATAATAATTGAAGATTAAATAATGCTCTAATTGAAAGTAATATTGATTCACCACCCCAGTATTTCCAACAATTGGTATCAGAGCTTGGTTCCTTCAATAGCAGTTTAACAGCTGGAAGGATGTCATGGAGCATACCAAGAATGGTGTACCCCTGTTCAATGAAAATAATTATGCACTCTGGAAAGGAAGAATGGATGTCTATATTTTGGTGCAAGGTTACAAAGTATGGGACATCGTTCAAAATGGATTTACATCAACCGCAGATGAACAAGGTAAGAATAATTTGGTAAATGATGCAAAAGCAAAGAATATTATTATCAGTGGAATTATTGATTCTACTTATCATAAGGTGTTGGGTTGTAAAACCACCAAAAATGTATGGGAGAAGCTTGAGAATATATATGAAGGTGACTCAAATGTCAAAGAAGAAAAGCTTCAAATCTATATAGAAAAAATTGAGCAACTTTAATGAAAGAATTGAAAGAAGATTGCAAACATTGCCGCATACTTCAAATACATGATGAAATAACCAATACTCTGAAAGGATTGGGAGAGCCAGTTGATGAGAAGACTATTATATGGAATATTCTTAGAACATTACCGGGGAGATTCAACCCAAAGGTATCGGTCTTAGAATACAATGCAAATCTGGACAAACTCAGCAAAGAGGAATTACATGGAGTTCTCATAGCATACGAAATGAGACTTGATGAAGAAGAGGGTACTTCGCATCTAGAGACTGCATTCGTTGCATCTAAGAAAACCGATAAGGATAAACAACCTTTAATTGAAAAGACATGCACCTGCAAGTGTGAAGAAAAGGGAGATGATGAAGAAGTTCTTTCAGATGAAGAATATGCTTACTTCATGACAAAACTACAAATTGGTAAGGGAAAATTCAAAGGTAAACTTCCATTGATATGTTCTCAAATAGAAATAGGTTGGGAATTTTGCAGCAAAATGTCCAAACAAAAGTGATTGAAACTCAAAAGGAAGGAAAGGCTTTATGAAATTCAACAAGCAAGGAAAAATGAAAGGATCCAAAAGGAACTTTCTCTCTAAAGAAGATAGCTCATCATCCGATGAAGAAAGTGACAACAAAGAAGAAGCCAATGAGAAAGCATTTTTTATGGCCAAGTAGAATAAACAAGAAGTATCAAACAATGAAGAGTAAGGGTTGACCATAGAAAAATTTTATGAGGATGCAATCAAGCTTATAAAAGAGCTCAATGCTGAGAAGATCCATTCCAATACTCTTGAAGAACAAGTTCAAGGTCTCAAAATTGAAGTTGAAGAACACAAATGTATTGAAGAGTCACTTCAAAAGAAGTTGGAAGAAAGAAACCAAGAAAGGGAAGCATTAGAAGCCAAATTAGTCTCACTGCGTAAGGAAGTGAAGAAGGGAAAAACTGTCCAAAACTATGCCAACAGCTCAAGGGCATTGGAAGAACTCATCAACAATCAACGATCTTACAACGACAGAACTGGCCTTAGTTACAAAGAAGAAGAATCGGGACCTTCTACAACAAAATACAATGAACCTATGAGATCTAACATACATGTAGACTTCATTGGAAAAAATTTGCAAGCACATCCTTGGAAGACAATTC
Organism: Pinus albicaulis; assembly: GCA_034641835.2. Classification (NCBI taxonomy): domain Eukaryota; kingdom Viridiplantae; phylum Streptophyta; class Pinopsida; order Pinales; family Pinaceae; genus Pinus; species Pinus albicaulis. The sequence continues at coordinate 150,089 of JAXQQM020060373.1, forward strand.
CTCGACGAAGATTTCCATCCAGGTACCAACATATTTTTCATGGCTATTGTTATTCATGTGGAAAATTTGGTCATAAAGTTGTAGAATGTCACACGTACCCTAGGAAGCAATACAATTCGAGGAGATCCTTCAAATATGAACCTCCCAAGGCTCAACGAAACATCAATAGATTTGAACATTTATGAAATAATATGGAATGTTACAAATGTTAGAACTTTGGACACAAAGCCAAAGACCGCAGACTTGAAAATCCTCTAGAGGAATCTTCGAAGCCACAGAATGAACAAACATGGAAGAAGAAGAAGACTGATAATTGTGCTCTCACTCTCAAGGCTCAAAACAACAAAGATGTGTGGTATGTTGACAGCGGTTGCTCAACGCATATGACTGGAGATAGAAGGAAATTTGTATCTCTGAAAGAGAAGAAGGATGGAACCGTATCCTTTGGAAATGATGGATCTTCAAATTTTATAGGATCAGGTACCGTCACTCTCGAAAGAAAAGATGTTATAGCCAAGAGTGTTCTATTGGTTGAAAACATGAATCACAATCTGCTTAGTGTTGGACAAATGTGTGATCAAGGACACACAATGCTATTCAACTCCACAAAATTTGAAATCAGGAAAGGCAGGTAAGGAAAAATTGTGGCTATAGCAAGTCAAGCTCCAAACAACATATATGTTCTGGATGAAGCAACTAAAGCATGTATACTAGCTAAAGAAGATGAAATTTGGTTATGGCACAAATGAATGGGTCACATAAAATTTGACAATATTGTTAGGAAAAGAAAAAAGGAAGCAGTACGAGAAATGTCGAAAATCTCAAAACCTTCCAACACACTATGTGAGGCCTGTTGGTATCGTAAGCAAACAAAATTCAAATTTAAAATAAAATAACACTTTGCATCACATTCATTGGAATTGATACATACTGATCTATGTGGTCCTATGAGAACAAAAGGCTTAGATGGAGAATTATATTTCATGTTAATGATAGATGACTATATGAGGATGACAACCGTCAATTTCCTAACGAAAAAATATGAAGCATTTGAGTGGTTTAAGATTTACAAGGAGTTGGTTGAAAATGAAACTGATTTGAAAATAAAGTGTCTAAGATCAGATGATGGTGGAGAATTCACTTCCAAATTATTTTAGCAATATTGTGATGAAAATGGAATAAAAAGACAATTTTCAACAGCACAAACACCTCAGCAAAATGGAGTTGTTGAAAGAAAGAACAGAACTGTACAGGAAATGGGTAGAACAATGTTGAAGGACTCAAAATTGGATGAAAAATAATGGTTTCAAGCAATTGATACGACAGTCTTCATTATCAACCAAAGTCTTCTAAAAAATAATTGCAACAAGACTCCATATGAATTATGGAAAGGAAAAATAGCTAATGTAAAATATTTCAGAATCTTCGGAAGAAAATGTTATATCAAAAGAGAAGATCAAAATTTCGGTAAGTTTGAATCATGTTTTGATGAAGGTACCTTTTTTGGTTACTCACGCAAAATAAAGGCCTATAAATGTTATAATCTAAGACGAAAACAGATAGTGGAGAGCATAAATGTTACATTTGACGAAGATGGTGTTCTAGAGAATAATGATGAGGATCTAGAATCTTTGAAACTTGAGACAGAGGTTGAAAAAGGCATGGATAAAATTGTAGAACAAGAAGAAACAATCAACTAGGAAGAAGTAAACAATGATCTTCAAGATATACCAGAACAACAACAAGAAGCTCCTCCAAGGAGAACAAAATAATGGATTCAAAATGACCATCCATCAAATTAAATCATTGGTGACATAAATGAAGGTCGACAACTTCGTTCATCACAACAAGCTCACATTGCTTTTCTAGCAACCTTTGAGCCTAGTATTTTTCGGGAAACCAGCCAGAATAAACATTGGGTAGTAGCTATGAATGAAGAATTGGATCAAATTGAGAATAATAACACCTGGGAATTAGTTCCATCACCAAAAGATAAAAATGTCATTGGGACTAAATGGGTGTTCAAGAACAAATTGAATGAAGATGGGCAGGTTACCAGAAACAAAGCAAGATTGGTTTGCAAAGGCTATGAACAAGTGGAAAAAATTGATTTCGATGAAACATTTGCACCAGTTGCGAGAATGGAAGCCATCCGAATTTTTCTCCCCTATGCATGTTCAAGAAAAATCAAATTCTACCAAATGTATGTTAAGTCAGCATTTATGAATGGAGAAATAGAAGAAGAAGTTTAAATTGAACAACCTGAAGGTTTTCTACTATCAGAAAAATAAGACTATGTTTTTAGGTTAAAGAAGGCTCTATATGGTCTCAAGCAGGCTCCCAGAGCATGGAATGCTCGTCTTGATGGATATCTACATCAACAAGGGTTCAAGAAAGGTACCATTGATATCAACCTTTATGTACAAATAGATAAATATAATTTAACAATCGTTGAGGTATATGTGGATGATATAATATTTAGTAGCAATGATGATCGACTAAGTAAGAAATTTTCTACAAATATGCAAAGTCAGTTTAGGATGTCTTTACTTGGTGAACTGACATACTTCCTAGGGCTTCAAATATCTTAGCAAAAGAAAGGATTATTTATATGTCAAGCCAAGTACATCAAGGAAATGCTCAATAAATTCAAAATGGAAGATTGCAAACCCGTCCTTACTCTGATGGTAACACGTTGAAAATTGAGCATAGACAACTCATATAAGGATTTGGATCAGAGGTTGTAAAGATATATGATTGGTAGTCGTCTATATGTAACAGCCTCTCGGACATATGTTATGAAAGAAGTTGGAAAAATAGCAAGATTCCAAGCAACACCAAAAGAATCACATATTATTTCTATCAAAAGAATTCTTCGATATCTAAAGGGCACAAAAGAATATGACTTGCGGTATCCCAAGGGTAACAATCTCATTATTCAAGCCTTTAAAGATGTAGATTGGGTAGGAAGTGTTGATGATCGTAAGAGTACTAGTGGAGCAACATTCTATCTAGGTGGTTTTCTCATATCATGGTTGAGAAAAAAGCAAACCCCAATCTCGTTATCTACAGTGGGAGAAGAATACATTGCAGCAGCATCATGTTGTACTCAAGTCCCTTGGATGAAACAAAATTTTCAAGATCTTCAAGTACAATTAAGTGAACCTATTCCCATATTCTGTGACAACACTAGTGCCATCAGCATCTCCAAGAATCCTGTCATACATTCAAAAACAAAACACATTTTGATCAAATATCATTTTGTTAGAGAACAAGTCATTGAAAATAATATCAAACTTGAGTATGTTTGTACAAAAGAACAAAGTGGTGATATCTTCACTAAACCTTTACCTCGTGAAGCATTTGAATATATTTTTCAAAAGCTTGGGATTCTCCCAAGTTCTCATTATTTTACAGGTTTGCAGGATGGTTGTGTATCAGGGGGAGTGGAAGTGTGTACAGGTCCACAAGATGGTTGTGTTTCAGGGGGAGTTACCCTTTTCCATTGATGTCAAAGGGGGAGAGAATTTTGTAGGAAGAGGTGTCATGATCGCAGGGGGAGTGTCATGATCGCAGGGGAAGTACTTGTGTTGCCATCAATGCCAAAGGGGGAGATTGTTGATCATTGGTTGTCATTGATATCAACCCAAGAAATAGCAGGGGCTAACCCAATATTGCATGGGAATTTTGACCTAAAAAATTAGTATATTCTGGTTCAAGAATGCTTTTTATGGCTTCTACTTTTTGAGATGTTTCCTTTGATATATGGCATGCCATGTAATTCTTCACGGTTTGAGAGATATTCATGTTTGAAGTTTATAACCCCAGTTAGTGGGCTAAAACCCCATATAATTTTGGCATGGGTCATTGAAAAGTCATAATTAATATTTTTTAAGCTCCTAAAATCACTCCCACATTCACTTATTGAAGCCCCTCTCAACCTAAGAATTGATATAAATTGTGATCCTCATTTCCTCCTTATGCAAGGGATTTCGCCATCTAAAATAGGTCATCGTGGAATTTTCGCTCTAATTTTTTTTTCTACGAAGGTTCAAAAGTTTAAATCTTTATGAGGCGAATTTGAAATCCTGAGGAAGCTATTGTGAAAATTTCAGATCAAGGTGCGCAATATTTTCGGAGATATGATCTGTGGAAGTCAGGGTTTTTGTAGGCTCCTGAAATTCATATCAAAGAAGTGACCTTGGTAAAATCATCATAACTCTCTCTCTATGTATCGGATTGCAATTAGGTAAAAATTGGTAGATAGTGCACAAACTGTAGTTTTGGCTATACAAATTTCAGAGCCAAATGAAAAAACAGTGACACGTTCGCTCTTCTGAAATAGTCCATAATTAGGGCATTGTGAGATATTGGGTATAAATCTCCCTTGAAGAATCCAAATTGGGTCAGGCCCATGGCATTGGAAATATGACTCAGAGGACTACTATAGGATCGAAAATCAAATATTGGGGATCTGAAATAACAGAGATACACTAGATTCAATATCGAGCTCCTAAAAGGCAAGGAAAAAGCTAGGTCATGTGTTGTCAAGGGCTGCAAAGGAACAAAATTTCTAGGGAAGCAAACAAAAGAAAGGTGCAACAAAGGGTAGCATGACAAGAGCAGAAACCAATGTGCATAACAGCAGCAATAAGTTCTTTACATGAAGTCTTCAAGTGGGCAGCACTGCATACAATCATTGTAAAGGTATCATTATATTAAGTCATTGTAAATACATTATTGTAAAAATTTGTACTAGTGTCTATCTGCCAATAGTTGAAGAAGCAGTGTCGGGTGGTCTAGGATCATCATTAGGTGGTTGTTTCATAGTTGGGGTTATGGTCTAGTGTGTCTTATTCTTCTACATCATTCAATATCATTGTAAAGTGGACCATTTTCCCTGGTACATGAGTCCATTCTTCTTTTATTCTTCTATAGGGTGGTAGGGTGGTGCTAGGGTGAGTTTTATCTCATTGGGTGTTGGGGCATCCATTCAGTTTACTACTAAAGAATCACAGGCATTGGAGCGTCCGTCTAGTGGGAGCTGGAGAAGAATGCTTTTCTAGATTCTAGGAAGTTGGAGATTTATTTTCAATTGGAGTTAAATATTAAAGAATTATTAGAAAATCATTAGGTGGTTTTTTTCCTGGAGTGGGTTTCCACCTTAAAAACTGTGTGCATTTTTGTTCCTTTTGTTTACTACTATCATTGTACAAACATTGATAATAATTGAAGATTAACTAATGCTATAATTTAAAAGAATACTGATTCACCCCCCCTCTCAGTATTTCCAATAAAATCTTGGTTTGTCTAGGGTAATATAGCACATTGTGATAATGTGGTTTGTTTATCTCTTGTTCTTGTGAGGTTGTAAGGTTCTAAACTATCATATTTCAGAAGAAAGTGTTTGATCGTATTTTTTTTTCATTACCTCTTTTTTTCCTGTCTACCTGTGTTTTTTTCTAAGGTTTAGCAGTCATATCAATTCACATCTTTACTCAGATTTATTCTCATTTATTTTAATCTAGTTATGTTGATGTCTTTGATACACTATTGTTGTTTTACAGGTTTTGATTTTGAAATCCCCTAGCTGAGCATCCGAACAACACTGAAAATGGTAAATTGGGCATGATTTATGCAGAAAATTGTTGATTTAGTATAAAATTTTGTGGTCTGATATAGGTGTCCCTTATTTAGAGTGCTACCAATATTCTAACAATATAGATGGAATTATGAAGTCACATACCTTTTACTAATTCTTCCTTAATCAATTTAAGAGAGAGGGTGAGAATGCTTAGAGTTTTTTTAGTGAACTTTTTAAATTTTAAAAGTTCATATGTATACAAATAAAATCCATATAATGAATAATGTTTTTTGGAAACACATCTTACATATCATCCAAAAAAAATTAAATTGTACTTCAATAATCATACATTGTGGAGCCAAGGGGTGGCCATATTGGTTTCCCCTCCTTATAAATGCACCTCTAACTTGTTGTGTTGTATGCTAATATGAAAACTTAGAGAAGAGATTGTCTTAATATTTTTGATTTATTGTTTATTCTCTTTAAACTCGAATTTCATTTTATGGTAAAGTTTTACTCTTTAATGCACATAGTTTATGTACTAGAAAGTTAAATTTAGAAATTTTTGAGTTTGCGTTTTGTGTTTTCAAGTTAGATATTGTTTTCAAGTTTTCACATTTCTAACTTTATTGCAATGTGGCAGACTGATCATTGCACAGGAACAACCTTAAGATAGGTAAAAAAATAACAATTTTGATTTTAGATTAGTTTATTTATGTTTAACAATATTCTTATATATTTCACGATTCTTATTATTTTATAATGTGGGAGGATGATCATGGAAAGGGGCTAGCCAAAGAACATGTAAAGTGCCATCCTTGCTCTATCTTCAGGTATTTTAATTGTTTACATAATTGAAATAATGTTAGTTTTATTCAAATATGTAGATGCATGGCCATGGTGCGCTGTTAGGACCTCACAATGTACCATTTTGACCATACATTTTGACACCACTTTACTCTTTATAGTCCATATTTAAAAGTTTACATTATCATTTCCATCCATTTTATCCAAAGGTATATGAAATCCTTCTCTTTACTATGTATTTAATTTTTTTTGCATATAATTCCACATTACTTTTATATTTAATCATTAATCGAAGATAGATAGTTGCTAAGACAAGTCTAAAAGATCGCAGATAATCTATGATAAGGATCACGTTGCTGAAACAGTCGAACTCGTTGTTGAAACAATCAACAAGCACGCAAATCCCGTAGCTGAGACAGCTCGTGATTTGCAATCTTCAAAGTGTATTTTAAGAATGATGACAACAGGACGAAGACGAACAAGGGAAGTTGTTACATGGACCATTTTGAAGCTAGTATTTTTGTACCTATTGTAACAGCATTCCAGGATGGAAGAACAAAAAGGACCCTATATTAAAACAAGAGATTAGATTTGGATAAAAATAGGATTTCTCTGATGTAACTGTAATAGATTTCTCCTCTTTAAAAAGAGGAGAAATCATCATTAGAAGGGGGATTGTGGGAGTACATTTATTGAATTAAGAAAGAGCCTCTGCTCTATTGTAATGTATCATTTTTTGACAAATGAATAAAATTCTATTTTGAGAGCTTCAATTTAATTTCTTTCCTCAGGGAATATTGTGAGAAGGACAGGGCCCGCCTTCATCACAAGATTCACCCAATTGCTCCTGTAGTCTGTTACTCTTTATGTGTTCGCACCTTAATTTAACCTTGTTTGTTAAAGAATCACTTATACATTTTTGTGTTTCTTATTAAGCACTCTGTTTTCTTTAACACTGCGTTAGCTTTATACCATTCATTCTTAAGAAGCTGAGAGTTACTTTATTTTCAGTCATTTGTTTATCAGATGAATGTGTGATAGATTGATATCAAGAACAGGTGCTGAAGATTCCTGTTTGAAGGAATAGGGTCCTGTTCTCCGTAGATTGATCTTCTTTTTCTGCAGTGTGATTGATATTAGGAAACAGGTGCTGAAGATTCTTGTTCAAAGGAATAGGGTCATGTTTTCCGTGGATTGATATTTTTCTACAGTGTGATTAATATCAGGCAACAGGTGCTGAAGATTCCTGTTTGGAGGAATAGGGTCCTGTTCTCTGTTATGGTTGATTGATCTCCTTTTCTGCAAGGTGATTTCCTTTCATTATTTTTCCTAGGATTCTTTTAATGAAGGTCTACAATAGAGGGATTTTTTTTGTTGTAACAAAAGTAGGCTTCAGCTTTGTTAAAGTGAGGTGTGAACAGTTTGATTTGTGTGATTGATACTACAACATTTCTTTTCTTTTGGAATTGAGCATATCCAATGCATGATTTTCTTTGGAATAAACAGACCTTCCTGGGTTGACAATTTATGTGGTGCTTGAATTGTTAAAACAATTAAAGCGACCAATATTTTGGCGCCATTGCCGGGGAAGGCAATTATAGATTTCAAAAGAATTGATGTTTTCTTTCTAGATGTGCATATTGTATGAGAGGACGCGGAACCTAGAAGAAAACTAACCCTACAGGTGGCAAGGGAAAAGGAAGGGGAGGAAGAAAGACTTTTATTGACGAAATTGTATCAAAGGCTGAATCCTCGCAGAGATTAATCTCTCGAAGATCAAAGCCTCAATGCTCCCCTCAATCAGACTATGAAACATAGGAAGTTGTGAGGCCTGAAAACATAGAGGAACCAGCAACAAATATTAAAGAATCAGAAGAAAGTGCTAAGGAATCAGCAGAGAACGTTGAGGAATTAACAGAAGATATTGGACAACTAGTGGAAAACATTGGGGAGCCAGTAGAGGATTTTGAGGATCGAGCAAGTGCAGTAGGAGATCAACCAATGGAAGGAAACAACGAAGAATTCTTTGGTGGAGGACGAGTAGATCCTGAAGGAGAAGGAAAGGATGAAGATTCTCTCTCTACCTTGGGATTTCCTATCAGTGATCTCCCTAGAGGAACAACCCCTATGAAGAATATTCCATTGTCAGCTTTACCCAACTTCCATGGTTTATCCTCTGAAGATCCGGATGAATTTCTTTTTGAATTTGATATATTATGCAGAAGTTATGATTATGTTACTAATGCTCAGAAGTTGAAACTGTTTCCAGCAAAATTAAAGGGAAATGCGTTAAGATGGTTCATGAGCCTTGGAAGCCAGGTAATCACAACATGGGAATAGATGAAACAGAAATTTCTTCTTAAATATCAAAATTATTATCGGACAAGAGAAAAGAGGGAGGAATTATTCAACATGGCACAAAAGGCAGACGAGAATTTAGAGGACTATGTGGAAAGACTGCAGTATAATCTGCAGAGATCTGATCATCCAAATGTAAGTAAAGAAATTTGTAAAACAATATTACTTAGAGGATTAAGGGACGATTGTTTAGACATGCTAAACATGCTTGGTAAAGGAGATATATCTAAAGAATCATATGATGAGATTGTTGAACTCTATAAAAGATGTTCAAGAGGAGCTGCAAGGAACAGAGTAAGTAACAGAGATCCCACTTATTCAAGAGTTTAGAAATCAGCTAGTGGGGGAGCAACAACAGTTGAAATAGGTAATTTACTTGAAGAATTTAAAACTGAAATGTTAAGTTCTTTTTCTTCACAAATTGACACCTTGTAGGTTAAAAAGAAGCAGGCTGAATCAGAAGCAGCTCTGGCTGTCTTTTGCCCTAAATGCAGAGACAAACATCCATTAAGGGAATGCCCATTGGACAAGATACCAATCTGCACCCTTTGTGAGAAAAATCATGAAACACAACAATGTCCCTCTCTACCAAGAATAAAGGCAGCACTGCAGCCAACGGAAGAAGAATTTGAAGCAGTTTATCTACTAACAAAAAGAAGACAATGGCAACCAAGAGGTCAAGGTATGAATTCTAGCATGCCATTTACATCTTCTAATCGTTGGAATAATTATCCTTCTTTCATTCAGACAAATTACCCTCCCTTTAACCAAATGTAATACCCACCCTTTAATTAGATGAACTACCCACCCATGCAACAAAAAAACCCTCCCTTTGTTGATCCTGCAATGTGGACTCCTTGGCCCCCACAACAACCATATTCTTTTAATCCATGGAATTCAAATTGGAGAAGCCAACAACTCCCGTATAAAAATCAATTTCCTCAATTTTAGCAACCACTGCCTCTACCATCAGGAGCTCCACCAAATAATCAAATGAGACCCCAGCTACCTGTACAACAAAATCCTAACACCAATAATAAAGCTGTGTAGGTTATTGACATTCAAAACTAACCTACACTTCATGTTCTCCCTGCACAATGCAATGACATCCATCTAAGATCTGGGAGAATAGTTGAACCTATTATTGATGATGTTACTTCTTTGGATTCTGATAAAGAAGAAACTGAGAAACACAATTCACACAAAGAAGCACAACCACCCTCTAACAAGGATGCTGAAATAATAGAGCCACCATTCCCCGAGCGTTTAGTTTTAACTAAAACGCCTGAAACACCTGCTTTTAATCTTTTAGGGGAATTGCAAAACTTGTATGTTAAAATTTCACTTTTACAGGCACTAAGAGATGTACCAATTTATGCCAAAACCATGAGGGACATTTGTGTTAAGAAACCTGGTAGGAAGACCAGAAACCCCCTTACAGTTCATGTTATGGGTGATCTATCTGCACTAATGTCCGGAAAAACCCCTCTTGTGAAATATGGTGACCCCAGCCATCCTACTGTGACAGTTCAAATTGGTAAAATGATAAGTCCTCAAGTTCTGGTATATTTAGGTGCTACAATAAACATTATGACTCTCGAAAATTCACAGTTGTTACAGCTAAATAACACAATTAGAGATACACTAACCATCCTAGAGTTAGCTGACCATTCTATAATTAAACCAGAAGGAATTGTTGAAGATCTAGTTATCTCGGTTGAATCCTGGAATTACCCAGCTGATTTTGTGATATTACAAACTAAAACAAAGCTGGGGGGACACCCTTTAATTCTAGGATGGCCATGGCTAGCCACAGCCGATGCCTTTATCAACTACAGATCCGGTTCAATGACAATTTCTAAGGGTTATGAAACTAAACAGCTTACTCTTTATCTTCATGCTACACATATAATTAATAATGAGAGTTCTGTATGGATGGATTATGATGATAATGCTATTCAGCCTATTTTAACTACGGACAAGCCTTAACTCTTAAAGACAATACAGAGGATGAAATAATTAATAACTTTATTTGCGAACCTTCCTTTGTAATTGCTGAAACACGCAATCAATTGACTGCACTTTTCAAAACGGATACCTAGGAAAATATTGAATCTGAAGATTTATCTCAGACATTAACCACCATCTCCTCTAAAATTATAACAGTGGAAATCGAACCTGGAAAAACATTAAATATAAATCCTGATCTAACAGTTGCTGAAACACAGCAGTTAATGAAGTTATTACTTGAAAATAAGGAAGAATTCGCATGGGATTACATGGATATGAAGGGAATATCTCCTGAATTATGTACTCACTGAATTTATATTAAAGAAGGTTGCCGACCAGTTTGTCAACCCCAAAGACGAATGAACCCTAATTTAAGAGAAATTGTTAAAGAAGAACTTCAGAAATTTCTTAATGCAGGATTTATATACCCCATATCTGAAAGTTAATGGGTTTCCCCATTGGTAATAGTCCCTAATAAAAATGGGAAATGGAGAGTGTGTGTTTACTATAGAGCCTTAAACAAAGCTACTCAAAAGGACCACTTTCCTTTACCATTCATTGATCAGGTGTTGGATACTCTGTCAGGAAAGAAATTATTTTCCTTTTTATATGGATTCAGCAGGTATAACCAAATTAGAATTGCACCCCAAGACCAAGACAAGGCCACTTTTACTAGTCCTTGGGGAACTTTTGCCTATAGATTTCTTCCATTCGGACTATGTAAGGAACCAGCAACTTTTCAGAGGGCTGTTATAGGAATCTTTTCTGATATGCTGAATAACTCTATGGAAATATTTATGGATGATTTTACTCCTTATGGTGTGTCTTTTGAAGATGCATTACAAAATCTTGAGAAAGGACTTAAACGTTGTATACAAGCTCACCTCTCCCTAAGTACTAAAAAGTGTCATATGATGATGAGTGAAGGAGTAGTGCTTGGACATTTTATTTCATCTCAAGGTATTCAAGTAGACCCATCCAAAATATAGGTCATTCAAAATCTTCCTGTTCCTAAAACACAAACTGATGTGAGAAGTTTTCTAGGACATGCTGGATACTACAGGAGATTATTAAAAAAATTTCTAAGATAGCTTCTCCTTTATTTGTGTTGCTCATAAAAAATGCTGAATTTAAGTGGACTAATCTTTGTCAGAAAGCCTTTGTAGAACTCAAGCATCAGTTATCTATTGCTCCTATTTTGAGAGGACCTAATTGGGCACTCCCCTTTCATATATCTTCTGATGCTTCAGACACTGCAATTGGAGCTGTCTTGGGACAAGAAGAAAACCATCTTCCTTACGCTATCTATTTTATCAGTAAGAACATGACCCCTGCTGAGCTTAATCATACAGTTACCGAAAAGGAATTTCTTGCAGTAATTTATGCCATTAATAAATTTCAACATTACATCACTGGTTATCCTACTTTTTTCCACACTGATCACTCAGCTATTAAGTATTTAATGAACAAATCTGTCACAAATGCTCGAGTTACCAGATGGTTATTGTTACTGCAGGAGTTTGATATTACAATTGTAGATCGGCCAGGTAAAGAAAATGTTGTGGCTGATTTCCTTTCACGGTTAAAAACTGATAATAATATTCCAGTAGATGATTCCTTTCCCGATGACTATTTATTTGCAGTATCTGCTCACTCTCCTTGGTATGCAGACATTTCCAATTATTTGGTTGCAGGAAAGTTACCATCACACCTGTCACATAGGGAAAAGAGAAGAATTGTTCAACAAAGTGCCAGGTATAGCTGGATAAGTGGGTGTCTTTTCTACACAGGGCTTGATCAGGAAATCCAAAGATGCATCAGAGGGGATGAGGTGTACGACATAATAAAGGCTTGTCATGATAGCCCCTGCAAAGGGCATTTTGCTGATAAAAGAACAGCACACAAAATTTTGAGGATGGGTTACTATTTGCCCTCACTGTTTAAAGACGCAAAGAAATATGTGCGGACTTCTGACAGCTGTCAGTGAATGGTTCAACCCAATCATAGAGATTAAATGCCATTAAACCCCCAAGTAGTACTCAAACCATTTGAAATATGGGCCTTAGATTTCATAGGACCCATTAATCCTCCATCCAATCAAAGAACTTATATATTAGTTTCTACAGATTATATGACTAAATGGGTGGAGGCCAAAGCACTTATTAGAGCCAATGAAGAAGTTGTCTTATCTTTCTTATTTGAGGAGATATTTGTTAGATTTGGAACTCCTAGAGAGCTGGTTACAGATGGAGGACCTCCCTTCAACTCTCATGGTTTTAAATATACCCTTCAAAAATATCATATTCATCATAGAATGACTACACCATACCACCCCCGAGAAAATGGGCAGGTGGAAAGCACAAATAAAGTAATATAATCCATTCTAACTAAAACAGTGAAGGATAACTGGAAGGATTGGTCTCAAAGGCTCCCTGAAGCACTATGGGCTTATAGAACTACCTGGAGAAATACTACAGGATTTTCTTCCTATGAATTGGTTTATGGTAAAAGTGTTGTTTTTCCTGTGGAATTTGAAATAAAAACTTTAAGAACTACTTTATGTTGGAAAAATACTGAGACGGGGGGGGGGGGGTGGTGGTGAATCAGTATTTAGGATTTACTCAGATCTTTTTAATTTTTCATTATTTAATAACCCATATGCTACTTTAATGAACCATACTCGCGTATATACGCGGATACCCTTTACTGAACTCGCGTATGCACAGAGATATTGATAAACAATCAATTCTTCACTTAGATCCTTGCATGTATTCATTCATCAGATGTTTATATAGTAGTAGACATGTGTAATAATAACAGAATGAAACATCACACAAAAGCATCACACATGAACACCATGATTTTTAGGTGGAAACCCAAGTCGGGAGAAAACCACCACTGCCGTTGTCTCAGCCTTCAATATTTGATTATAGAGAAAACTTCTTACAATCATGTACTGGTGCAGACTTATACCAGTACGCAGGCACCCACCTGTTGAAGGCTACAACCTTCTCTCATTTACCAGCCTCACCTGGAAAGGAGCTTCAACCCCCTGCTCTCGTTTACCAGTCTCACCTGGAAGGGAGCTACTACCCCCCTGATATTAGCACCAGCCTCTGTTGACAGAAAGCTTCTATTATCAGACTGAAGACTTCAACCCTCAAATCCACTGCAGACCACGTTTCATCAATATTCAAACTCGATCAAACAGCTCCAACACAACCCTTCACTTATCAACAAACATACTTTGCCCAATGCTTCCAAACCGAACAGTGAAACCACTGTAATCAGTATATCAGAGATAACCCAAACTTCAGAATAAGTATGCAGAAACACATTCAACCATGAGCAACCATCAGTTCAGATATCATACGCGCTTTTATTTAGATGGATCTGCGTATATACGCGCTTTCACTGAAGACAACCCGCGTATACATTCGTGCAAATTTTTAGAAAAACCCTAACAGGTCATACGCGCCTTTGTAGAAATAGATCCATGTATATACACGCCTTCAGTGAAGCGAACCTGCGTATTGATCTATAAAAGATAAACTTTGCAGAATAGAACAGATCTATGAACTTACCCAGATTTCCTCAACTTCTTCAACAGATTTGCGCCAGGTCTTCATCACTTCTTTTCAGATCATCCAAGAGTTTCTCCATTTCAAGATCTAGAGATCTTGGACCTTCATAATGTTCATAGATACATTATAGAATCAGACCTATCAATTAAAAGCGAAGTTCCACCATGCAGATATACTTCAGAGTGAAGTATACATTAAAGCCCAGAACCATGCGCCCTCTTTGCACAATGAATTTCTTCTCCTTATATAGGTTTACCCTTTATCAATACCATGGGTCAAAACAACATTACTTTCGATGGTATTCCTGGACGGGGTCACATAGATGAATCATTACTCAATACAATGGGTCAATACCATGGTGGTTACCCCTAGTTTTGCACTTTATGAGCGCTTTTGCCCATACGCGACTTGTCACGTTATTTCTCGCGTGCATACGCGACTTCTCCTAGAAAAATCCGCGTATGCCTTGAGACATACTCTTTTCATCATAGATCTAGAACATACTGAATTCCTTTCTTCTTTACCTTCTGTACTCACTGTAGATACATCATTTGACAAGTTCATCAAGACATATTCTATCAAGCACAACTTTATCAAGTAAGTTGCCATCATCTTCATCAAGTGGGTTGCCATCAAGGACAACACTCATCATCACATTGCCAACAATCTCCCCCTTTAGACTTGATGGCAACCACGATGGTGTTTGATCACCACAATAGATAGATACATTAAGAATTCAATGACACCATGTCACTACATTAAGAATTCAAACACCATGTCACTCTCCCCCTTTGACATCAAGGGCAAAAGGCGGATCAAAACCAACAAAAGGAAGCTTTCTGCAGATCTGATGTACACTAAAGTGACCAAGCTACCCCTGAGTTCATGTCGAATCTTCAAACATATTTTTCAATGAAGTATATGACTCTATGAATTTCCTAGCATCAAGGACTCATACTTACATCAAAGATCCAACCAAGTGGATTTACACACTTTTCCTCAGCTACCCAACCAAGTGGGTTTACAGACTTTGACTCAACTAGCCAACAAAGAGGGTTTACAAAATGAATAAGTCCTTACATGACTGAATATTACAATTTTACATCATGGGTCTCATCATGCCCTTTTTATCAAATTACAAATATGACTTTTCATGACTATTATTAAAAAAGACCTCAAGAAAGAGATTACATTTCAGAATCATCATAATGCTAATAATGCATTACACCCAGCAAGGCTACTGCTCCCCTTGAAACTTTGCATCCAATGCATCCTTTCTAAATGACCAAAGCTCCTCCTTAGCTTGTGCAACCTGAACACCCTCAACCTTAAGACCTCAGCAACAAACTCTGCATGATCTGTCCATATCTCTGAATCATAAGACTTCTATCTCAAGCAATCATAATCTTCATCATAAGAAACCAGGTATCATGTTATTAACATTTAGAACTGAGAAATAAGCAGATACAGTGCCAACAATACAATCATCAGTAGTGAGACTGATGCTCCCCCTAAACTGGTACTCTTGATCTTCAGCTGCTGTAAAAATTTCTTCAGCATCAATGCATACGCTACTGTGTCTGCAGGAAATCGCGTGTATATGCGGCTTTCATTCACATAACCCACGTATGGAAAGTGAAACATGGGAAACTTCACATTCCTTCATCTCCCCCGGAATTTTGTCCTTCCTGTGCCTTTCTTCTTTTCATCAAATGCTCTGTCATATCCAGAAAATCAAAAAGTACTGCAAAATGCTGACCCCAACCAAAAATAGTCAGCAGCTATCCATACGCGACTTTCTGTTCATATACTCGCGTATATACGCTACTGTGTTTCAGGAAAAACGCGTATCCAATTTAATCTTCTATATTTATGCAGATTTGTTCTTTTGACTGGCAGAGAATACTCCCAGCTTCTGTCTTAGATACTTGAACGCTTCCCTGGGTAGAGGTTTGGTAAAGATATCAGCAACTTGTTCTTTGGAGGGAACATACTCCAACTTCACCTTTTGTTCAAGCACTTGTTCATGTAAGAAGTGATACTTGATGGGAATGTGCTTGGTCTTTGAATGCATAATAGGATTCTTTGAGATAATGATGGCACTTGTATTATCACACATAATGGAGATAGGAGAAGTACATTTGATTTGAAAATATCTCAAGGTTTGCATCATCCAAAGGAGTTGAGTGCAACAAGATGCGGCAGCCACATATTCTGCTTCAGAAGTAGATAAGGCAATAGAACTTTGCTTCTTACTGAACCAAGATACCAACCGAGGCCCCATATAGAATGCACCACCACTTGTGCTTTTTCGATCATCAACATTTCCAGCCCAATCTGCATCAGAGTAAGCATGAAGAGTAAGATCAGCATTCTTTGGATACCATAGTCCAAAGTCTTGAGTTCCTTGCAGATATTTTAATATTCTTTTGACAGCCTGAAGATCAGACTCTTTTGGATTAGCTTGGAATCGTCCAACAATCCCAATAGCATGCATAATGTCCGGTCTAGTCCCGGTGAGATAAAGTAGACTTCCTATCATTGATCTGTATTCTGGTTGATTCACCATGGGAGAATCATCATGAGAACTGAGATTGCATCCAGTTATCATTGGTGTACTTACAGGCTTGCATTCTTCCATGCCATACTACTTCAAAAATTTCTTAAGATAATTTGCTTGTGATAGGAATATACCATATGTAGTTTGATGCACTTGCAAGCCAAGGAAAAATGTTAGTTCCCCATGTAAAGACATCTCAAATTCTTGCTTCATAACAGAAGCAAATTTTTGACTCAAGGATTCTTCATTACTCCCAAAAATGATATCATCAACATATACAATCACAATCAAAAGTTTGTCATGTTCAATTTTTGTGTATAAGTTGCTATCAGCAGACCCCTTTGAAAATCCTTGTTGATGGAGATATTTGTCAAGACGATAGTACCATGCCCTTGGAGCTTGTTTGAGACCATATAGAGCCTTTTTAAGTTTACAAATAAGATTCTTATCATTTCCCAAAATGAATCCCTCTGGTTGTTCTATATAAACTTCTTCTTCAAGATCACCATTGAGGAAAGTAGATTTGACGTCCATTTGATAGACTTTGATTTGTTGAGAACTTGAAAAAGCAAGAAACATTCTTATGGCTTCAAGTCTAGCTACAGGAGCAAAAGTTTCTTCAAAGTCTATACCTTCTTGTTGAGTGTACCCTTTGCAAACCAATCTGGCTTTGTTTCTTATAACATCCCTATTTTCATTTAACTTGTTCTTGAATATCCATTTGGTTCCAATGACATTTTAATCATGTGGTCTTGGTACCAATTCCCAAGTGTGATTCTTTTCAATTTGATCAAGCTCTTCATTCATGGCTTGAATCCAACATTCATCTTTGCTAGCTTGATTGACATTTTGGGGTTCAATTGTGGATAGGAATGCCAAATAGCTAGAAGATCCCACAAGAGTCCTCCTTGTTTGTACACCTGATTCCTTGTTTCCCAAAATTCGAGATTTAGGATGATTCTTTTGAACATATATGGATGGAGCTTTCTTTGATAAATCATCTTCAGGTTCTTCATTAGATCCACTATCTATATTATTTCCATTTGATGTAGAAGGACAAAAATCACCATCATCTTCTTCTGTTGCTTGTTTTTCTTCTTTAGGAGTTGTAGGAGACTCATCAATGACAACATCAATACATTCAACAATCTTTCGAAGCCTTTTATTGTAACATTTGTAAGCTCTGCTTGTAGATGAGTAACCAAGAAGTATCCCTTCATCTGATCTAGGTTCAAACTTGCCAAGCTTTTCATCATTATTTTTTATAAAGCATTTACTTCCAAAAATTCTAAAATGCTTTACAGAGGGAGAATTACCATACCAGAGTTCATATGGAGTTTTGTCACTATTTACTCGAACATGTGCCTTGTTGAGAATATTTTCTGCTGTATGTGCTGCTTCTCCCCAGAACATGTCAGGATTTCCAGAATCATCAAGCATAGCTCCAGCCATTTGTTGAATTTTTCTATTCATTCTTTCTGCTACGCCATTTTGTTGTGGAGTGCCTGCTACAGAGAATTGTCTCTTTATGCCATGTTGTTCACAAAATTCAAAGAATTCATTTGATGTATATTCTCCTCCTCGATCAGATCTAAGACATTTTATTTTTAGATCCAATTCATTTTCCACCAGTGCTTTGAAGATTTGAAATTTCTCAAATGCTTCATCTTTGTGTTTAAGCAACCCAATCCAACACATTCTAGAGAAATAATCAATAAATAAGATATAGTATTCTTCTCCACGTGGTGACTTTTTCCTCATAGGTCCACAAATGTCAGTATGAACAAGTTCAAGAGGCCTACTTGATGATCCTTCTTTGGCATTAAATTGTACTCTCGTCTGCTTACCAAATTGCCAGGATTTGCATATGATACTTTCTGGTAGAGTAATATTGGGAAGACCACGAACAACTTGAAGTCTACTTGCTTTGTTGATTTGAGAGAAGCTTAGATGCCCCAGCCTTTTATGCCATAGCCAATTTTCTGAAGATTTGCTCAGGTAACATTGATCTTTGCAGTTCTTTAATACATATACGTTGCTTGGAGTTCTTTTCCCTTTTATAATAGTTCTACCTGTATCCAGATCACGAACCACACATTCTTTTAAACTGAAGACAACTTCTGTACCTTGATCACACATTTGACTTACACTTAACAGGTTATGCCTTAATCCATCCACATACATGACATCATTAGCCTTCACCTTTTCTTTTAGAAACACGTACCCTTTTCCTTTAATTACAATAGGATTATCATTTCCAAATGTAACTTTCTTTTCCTTTTCTAGAGCATTATATGAAAGAAGTTTTCTTTTGTCACCTGTCATGTGTCTTGAGCACCCACTATCAATGTACCATTGATTTTCTTCACCTTCTGCAAATAACGCTATCCCACAATTTTCAACCTGTGATTCCTTCTTTTTCCATACTTTGGAACTTGAAGGAAAATGTTGTTTTGGCTGGACTTTGATCCTGCATTCAGATTCTTCATGGCCAAAGTTATTGCAATAAGCACATTCAACTTTATTTTTAAGAGGAGAAAAGTTGTTATAGGTGTTATTTTTTGGTTCAATATCCATCCTTTTCTTTCTTTCTTCTCTTGTCATGATGGTTTTATATTCAACACATTGAACAACTTTATGACCAAAATTGTGACATGAGAAACATTGTCCATTGAAGTAGAAATTTCTGCGATCATGAAATCTTCTATTTGAATTTACCTGTTGATTTTTGATTCTTTGAGAGATATCCCTGTTAGTGTTCCTTGTATTGTGTTGATCATGCTTTACCTGTAAATATTCTTTATTCCCTTGTTGAGTGGCTGAATGAAGTAAACTAGTTGTAGCTGCTTTTAGATAATTTGGTGCTGAAGCCTGAGAGGATTCTCCGGTATATCCAAGACCTATCTTAATCAGAGGAGATCGTTGAACCTTGATAATCTCATCTAAGGTTTCAGATCCTTTAGCAAATATAAGATTCAGAGTCTTTACTTTCTCAAGTTCTTTTCTTAGACTTACTACTTCACATTCTAATTTTTCATTATGTTTCTTTGCTTCTTCATTCTGCCTTTTCAGAGTCTCTATGATTATTTTACTTTCTTCCAAGCATATTTTGAGTTGATTTTTTTGATCAAGAAAATCATTGTCATCTAGAGCATCCATAAAAGCATCCTTATCATCTCTAGAATTATTTTCAAATGCCATGAGAAGTCTAAGATCTTGTTCACATTCTTCCTCACTGTCAGATAACTCATCACTGTCTTCATTTGTATAGTAGCTTTTCTTAGTGCTAGACCGGTTCTTATTTCTTCTTGCTACTTCTTTCTCTTTAGCAGATGTTTCTTTATAAGGAAATTTTGCAGCATAATGACCAACTCCTCCACAATTAAAACATTTGAAAGGAAGCTTACCTTTGAATCTTCCGGTTCCTAGTTGGAGTCTTCTCACAAAGTTTGCCTCATCTTCTTCTGAGATATATCCTGACCCTTCCGGTTTTTGAACTTATTTCCCTTTTGTAGAAGCTTTAAAAATAGCTTCTTTGACATCAGATGGTCCTCCTCTCCTCATTTTGTATGCAGTCAATATGCCATGAAGTTGCACCATAGTAAGCTTTTGAAGGTCCTGTTTTTCTTCAAGAGCAGAAACTTTTGACTCAAACTTGGCCGTTAGTGATCTCAAAATTTTCTCAACCAAAGTGGATTCGGTTATTGTTTCTCCCAGATTTCTCATACGGTTTACAACATCATCAACACATAAAAAGAAACCAACAATATTCTCATCACTATGCATTTTTAAATTTTCATACTCAATTCTGAGAGATTGAAGTTTTGCACTTTTTACCTTTGCATCACCATCATAGCTTAGGATGATTTTGTCCCATATCTCCTTTACTGTATTTAGCTGCACAAATTTGAAAAATTCTGCTTCAGTTAGACTTCCAGTTATATCATTGACCGCTTTTGCATTTGATTCATAATTCTTTCTTTCAGTTGGATCTGTTGGTGTAGCAGCTAGATATTGATATCCTTGTTCAACAATGGCCCATATATCTGCTCCCATAGACTGAAGATAGGATCTCATCCTTATTTTCCAGAAGATTAAATTTCTTCCGTTGAAGAGCGGAGGTTTGATAGATGTTGTTCCCTCATGATTGCTCATCTTGCTTGATCTTCCTTCTAGCGGTTAAGCCTTTTCAGAAGGACCCCCTATGATACCAATTGTTGGAAAAATACTAAGAGGGGGGGTGAATCAATATTTAGGATTTACTCAGATCTTTTTAATTTTTCATTCTTTAATAACCCATATGCTACTTTAATGAACCATACTCGCGTATATACGCGGATACCCTTTACTGAACTCGCGTATGCACAGAGATATTGATAAACAATCAATTCTTCACTTAGATCCTTGCATGTATTCGTTCATCAGATGTTTATATAGCAGTAGACATGTGTAGTAATAACAGAATGAAAAATCACACAAAAGAATCACACATGAACACCATGATTTTTAGGTGGAAACCCAAGTCGGGAGAAAACCACCGTTGTCGTTGTCTCAATCTTCAATATTTTATTATAGAGAAAACTTCTTACAATCATGTACTGGTGCAGACTTATACCAGTATGAAGGCACCCACCTGCTGAAGGCTACAACCTTCTCTTGTTTACCAGCCTCACCTGGAAGGGAGCTTCAACCCCCTGCTCTCGTCTACCAGTCTCACCTGGAAGGGAGCTACTACCCCCCTGATATTAGCACCATCCTCTGCTGACAGAAAGCTTCTATTATCAGACTGAAGAATTCAACCCTCAGATCCACTGTAGACCACGTTTCATCAATTTTCAAACTGGATCAAACAGCTCCAACACAACCTTTCACTTATCAACAAACATACTTTGCCCAATGCTTCCAAACCGAACAGTGAAACCACTGTAATCAGTATATCAGAGATAACCCAAACTTCAGAATAAGTATGCAGAAACACATTCAACCATGAGCAACCATCAGTTTAGATATCATACGCACTTTTATTTAGATGGATCCGCATATATACGCGCTTTCACTGAAGACAACCCGCGTATACATTCGTGCAACTTTTTAGAAAAACCCTAACAGGTCATACGCGCCTTTGTAGAAATAGATCCACTTATATATGCGCCTTCAGTGAAGTGAACCTGCGTATTGATCTATAAAAGATAAACTTTGTAGAATAGACCAGATCTATGAAATTAGCTAGATTTCTTCAACTTCTTCAACAGATTTGCGCCAGGTCTTCATCACTTCTTTTCAGATCATCCAAGAGTTTCTCCATTTCAAGATCTAGAGATCTTGGACCTTCATAATGTTCATAGATACATTATAGAATCAGATCTATCAATTAAAAGCAAAGTTCCACCATGCAGATATACTTCAGAGTGAAGTATACATTAAAGCCCAGACCCATGCGCCCTCTTTGCACAATGAATTTCTTCTCCTTATATAGGTTTACCCTTTATCAATACCATGGGTCAAAACCACATTATTTTCGATGGTATTCCTGGACGGGGTCACATAGACGAATCATTACTCAATACAATGGGTCAATACCATGATGGTTACCCCTGGTTTTGCACTTTATGAGTGCTTTTTCCCATACGCGACTTGTCACGTTATTTCCCACGTGCATACGCGACTTCTCCTAGACAAATCTGCGTATGCCTTGAGACATACTCTTTTCATCATATATCTAGCACATACTGAATTCCTTTCTTCTTTACCTTCTGTACTCACTGTAGATACATCATTTGACAAGTTCATCAAGACATATTCTATCAAGCACAACTTTATCAAGTAAGTTGCCATCATCTTCATCAAGTGGGTTGCCATCAAGGACAACACTTAGCATCACATTGCCAACACTTTAGCTGTTAACCTTGATTTGACTGATGTGCGGACAACTAGGTTGCAGCAGCTTCTTGAATTGGATGAAAAGAGATTAGATGCCATTCACCAAAAAACCATGATTCAACAACAAAGAATGAAGTGGCATGATAAAATTATCAAGCACAAGCAGTTCCAAAAAGGTAATTGGGCCTTATTGTATGAATCTTGGTTTGAAAAATTTCAAGGTAAGTTACGTACAAGATGGCTTGGACCGTATGAAGTAGATGCTATTTTTCCCAATGGAACAGTAAGAATTTTAACAATTGATGATTCTAAAACACCTCTACTAGTAAATGGTCATAGGCTTCGTTTGTACCAGCGCCCTATTTCTAAAGAAGATTTTAAGGCTGCTTGCATGACTGATACACATTATCTTTTTCTAGGGGAGTCTTCTGCTCCTCACAACATTTAATTTTTTGCACTATATTTTTAGTATTAGATTAGATTTAAAACTAATAATCCCTGTCAAGTGTTGGCATGTTACAATTGTATTTTGTAGATTAAGGAGGAACTTACCAAGGAGGAAAATTTCATGAAGATCTAAGCTTCAATCAGAGAAGCTTTGTCTCCCTTATCTTAATTCATTTCCTCACCTCCAAGCAATTCTTTTTCACTTATCCCTTTACCCATTCTTTCCCTTTTTCATATCATTTTCCCTATTCTACCCATTACTGAAATACCATTCTTCAGCCAGCATTTTCCCTGTTCCCTACTGCTGAAATATCATCCTTCAGCAAGTACTTCCCCAATTTTCCTAATACTAAATCATCACATTTCAACAACATTTCCCTTATTTTTCCATTGCTAAAACACCACTCTCAGCAACCTGTCATTTATATTCCCATCGTTAAAACACTCTTCCTTTCCCCTATTTCACAAGTTTTTCAGATTCCTTGGGTAAATACTGTCTATTTACTATCTTCCTCCTATGATTCAGCAAACTCTACTATAATTCCCCCTTATATGACAGAGAATTCTAAAAATTCTTCCATCAATATTAAGTCACTATGAACAAGCACTCTATACTTCGAATTTCAGAACAGAGGTAAATATAAGGTAAGTGGATTTTTTTTTATGTAATACAGTTAAATCGTAGTATAAAGAGAATATCTTTCCCATTATGATTATATCCCCCGTACATTCAAAACCATCATTTCACCGCACGTAGGGGGGGGATTTCGAAAATAAAAATCATCATTTCACCCCATGCAATCCACTGCCATTCTTTATACCCATTACTTCGGCCGATACACCATGTTCTTAGTCGTAAACAATTACTCTGATCAAGTCTAGTGTTTCTTCTCTCTGCGCCTCTGCATTTGACTCAAGTTAGTAGCTATGGGAGGCTCGGCTATCAGACATGAGCCTGGCTCGATGGCTCTTCTTGAATTATTTCCGGAGGCTTACCAAATCTTTCAGCGGGCAGGATGGATCACATATTTCGAGAAGCTAGGAGAATTTGATCCTCAACAAGTTTTGGTGTTTGCACAGAATTTTCAGGAGGATCACTCCATAGTCCAAGGGATCCGAATTTCGGTCATAGAAGAAGATATAACACAAGTTTCGGGGTTTCCAGTCACAGGTGCTTGGTGGTTTAGCAGGAAACAAATCATCCTAAATGAACATCAGGTCTTCCTTCTTCTAGAGGAACAAGTTGAGATTAAAGGCCGTGGCATAGGTCTGCATTCATTACCTCCCCCATGGCCAAAGGTAGCTGAATTTTTCAAGCACTGTTTAACTTGCGAGGGACGCTACTAGGTATTTTATCAATACGATTTTGTTTTAATGAGCCATTTGTGGCATGGTCAACTAGTCAACATTCCTTATTATCTGCTTGGATGTGTTAAGAATATGTCATATTACTGTAGATGGGTAAAATTCCCATCATTGTCCCTTACCCATCATCGTCTGTGTCAATTATTAATCCAGAGGGTTTTTTCCCAGTAGAACCCTCCTCTAAATAACCCACCCTTACTTCTCAAACAAGCCCCCGAAATACCCCAAGAAGCCGAAAATCCCCAAGAAATCCCCGAAAGCTCTTACGAACGGCAACTGGAAGATATTCCCGATCCTCCATTGATTCCATCTTCAGAGCTAGTTGACCTGCCCCAACTTCATCTCATTTAGTAGAGTCATCCCATCCCACCGTCCACATCCCTAGCGATGACTCTCAAGCTGAAACACCCCCATCATCCCATACTCATAAAAGAAAGAGACGAATTGCAACAGTCTCTGTCTCAAAAAGGAAAAAAAGGGCCACATCCTAGGCTGTCACCTCTTCCGATAGCCCTTCTCCTAGAAAAGAATCTTCTTACAAAAAGAAAAAGAAAGTCACTGCTTTTTCCGCTTTCCTATCTAGGAGAAAAATGAAAGTGACTGTTGAATCTGAAGTCATTCCATTTCCCCTTACCCTGCAGCTATCTTGCTAAAATTTCATTCGTCATCACCATTCCAAATTCCCAAATCATTACCCGTCTCATCTTGTGGCACTGCTCCACAAGAACCAGATGCCCAGGGTAATATGACATCATTTTCTACTCAAACAGTAACTGCTCCACAAGAACCAGTTACTCACTCAGCAGCTGAAACACAAGAACCAGCTGCTGAAGTGCAAAAACCAAACATCCAGCATGATAATATAAGGAAAACAGCTGTAGCTGAAACACAAGAACCAGCTACAGCTGCAAAATAGCAATCAAATCCAGCAAAAGCAACCAACACACAGGGTTCACTCACCATGGCATCTTTATTAGAGGAAAATGAATTTTTAAAGTCAGAATTAGAGGCCTACAAAAGAGAGTTGGTAATGGCAAGGGAAGCCTTTGATAAAGAGCTAAATCTCTACATGTTGGCACATACAACATCAGTACAAAAGAATGACCCATGTAAAGAATATATGTGCCATGAATGTGGAAACATCTACCAACAGGCCGGGCACAATATAGTTAAAGTCCCAGTGCCTGAGGCATCCACATCAGTTGCAGTCAAGGAAGAACGCCCTACTATCACACAAGAACCAGTAGGGCCTTCAAAAAGTCTGGAGAAAGAAACCAAGCCACAGATATCCTGCCCTGTATTAGTTAACTCAGCTACTCAGACTATGCCTCATCCCATTACTTATAATGCTGGAACACAAACTCCATCATGGAAAGAGTTGGAAATAATGAATAAGTGGAAGCAGCAGTATGCTATTGATCAAGATAAAAATTTTCAACAGCATAAATTGGCCTGGAAAAATCAGATGTATTCCAACTGGAATAACTGGGAGCAGACACTTCAGCAGCTTAAGGATTCCAAGAAAGAAACTAAGGAGTTAAAAGAAAAACTGGTCCTGATGTTTTCATTAGTACAAAAATTGTTCGCCACCAGGAAACCTTCTTTGAATTATTCTCTGTTTATTTCTGAACGCCTTGTTTATTTTCAGTTGAAATCAATTAAGGACGGGAGACCTCATGAGTTGCTCACAGCAGAACAGTTTGTCAAAACATTTTCTAAGGCCTCCGCTAGTGATCAGCATCTATTATGTGAACTTTATCTTCATAATGAGGCTATGCCTGAAAACAGAGAAGTCAACCTGAATCCGATTGTTGGTGATATACATATTAGGGCATTTGTTTCCTTTCTTGCCAATAAAATCACATGGAAAACCGATTTTCTCGCGATTAGGCACAATGAGGATAATCGCCTCCTCTGGATAAGGCTGGAACCTTCAAATCCGGCCATTTTTTTAGTAGAATATCATCAGTTTTTGCAGAAGCCAGGAATGAGCAGGTACATACAGCAATTGCAAGCCTCAGTACTCTGAGAGTGTCATCAATTAATTAGGG
Source organism: Pinus albicaulis (assembly GCA_034641835.2). Classification (NCBI taxonomy): domain Eukaryota; kingdom Viridiplantae; phylum Streptophyta; class Pinopsida; order Pinales; family Pinaceae; genus Pinus; species Pinus albicaulis. Next base: position 176,735 of record JAXQQM020060373.1, read on the forward strand.
TCAAAGAGACTGCTACTTTGAAAGAAAATACCATGTTCTGGCAACAGTCCTGTAAGGAGAGACAAGAGTATAATCCCTTTAGCCCTGATAATCTTCAAACTGCACTATCCAGAATACCAAACTATATCAGATGCATTCAGCAATGTGCCAAGAATTGGATTGGTTATCATTTTCACTTCCCTGTCTTATGGATGCCAACAGAACGATATCAGCCTCATTACAGATTGGCTAACAGAGACGAGGCAGCAGCATGGCAGAAATTGCAAAGTAACCAGGGATTCAGATCTTCAACAGAGGCCACCTTCCATAGTTATTGCTTGAGTAACTTGCATGCAAAGAGTCAGTACTCAGACTCTGACTTAGACTAAAAGTTTCCTGAGGACATGCAACCCTTTCAGCTGGGGGGGATGTTAGGACCTCACAATGTACCATTTTGACCATACATTTTGACACCACTTTACTCTTTATAGTCCATATTTAAAATTTTACATTTTCATTTCCATCCATTTTATCCAAAGGTATATGAAATCCTTCTCTTTACTATGTATTTAATTTGTTTTGCATATAATTCCACATTACTTTTATATCTAATCGTTAGTCAAAGATAGATAGTTGCTAAGACAAGTCTAAAATATCGCAGATAATCTATGATAAGGATCGCATTGCTGCAACAGTCGAACCCATTGCTGAAACAGTCAACAGGCACGCAAATCCCGTAGCTGAGACAGCTCGTGATTTGCGATCTTCAAAGTGCATTTTAAGAATGATGACAACAGGACGAAGACGAAAAAGGGAAGCTATTACACGGACCATTTTGAAGCTAGTATTTTTGTACCTATTGTAACAGCATTCCAGGATGGAAGAACAGAAAGGACCTTGTATTCAAACAAGAATTTATATTTGGATAAAAATAGGATTTCTCTGATGTAACTGTAATAGATGTCTCCTCTTTAAAAAGAGGAGACATCATCATTAGAAGGGGGATTGCGGGAGTACATTTCTTGAAGTAAGAAAGAGCCTCTGCTCTGTTGTAATGTATCATTTCTTGACAGATGAATAAAAGTCTATTTTGAGCACTTCAATTTAATTTCTTTCCTTGGGGAATCTTATGAGAAGGACAGGGCCCGCCTTCATCACAAGATTCACCCAATTCTTCCTGTAGTTTGTTACTCTTTATGTGTTCACACCTTAATTTAACCTTGTTCGCTGAAGAATCACTTATACAGTTCTGTGTTTCTTATTAAGCACTTTGTTTTCTTTAACACTACATTAGATTTATACCATTCATTCTGAAGAAAACGAGAGTTACTTTATTTTCAGTCATTTGTTTATCAGATGAATGTGTGATAGATTGATATCGGGAACAGGTGCTAAAGATTCCTGTTTGAAGGAATAGGGTCCTGTTCTCTGTAGGTTGATCTTCTTTTTCTGCAGTGTGATTGATATTAGGAAACAGGTGCTAAAGATTCTTGTTCAAAGGAATAGGGTCCTGTTTTCCATGGATTGATATTTTTCTACAGTGTGATTAATATCAGGCAACAGGTGTTGAATATTCCTGTTTGGAGGAATAGGGTCCTGTTCTCTGTTATGGTTGATTGATCTCCTTTTCTGTAGGGTGATTTCCTTTCATTATTTTTGCTAGGATTCTTTCAATGAAGGTCTGCAATAGAGGGATTGTTTCTGCTGTAACACAAGTAGGCTTCAGCTTTGTTAAAGTGAGGTGTGAACAGTTTGATTTGTGTGATTGATATTTGTGTGATTGATACTACAACATTTCTTTGCTTTTGGAATTGAGCATATCCAGTGCGTGATTGTCTTTGGAATAAACAGACCTTCCTGGGTTGACAATTTATGTGGTGCCTGAATTGTTAAAATAATTAAAGCGACCAACATGCGCGTCATTATTCCCTCAATGAGAAATATTTATATTCATCCCCAATTCCATTTGTTTTGTGTGAAAAAATATTCAAAACAAAAACAAGGAACTTGAGTGTTTGATAGACATTGTGCCTCAAATACCTGAAATAGAATAGAGGGTGTTACAAGCTATGACCCAACTTCAAACATATGAGGTAATAACCAAAAATCAAAAGGATATTTTATTTTTTATGCGTAAGATCAATTGTGATAGGTTGATTTATAACTTTTACATTAACTAAACTAACAAAAAAAACTTTCATATGTAGCGTTTTCTGCAACCTATTTTCCCCAGTGATGGTGGTAGTGGGACAAAAAGGAAACATATTCTTGAGGAACCCCCTCGTACACCTCGTATGCCTTTAGGTAGCAATCAAGAAATGTGCCCCTAAGAAGACACACATGCAACCGCTAAACATTGTGGCAGTGATGCGGGTGATATGGCTAACTTTATGATTGCATGTCCTAGAGCTACACGTGTCACCTCCACGGTGACCATTCCAAGCATGTTTTTTGTGAAAAATGAAGGTGTTCCTATAAATAAAGTTAAACTTCCAGGTAATTTTTAATATTTTAATTGTTTCATGTACTTTATCTAAAACATATTTTATCATGATTATTATTTTTAAATTAATGATAATATATTTTTCTGTGTAGGAAACAATGATTTCTATAGGGCCTTGGAGAGAAATGCGTTGGTAATTTTCGGCCCAACCATATGCACAAGGTGGAATTCCCATAAATCCAACCTGGAAAAAGAACTTCTAGATTATCTAGAAGGCCTTTTTGGGGCGGGCACATTTGATACAACAACGGTCACCCAGGCAGTTGAAAAATATATGAAATATACGTGAGACACCTATAGGACATACTTGCAAAACAAATCTAGATACAAGTGTGCTCTCATAATTCTAGAGAGGGATTAGAGAGCAGTCATTGAGGATGGAAAGAGAAAATTACCAAGAAATAAGGAAAAATGCTAACTGGACCCACAAGGTAAATTACAACTTTAATTCAATAAATTTAATGTTCTCTATGTCTAAAATAAAATTGTGCTACATAACTGACTTCAATATTTTGATGATAGGTTTCCTGACACCTCGAAGACACCAAACATTAGGATCGACAAACAAGGCTAGAAAAAGCTAGGACAGGGCGACCGCTTGAAATTAGCCACAAGAATTGTAAGTAGCTAAACATCTTATTAATTGTATCACCTTCCTACATTTTTGTAATCCCATGAAATAACATTAAAAATACACAATCTTATGCAATCTACGGTGATGACTTTGGAACGGAAACCACAAAGGAAGACAGAGATATTTCTTTCCATTCCGGCTCTCAAGCCGTTGTTGAACATTGTAAAATCTTGGGACAGGTCCTAAGATCCAATATGCCTTATAAGGTAAAACGTTAACCTTTCAATGTGTTTATTTTCGTCCATAAATTTATTGTCTAACAAATTTGTTTAAATCAGGGGAGAAACACTTTAAATGATCGAAATAAACCAGTTGTAGAGTAGTGCGTTGAGAGTTAAATATTGCCAAAACATGGTCCTCACATGCAACCTAATCATTCCGATGGAGACTAGGCCGACAATGCTACTATCAATGAGGCCCACGATGGTAATTAATTTCTACTTATATTTTTTTCTAATTATACATTGAGGTTTGTGTCCTTATAATGTTTTTTTTTAAATGACAGAGAATGTTGTACTTAAGCATCCTACCACCGGAGAGAAATACGGCGAAACAGTTCCAATGGTGACAACTAGTGCTCTAGGTAAATAATTTCATTGCAATTTTTTTTGTTAATATTATTAAACTAATTAAATGATGTTTAAAAAATAGAAATTCAAATTTAATATTATTTTTTTGGTACGATATGCCCCATCGCTGCATGAGACCAGACATCGTGAGTACCTAACTAGGTCAGCTATGTGAGAAAGGCACCAAACAGAAGTAGAGAACAATGATGTTGATGATGTAGTTAGGGGCTTTAGAAATAGGAAGAATAAAAATAAAATTTGATTATGTAAAATATTGTATTATTATAATACAGATGATGAATGGCATACCATACTTGGAAACTTTTTTGAATTATATAAAAACTCACTTATAATAATATTTTTATGCCGTACACTTTCAATGTTTGCTTGGATACTTTTTTTTGCATTTATTTTTAATTAGTTATTGAATATTTCTTTTTGTTCTCATGTTCGTAAAATACTGAAATATAGATTGGGTATTAGGGAATTGAGAGATCTAACAAGGCGGGGGGGGGGGTGAGGGGCCATAAGAGATTCCACATTCACGTAGTTGGCCCTGATTAGTAGAGAATAATTTATTGCATCGATTTAATCTTGGATAAAACCTCCCTTGATCCAATGTAGCAGCAAAAAATTCATTGTTGACTTAGTTGCTACTCTTTGAGATTGTGGGAGGCTATTTCCAAGTTCAGGAAACTCTAATAAATTATTCTTGAAACAAAGAGGAGATTATTCGAGTATGTTTTGACATTGTGAACATATGTTCTAACATTATCATAAGAATGCATCTTACAGTAAAAAATACTACAAATATTACTTGTATTTATTGTATAGATAATTATGGATTTAAAATGACTTGGTAGTGCAGGTACAATTCCTTTTGCACCATGAGAAATATAACTTGTCAACCACGGTCATGCCCAAGATCTTTTTTCTTGTGTGCTTCACTAGGTTCATAGGGTAACATTTTGTAAGTTTCTTTACACTTCATAATTCAAGATGAAGCTTGTTCATGATTATGATCTCGTTTTCTGTATGTGTTTTTTCCTCTATTTTATTGTAATTAGTTTGAACATGATTTTAAACATTGAAACCTTTTTGTTTTTATACTATCAATATACTGAAATATACCATATTTCATGAATTGAAGTTTCATGTGAATAAGTAAAATATTGTTAAAATCAAAGTTTAATATTTTAGAGCGTATAAGTTTTTAGCACCATGTGGGTGGTTTACATCATATTTTGACTTGACAGCGTGCAGTCTTCCTATTTTGACTATGTGAATGAAGAATTATGTTATAATCATGTCCCCATAAAATATTAGTTTTCCCATTTGAGTTTCAAGGGTATAATATATGTATTTGGTGCAATTAATTTCTCTATAGTTTTTATGTAAATAATGATCACATATGACATCATTTTTATTAAATTGCATGAGTGTTGGTTGTAATATTGTTGTTGGAATCTTAGCTACAACAAGTTAAATTGATTTGCTCCTTTTAGAGTTTCACCACGGCCCCATTACTTCAATGAGTAACTCAGAGGAACCTAGAGGGACAAGATAGTAGAAATATGACCCTTTGATGGTGAGCCATTGAACAATATTGAAACCTGGTGCTGAGTAATATATAAAATTGGTTGGCACTATCATGTTACTTAACGTTGAAATTTTGTAATGTGTAAGGAAGCCTTTGTTGTAGGAAAATGCTACATAAACAAATTGCTTTAAAAATTTTATATCCATTCATATTGTAGAAAGTCATTGTTGTTTAGGTTGCATCAGACAGGTAATATAAGTTTGGGTGATCTGAGTACAAATTCCTTTGCTTTTTAGGAACACAAGGTTTCAGATTGAATTTTTGATTTCCTATCGAATAGAGAGAAATATTTTTGTTTATATTTAATATTTTAGTTATGGTTTCGATTATGAAGGACTAGTTCCCCTAGTTTCTTTTTTGTGATTTTATCAGAAGATCATCACTCTAAAATATACCTTGTTAAAAAGTAGTGATATTAAAGAGAAAAATAGATTCTCTGAATTATAAGTGAGAGGAAATATAGATAAAATCCCACATAATTAATTGAAATAAGTGTTCATATCTCCTTCCTTGGTCAGCTCCTCTTCACTAAAGAAACGATCAACAAGGTAGTTATGGATGAAATCTATTAGGTTAGAGGTGCATATTTAGAGCGTTGGATTTCTTCTCCTTAGAGTCTTGGGTTCAAGAGGGCCTTCTATTATGAACACATGTAGATTGAAGATGGTATCATTGTTTTTCCTGATGAGTGTTACTGGGGATACTTGCTCCCCACCCCCTAAAACTACACTCCGAGCAGGTGCATCTTGGGAGTGCCCCTGGGTCAGCTCCTCTTCACTAAAGCATAAGAGATTAAATGAAAAGCTAAAAGTGAGTGTCTATTAATATGCCACTATAGCTACTCCATTAAACACATGTAAGGGTAATACAACTTATATGTTGATGGAAAATTATGGGATAGAAACAAATATCATAGAAGTTAGTTGTCTCGCAACAATTAATTCAGATTTTACATATTGGTATGATGTTGTGGTGAAGTTCCCAGTTTCTAACCAAAATAAAATTTAATAAATCAACATAACATACACTACCAACATGTAACCTAGCCAATGGCTTCATCATATGCCTCATGCTAGGAATTGGATTTTACATACTAAACTAGCAGTAGTTAGGTTCTAAATTTCAACTTGATTATTTTAGACAACGTATGAGGAGAAGTAGGTTGGGACTGAGCAAATAATATAGTGACATACGACATCATGTTATGGTGTCCCTGCAATAGGCGACCGATTTTTTCACATTCCAAAGTCTAAACCTGCCATATAGCTGGGTAGTTGGAGTGCAATTTCTTGTTGCAACATCTTGTCATTCAAATACAAGGTATAATTACAGTACCAATATGAGCCAATTGGCCAAGCATGATGTTTTCTATAACACCGCTAAGAGGGTATTCTTCAGTGAATGCAGCACCATCCACAGAATCTCCATAGTCTCCTCAAATGAACATCTCATCACTGGTCCTCTGTCATTACGATTGATACCATGTCGAGTAATATACATCAAATGACCTCGATAGGTAATTGTGTGACATATAATAGCTAGATGCATGTAGTTCACATATGACCCATTAGAATATATCACAACTCCAAGCTCAGCAAAATATCCTTCCTCACAGCCTCAATTCCAAGGACTTCAACAATGCCAATCAAGTGATTACTAGTTCTCCTAGTAGCATCCACATCTTCATGGCACATCACAACTAACATATTAACACCTTCTGTGTCTAGAATCCATTCTATCTCGTTCCAGAGTCCATCATTCTCATCAATTTTTTTGATTTTTTATACTTTAGAAACATATTATTGATATTTGGTGTTATCACAAAATTTCTTATGATAGGCTGCTAATCAGGAAATCTCATGCAACTGTTTCAAAACAATATTTTGACTGAGGCTTAGCCTCCTCAATCTGAGAGGGCTCTCTCAATGATTAATGATATGGAATAAATATATGGATGAATAACTCTATTTAGGAAATAAACTGGTTATGATGAACATAGGTTGAAAATAATATCAACATGTAGACATTGGGCTTATGGAGTCAAAAATTTTAGTGATTCAGTGAGTTTACTTGACATGGAAGTTGAGGCAGGTCAAATTTTTTAGTAATAGGACATACACACATGAAAAATGAAAATACATAGTCAAATAACTTATAAAGGAAGTTAGAGAATCACATGGATGAATTATGAGTAATATAAATGAAAACCATTGCAAGTGAGATACATAAAACATAAATATAGAATAGGTAAGCACTAAAAACTCCTTCAGAATCTCAAGTTGTTCAAGAAACAAATATTTGTATTGCTGAAACAGTCAATTTACAATAAGCTGCAACTTTGCCAAAAATCTCCAACCCTTGACAAATTTGACTTAATGGCCTTTAATAGAGTTGTTACATCATGAGATGATCTTCCTCCAGGCTAGATTCATCGAATTTTTTCCTAATGACACCTTTCATAATCATAAAACATCAACTTTAATGACAAACAAACACCTATCCTACTTGACAGTCCTATTTCAAATAGGACTCGAACTACTCATTATTACCTTTAAAAGCCTTATCTACTAAAACAGTTACATTCTTTAACAATTATACATTCACATGGTCAAATTGAGATGATGGTATTCATCCCTTTATGACCACTTAACTGACCTCCTCTTAACTAGGAAACAAGACCCTATTTTTTAGGCAAATGGTCTTATTCTTCCTTGAATACTGTGCCTGTCATTTAACCTTAAATTCGTGGTACTTGAGTGTTGAATAATTGTTTTAAATGGCCTTTAACCCTTCTATAATCTCCAGATATCCAAAAATTCTCCAAAATCTTCTGAAATACAATGTGTTACGAAAGTAAGGAAGTTTCATAGCGCACTTTCGTAGCACTGCAAAACATGCCCTTAACCTCAATATTCTTGACTCATAAGGTTCATCATCATCAAAACCATCCCTCATACCAATTTAAGCTCTTAATAGCATTCAAAACTAGTCAAAAATTCAAAAGAGCGGCTACGGTAGTTTTGTAGCGCTTCGCTGCCCTTCAAGCCCAGAGGCACTACGAAACTGCTGAAAAGTGCTAAAAATGAAACATTTTTTGTATAATTTTGAAATATGAAACCTGTAAGTGTCAAAACATTGTATCTAACATGTCATTATCCTCCATCAACCATAAACCAACTCACCTTATCCTCCTTGAGGTATTTCTTCCTCATTTACAATTCGTTGGGCTATTGGTTCTTCAATCATTGCCATTTTAAGCCCTTTTTTCTCTTATTCTTCATGAATTAGTTCAAATTCTCTTTAAGTTCCTTAACCTAGTCTTTAATTCTTCTATTGGTGACTTTCAGATGAGTGTTCACCTTTCTTACATGCTTGGCTTCTATCCTTGCTGGAATTGTCCACCTGATAAGTTGTTGTGTATTGTCTAAAGTTTTAGAAACAATGTCAACCTGTTCTTCCCAAACTTCCTTCATCTTTTCAAATTGAATTTTCTCAACATTTTATTTCCTAGCTTCTTTTTTCATGACAACAATTTCCTGATTGGCCTATTTCAATTTCTCTTCAAGGAGCTGCAACTTTGTTTTTTCTATCACCTTCTCTTTTCCCTTTTTTTATTTACTGACTTTATCCTTTACTATGGGTGATGATAGGTAAATAATATCTTGAAGTAATTGAGTTTTCTTAGTATTTTTTTGAACCTCTTTGTTGCTCTCTATTAATTTCCTAGCATGCCTTGTCATAGGCTTTCTTGCTTGGAACATGAAACCTACATCTTCTCCCTCAAACTCTAATTTCTTTGTAGATTTAGCCTTGTTTAACTTCTACCCACCTTCCTTTATGAAATCATCTTGGAAAATAGGTGTTTCCTCTATGTCAATGGCATGTAAAATATCCTCTAGATTTCCCTTAGCTTTTGCTATGTCTTCTACAGCCACTGCCTTATCTTCCAAAACCACTGTTTGGATTCTAGTCATCCTTTTCATCCCTTGTTTGCTAACAATTTTTTTCTGTTTTGCAGGTTTGACCACCTTGGACTTCTATTTTGCACGTGGGAAATTTGGTGTGTCAAGAATCTACATTTTCTCAGACTCATTCATAGTTTTCTTACTTGATTCTGCTCTTGCAGGTTCATCTGGTTTTTCTACCAATGGTTGGTTATGTTTTGATGCTAGTGGTGATGGAATTTTCATAGGTTTAGGAGTTCTTGAAGGTGTAGGAGCATCTAGCTCAAAACCACTAACAAACAAGAATTAGGACCAGTCTCTCCCTAACCTTTTAATTTCATCTAAGACTAATAATTTCATTAAACTATGATGAAATAAAGAAGTCTCACTCCCCTTAGAATTTTCCTGGATCTTATCTGCCATTTTTGCAAAAATTCTATGTGCCAAATAAAAAGGTAGATCAAGGGAAATATTACCAGTAAAGTGCAGAAGTAATTTGAAATGATATGAATACACTTTGTGGAATATCCCTTCACATGCAAAGTACTTTTGGATGATGAGCAACAATTTTGAATAGTTGTCTTTAATGCAGCTTCTTGGAACAACATTGATGAGGTCAATTTCAAAATGTTATGGCTTCATAAACTCTTTGCATGGCTCCATGTTAAACTTGAAACCTTTGAACCATTTCTCTTGACCTCTTGGAATCTCTGTAGCAACAGAAATAACCTTTTGTGTGATGGAAAAATTGAGTACTCCCACTTTAGTGGTTGTTCCATTGAAATTCATAGCAAACTCCTTGGACACTTGTGTATGACCACCCTGTAACTTCTCAGAAAACTGTAGGCAACCTGCTCTTATGAATGCTTCTACTATTGATAGGTCTTCATTAATAAAATTCATGTATGCAGGTTCGTATCTTAAGCACTGTCCACCCTTGTGTATTTTTCTTTTCTCTGCCATATTTTCTCTAAGAATTACTCAGCCTCACTTGATGATGTTCAACCTCACTTGATGATTTTGCAGGCTCGCTTGATGATGTTCAAACGAAACCTTTGAAGAAACTAGCCCCAACTTTGGCTTAGTACAATAGCTCTCCGGAGCTCAAATATTACGCAAGTAGGAAAAAGAAATGAGAATGACTGAATTAGGAAAGAATTTGAAGTTTAAATGTCTTCTCATGATTCAATGATGACTTCTACATTACCTAAACTGACCATGATGACTGCATGTACCTTGATTTTATCCCTCCATGACTTGAAAGCATCTAACTTATCCTTTTCCAAATGATTTCTCACACCTAACAACATGACAGACATGACAGACATGAAATCGCGCTTTTGTAGCAACTTTTGTGTTAATTTGATTGTTTTTTCTATGAAACTATCAGCATTTTCGTAGCAAAAAGTGACTTTTTATAGTAAATTGTGCTACAAAACTATGGTTTCTTGGCTAATTTGGCAGTTTTAGTACAAAAACATTGTAAAATGAAATGAGTTAGAAGATGATGAATGATGTGACATGAAGGAGTTTGAACACGAGTAGGTTCAGACCTTAGGGTAAACTTAAACCATTAAAATTTAATATTTCCCTTGAAAAAACTAAAAATTGAATCCTAAAACCCTATTTTGACCCATGAACCTATTTAACCTTGTCAAAATGATGTTTGAATTTTTTGGGTGATAAAATTTGGAATTCCCCTTAGAGTCATTCCTGTAAGCATGTTACTTTAATTTTTTCTCAGAAACACATCATCTTTAGAATTTTCGTTTTGTACCTCTCCTTTAGGAATTTCTTCATTCATAATATGTGAATGTAGAATAAGTTTTTCTAAATTATCGTCATTGAAAATTCATCTCAAATCATCATCAAACTCAGGGTTAATCTTTTTTGCAATGTATGCCATAATCAGTTTTTTATCAATCATCATCTCTCTGTTCAATTTTATATGAAGCAGCCATGGAGATATTTTTCTAGTGAAATATCCTCATATAGAATTCCATGATAGGATTTGAAAAATTCAACATCCTTCTCAATGATAGCACTCATTGGATCTATATCATACCACACTTTAGTAGCCTCTGCAACAATTCTCAAGGTTGTGTACTCTAAAGCACACTGCACATTTTTGGGCCTTTCCTTTGTCATGTTAACCTCAGGTTTTAGGTACACACATAGTGATCAAGTTTTAATATTCTTTTCCACATTTATGATTTCCCTCAGCCTAGGAACAGTGAGAGTAAAATTTTTTACAATGACACCAACATAATGGAAATTATTCAATGTCATATGAGTAGTTGATTCAGCAATGGATTGCGCTACAACACAACCAATCATCTCACCTGGAGAAAATAAGGACTGTAGAGAACGAGATTCTATCTCACCAATTACCCATTAAAATTCTTCCCTTGTAAGGTGGTACTCCTTTATCACACACTTACTAGCAAATGTACTTCGAAGCAGAATGTTGAAAAACAAAGTGGAATTCTTTTGTGCTTCAATACTCATGGGGTCATCAACGGGAAAAAACTTGATTCTTTCTTGAAGCTGATCAATTTATTCTACAATATCCATGGGATGCATATCTAATGGCTTTCACATATCAATTTTGAATGTCTTTTGGTCGATCCAGATGAGGCTCTTAATATTTACAGACAGAGGCCACACAATTTCTCCAGTGGTTAAAATCTTTGTGCCTATTTGTCGTCTGTCTGACTCCAGTTTATGCATTTCCACATGAAAAACATTTTGGAACTCCCAGATTATTTTCAAATCTTCCACATGGTCTGGCAACATGTAACTAGGATTCCAATTTTCTTGATCAAGTTCATATTTATAAGAATTTTCAAAATCATTATTTTTCATCTTCAGAGAATCAAGGTTTTGTGACTCAATCCAAACAACATCCATACAATATTCACCATGTGGAAATTGAATAACACCACCAAATGATTTCTTGACTGTCCCATCATATTTAACCATGATGTCCTCCATATATTTTACAAGACGCCTCTGTGTATGTACCATGTTTCTGAAGTCTTCACAATAGTATCTATCAAACCTTCTCTACCTCTCATTCTGTGGAAAAGGAACTCATGTGGAGTTAGGCCATGAAGATAAGAGTTATCCACAAACCCACGAATTTCTCAACCTTTATCATCCCTTAAAAAATGGGGAATAGTTCTACCATCAAATCCATATCGATTTTTTTTCTTCCACATTTTTTTGTCCTACACAAGTAGTCATATGTGATATGTTAATAAAACTTCCTTTTGACCCAACTTTAACCATTGCCTTCAAATTATTACTCTCTGGTAAACTTTTTTTAGCATTACTTCCTACATGGTCACTCGACTTGTTCAACACTTGCATTAGTGGAAGAAGTTACACTGCTAAGAGGTAGAAAATAATAAATCGTGAAGAAAAAAGACTCTGTAATACATTCAAGAGTACAAATAATTGATAATAGATTCAAGAGTACCTACTTGGTTGAGATTGTTTCCAAAGGACTCCATCATTTTACGACTAGGTTCTGCCTCAAATTGTGATTCATGAGCAGCCTTAATAAGCTCTTTGACTTCATTCTTTTCTTTATTTATCATGTTATTGATAACCCCCATCATTGCAACATGAACAATTGTCTCCTATACCAATGTTGAAACTCTGTTGTAGTAGCCAGTAGTTAACGAGCCATTGTGTGTGACCTAAGAACTTACGAGCAACATCTAGACCCACCTCCTCCTTGCAAATCACAAAAGATAGGATCATGAATTATACATACCAAGAAACATAGGAATATGAATTATACATACCAAGAAATATAAGATTATGAATTATACATACCAAGGAGAATAAAAGTCTTGGTAGGAATATATTAGATATTAAATATAAAACATTATGTAGTAAGTTAGGGTTTGACTCATTATATTTTCATTTTTTCATTTTGTCCATTGGATGAAAATAAAATGATATTTAATATACAAGATGAAAATTAAATAAGACATACATGATGCTAAATATTTACTGATAATCACCAATAATGTCATTATAAAAATTTAACCAAAATATTTCTAAATATACATTATTTTTTCTATAATTTTAAGTTATTTTCCTTTTTGAGATGCATCATAAATGTTATCCTATATGAAAACAATACATAGAAGTAACTGAAAAATAAAATTGAACATAAAGGCATACCATATCGTGAATAAGGCCTCTACCAAAATATTTCTGAATATATAATACATTTTCTATATTTTCAAGTTATTTTCCTTTTTTTGAGATGCATCATAAATGTTATATTATACGAAAAAAGTAGAACAAAGTAACCCAAAAATTAAAATTGAACATAAATTCATACTAGATCACATGAATAATGCCTCTAGAATAAGTTCCAAGTGTTCTTTCTCAAAGAGTGCATGAGATCATTTCTCCTTTCTCAATATGTACAACAATATCTCCTGGAGTGGTAAATCTAGATTTAGACTCTGAATTCCATGCAGCATGTCTTATAAGGTTAATATTCCTTGGAATTATGAGATTAAGTACTTGCTTCCCAATCCAAATTGGCCTTGGCTTCAAAATTGTTGGAACATATATTTTTTCATCAAAGTCCCCCCACCACATTAAAATATTCATAAAGACATCCTGCCCAAAAAACATAGAGATTGTTGTCAATAATTTTATAAAAAAACCTATGTCAAAAAAATTACCTGTCATTTAAAGTGGATACTCTACCTATCCTGCAAGAGAAAAATTGTCATGGTAAGCTAACTTTTTAAACATGAAAAAAAAAGGATATGACAATAGAATTCATGTTATAGTTACCTACTGTATGAATGTGTCTCTTTTAGTCACCTTCTGACAACCAAAAAGTGTGTCTTGGGCAATACATAGGATTGGCCTATTCGACTGAGGAGTGAAAATGCACTTTGGCACCATCATTAGTTCCAATACTTCTGCTCTCATCTCACATGACTGAGGTATGTGCATATTAATTTAATCTCCATCAAAATCACCATTATATGGTGATGTAACTAAAAATTTCAGTCGAAATGTTGAATATGGCATGATTTTGATCATGTGTCCCATGATAGACATCTTATGAAGACTAGTTTGTTGATTGAAAAGAAAAAAAGTCACTAGCATTCAAATGCCTCTCCACCTATGAAGAACATGTCAAGATAATTATATCGTTAAAGAATGTTAGAAAAAAAGTGGAACATAATATTATGCATATTTTCAGAGTTATTTATATTGCAATATAATTTTTTGGAAAATAACTGTGTTTTTTAATATAGTTTGTTGAATTTTTTTGATTGATACTCTATAGGGACATAAAATATTTAAGATAGGTGGGGTGTCATATAACAAACTAGATTCACAAACGCAATACTTTTCCAAAATCATCTTACAAAAATAAACCAATCACTAAAATTGATACTACTTTATAACCCAACTGTATATGATGGTCATTGCTCTTCTTCACGAAGCGAAGATCAAGCCTCTTTCCATCGTCCCTAATAATGTATCTAGAACTAGTTTTCCGTGAAGGAGGATCAGGTCCATATTCAACAAGTTCTCTTAATATGTTTGACCCATGCACATAGAGTTAGTATAAGTTCTAAAATAATTTCGATGAAGCAATAGAGTTTAAATTTTAAAAATGATATCTTGATGCTATTATGGTCACGAATGGAATGTTATATGGAGTCACAATTTTTTGATATGTCATATTCAATACAATACTGCAAGGCACTCCTAACTCATCAATGTTGATATTTGGATGAGGAGTGATAATAGTACGTGCAGAAAAATCTACATGTTTCCCCATTAAATTCCCTTTGATGGGACCCTCCTTGGCCTTTATTCTACTGCATATGGAATTAATAGGTAGTCCCAATCAATGAGTTACATGATGGGAACAACATAGAGAACTACTTCAGTTCATACAAAAAAGATAGAAACTAGCTATATTAACTATATCAACACCATTCATGATGAAGGAATATTTACCTTTGGCTGATGAGGGAGCTCATTGTCAACATAGGTAGCAACGTTGAATTGCAACATTTGAGAAAATTATGTAATAATATTTTCTACAGCCCCATTATTTCCCTGTTTCTTCAAATTTTCATTGTTTTTGATGACCATAGCAAGCTTATGCATGAGATCATCCTGCAAAATATCAGGAAAATTACTGTATTTATAAATTTTGAACACCAAACACAACATAAACACAAGAGTTAAGTGATCCCTCTTGTTATCTATTTTCATTAATAACTAGAGACCATGAATGTTGGAGACCCATTTTTCGTTCTTGTCTAATTGGTTCTTGCTATTTTCTGCGGCCTGACATATGTATATGTGGGCTCTTGTAGGGTTCCTTGTTGTATTTTATAGTCTATTTTTAGAATAAGTTACATAAATATACTTGTCAAATAACTTGTGGTCAAGTGGTTAAACCAAAAAAAAATTTAGTGTTAAGACCTGGGTTGAAACTCCTAGAGAACATGTTGTTATGTCAATATAATGTGGCCAACGAAGCCATATTGCATCTGAGACTAGGTGAAAGTCCCGGAGACCTTCATGACTCATGTATGTAGTCCATATCAGTGGCAGAGGCGAGGTGAAAATCCCGGTTGAACTTGGTGAAATATAATACCTTTTGGTCATGTAATCTAAGGCAAAGGTAGACCCACTTCCTTAACAAAGTGTCATTTACCAACCCAAAGGTTGCAGAACTGACACAAAATGAGGAACAAGAAAACCTATTACTTTGTTGTGCCACTGAAGGATTGTAAATGGTGATGGCATTCCATACACGAGGCCACATTGATTGGGTGTCATGTAAGAATATGATGCCTTAATAAACACAGACTAAAATTGGGAAAAGGAAAAAGTTTGAATCATATTCTGATAATCAATTAATAAAGTAGATGGTCATTTTAGGTGTTCCCCAATAGATAATGGGGGAATATAACATAGTTCCATCGATCTAGCCAATGATCTCTCATTAGATCACTATGAGTAGTGAAATCGTTATAGATAAACCATGATGATCAGAAATTTATAAGTGGCTAGTACAGATGGCTCAAGCCATGGTGAGAACATGGGTGTCTGATAAGTGCAAAATTATCTAAGCTAAAGGTAGACCGATTTCCTTTAATCAATGGACTACTGAAATAAAAGTTTCAAAAATAAAATTGATATTTATTTGGAAACAACACACTAGATCTCTTTGATATAGTTTCATGTAAGAATACAATGTGTTAATATGCAAAACTAAAATGGGTTCAAGGGAAATTTTGAATCGTATTATGATAATCAGCTAATGAAAAACATGATTCACTCAGGTGCTCTGCATAAGGCATAGTGAGGGAATATTGTGTAGTGCTAACTCTAGAAAATCTCAATCATCTGATCTGACCAAGGACACAAAGGATCCAAAGACTTTAGCAGAAGAGCATGCCATTATTGATCGATTTGATGCATCACAATATGAATTTTTTGGAAAGGATGTTATGCAATAGGTAGAGATAATTACACTAATAACCTTGTTGTTTCGAGTAATGATAAATGTGAATTTATTATATGGCAGAGTTGATTTCATAAGTTGCAAGTGACCCAAAACAATTTGTCTTGCTATATTATATGATTTTAGGAAGTTATTTGTTTTTTAAGTACTAGTTAGAGTTGCATTTGAAATCAAAAGGGACTCTTCAAATATCACCTTAAATTTTGATCAATGTCTTCTTCAAATATGATCCAATGTCTACACCAAAATATCACTTCAACTCTACTCCAAAGGTCTGCTCCAACTAATGGTCAAGGATTCTTTAACCAAGGGCTCCAAAATCAACTTTAATTTGGCTACTATTCTTCTACAAGGGAAATTAAAACTGCTCAATTAAGCTTCTTAACTCAGGTGACAAATTTCTTCAACTTAGGTCCTTAATATGTTTCAAGAAATTTACATCAGTATCAAATTTGGATCTCAACTTCCAATTGCCAAGAATTGGAATCTTGTTCACAATTTGTATCTATCTCAGTAACCAAAAATTCAAACCCTCCTACTTAGTGAACTTCTAGTTTTGTCCTTTGGATTATTTTCAGACCTCAAATTTCATCATGAGAATTTTGGATTACTTCGGTTCTATCACATATGCTTGACCTCTTGCACATGATATTTTAAGGAGGAGCAATTTTGCACAGTCAACTCTTTACTCAATTATCCTTATAGTGGGTTCGTTCAATTTCACTTTAAACACAACCATAGCTTCAGTAATTCTACTTATGATTACTCCATAGCTATAACAATCCCAGGGGAGAAAAATCTTTACAACATTGTCTAGTTATGATCTATTTTTTACTGCCAAACTCGTGATTCAGTTAGGTGCCAAAAAATTATCACAAACCTTCAATGTTGAAACCCATGTTGTATACAATTATCGACTATGTTATTTACAAACCCTGTCATAAATAAAAATGAAAATAATGCCCACTAGAGCAGAAAATATCATGCATTTTGGCCACACTACATTCTTATGCAGTTCCTGAGACATTGTTTCTATGTTTTGGAGTTTATTGTTTTAGAAAAATAAAGGTTTATATTTGAAAATATGATATAAGAAGCTCCACACATGATACATGAAGCTCCCCAAGAAGCTACAAATGTCCTTCATGAAATTCATACGTAAGCATCACTTTGGCTTGCTTTATTGTTAGCCTATTAGCTGAAACTCCCTTGTTCTATTTGAGATAGGAGTCTATAGTGCAATAATTCATTGTTTCTATTTCCATTCTTGCAAGGATATATTTATTTTACTTATTGTATTAACCCATATTAGTTTCTTGAATCATATTCATTATATTATGTCTACATCATCGATGATATTTAATAAATTACTAATTTTAAACACTCGATGCCAAAGCATTCCTTTGGAAATTTAGGTTCATGGAATAACCATGTAATTATCATAGACTAAACTTTTTAGATGTTACATATTCTAAATCATATGATTTTGGGAAATTAAAATTTTAACTGGACTTTGTGGTATAGTTCCAATTAATATAATATGCTAAGATTTGATTCAATAATAGAAATAATATTCCTGCAAAGCATTATATATAGCACAGATTTTGTTTATTGACAGTATGGAGGGTTTTTTTTCAGATGTGGCATACAAAGTGGTAGTTTGTTGGTTCTGGTTTTATCCTTGCCAAACACTTGGAGGATCTCTTTACAAAGGTACATATTATATATACCATCCAACGAATATCTTGTTTGTAATGTTCTTATTTTATTATGTTGAATTACAAGATGCTTTCCTTTTAGTATACATGCATTATGATGGTAATAAACAATGTTGTGATTTGAGCTTCATATATGTGTACTTGCTGCTAATTTCTTTAGTTTATAGCTCCTATAAAAAAACAGATTGCAGTTTTGATAGAGATTTTAGTTTTATGTTTTCCTTGGTAAGTTAGAAATCTGACTGGAACTTTTACCAATTGTAACAGATTTTGGCAGATGGAAATAATTGAAACGGAAAAAACATGTACAATAAGGCACTAATTGAAGTTTTTTTTCATATTAAATACCAACCAGATTCACTTGTTTGAGGCCGAAATTGGAATGGAGGATTATAAACCATAAAGATGAGTTACTGGGTAGCATTCATAGGAGGAAGGGAAGGAGACCCACATTAGTGGTAGAGAATTATATGGAAGACAAAGACATATCATAAATAAAAAATATTCCTCTGGCTCTCACAGTCAAACAAAATACTCAACTAGAAGTGTCGACAAAAGAAAGGTTCGGAGGGATGTAGAAGGTGTCTGCTATGCATAGAGACTTGGAATAAAATCCACCATTTGTTTGTTACATTCCAATATAGCCAGGAAGTATAGGATGCAACTAATCTTGTAACTGGGGGGGAGGATAATAGAAAGGAATCTCACCAGTTGAATATTTTAAAAAGTTGTATGAAGGACCATTTGGTTCGTGAGCATCACTCCATCCCACCATTTTTCACATGGGCATTGTGTATCACTAAGAATTATTGCCTATTTTCAAGTGCCTCCTAGTTTCCAAGGTATATATTATAGGAATAATGCAGCATATATTGTTTTCCCCAAGGCTACAAAGAAGAAGCGATAAAAGAAGATGTTTTTTCTAGATATGGAAGAAAAATGGCCTGGGGTTTCTTTGATGGAGCCTTCACTGGTAACCATGTCATTATGGGTGACGACTCGGGATGATCCATATATATATCAAAACAACATCGGTTTACCTTTGCATAGGGATTGGCACACACAACAGGGTAGAGCTAAGGTGAGTGTAAAAACTCATGAGACTAGTAGAGGAAAAGATAGTAAATGAGCATCAAGTTTATGGTGATTCTATAATTGTCATATGGTGGATGAATGGGGAAGCAGTGGGTCAAAACAAATATCTAAACAACATGTTAAGAGAAGGCACTTGGGTTGAAGGGTCACTTTCATCGCATCTATTTATGTTGCATGCATAAAGACAACAATCAATTGGAAGAATCCCTATCAAAAGATGTGGTGGATCAAGACTTTGGGTAGATGAATAGCTAGTGATAGTGAGAATATTCCTTTCACCAATCCACTAACAAATAATATTGTAGCTCTTGTTCAATATAGTGTTTAAACTATATACTTGTGTATTGTTTTCTTTCAACTATATAGCAGATCATGGTAGAAAGATAGACGTCGTGCTAGGATATCTATCTTTGGTAAAGGTTTTCTATTTTTATAGGCCTTACATGGGCATAGCAGTAGTAGATGTTTTGTTGATAACTCTTTGAAGTTACTTTTAATTTTTTTATTTAAGGAACTTGGATAGGAAGGGAGGTGCATAAGTCATTATTCTCATAATTATTAATATGCAATATAACCAGTAATATGTCTGTGTGTGTAACTTTTCGCAGAGAAAATAGTCATGCTCATTGGGTGATATATAACCTGGTAAATCCTCGTCTCCTCTTTCAAAAAAATTTCCTCGTACATAGAGTAGCACCCATACCCACATACCATTACAATGGAAACTTAGGCTTGGATTCAATGTTCATAAGAGAGCACTAGCCACATGAACAATGACAATGAACACTAAGTGGTTCTAACCATGTAAGTTTCAGTTGCATGGGAGGTTTGGTGTTGTACATATACTACAATCACCCAAGGTAATAGTTCATAACAAGTTTTAAAGTTTTTTAACTAAATAGTCACCCTCAAACTTATCAGTATAAAAGTTGTATTAGATATTTGAATTTCACTTTCATTAAAATAACACATCTTTGGACCTCTTAAAAATAATGGTGGAGCCTCTTTCTTCTATTTTTCTTTTTCATTAGTTGTCTATTGCCTTGCTTTTCAAATCAAACCCATTTTATGTTATACCTTTTTTATATCTATAATTTTATAAATTTGAACTACATATTGCATTAGAGATATTATTTCAATTTCCAAAAGGATATACTTTTAGTTGGGGAGAAAAAAAAAATGAGAATTGGAAAACCAACGACAGCTCATCTTCTTGTTATTCTCTACAACGAGGAAAAATATTTCTAGGTGCAGAAAAGAAACACGATTTTATGTTCATTTCTTGTGTTGTACAATGAAAATAATAAGCACTTATTTTTTCATTGCAAGTGATAGTAAGGATCTTCCTCTGACAGATCCACTAACAGATATTATTGTAGCTATTGCTTGACCTAGTTTAAACTGTATACTTCTATATTGTTTTCTTTCAACTATATAGCAGATCATGGTAGAACAATATATGTCATGCTAGGATATCTATCTTTGGTAAAGGTTTTCTAATTTTATAGTCCTTACATGGAAATACCAATACTAGATGTTTTGTTGATAACTCTTTAAAGTTACTTTTAATTTTTTTCTTTAAGAAACTTGGATAGGAAGGGAGGTCCATAAGTCACTATTCTCATAATCAGTAACATGCAATGTAACCACTACTATGGGTGTGTGTGTGTGTGTGTGTGTTTGTTTTCCCAAAGAAAATTGGCATGCTCATTTAATGATATATACCTTGAGAAATCCTCATTCCCTCTTTCAAAATTGTAACTCATACATATAGTAGCACCCATACCCACATACCTTTACCATGGAATCTTAGGCTTGGATTCGATGTTCATATGAGAGCATTGGCCGCATGAACAATGAAAATGAACACTAAGTGGTTCTAACCATGTAAGTTTCAGTTGCATTGGAGGTTTGGTGTTGTACATATTCTATCCCATCACCCAAGGTAATAGTCCGTAACAAGTTTTAAAGTTTTTCAACTAAATAGTCACCCTCAAACTTATGAGTGTAAAATTTAGTTTAGATATTTGAATTTCTCTTTCATTAAATGAACACCTCTTTGGACCTCTTAAAAAGAATGGTGGAGCCTCTTTCTTCTATTTTAATGTTTCATTAGTTGTCTACTACCCTTCTTTGTAAATAAAACCCATTTAATGTTGTACCTTTTATATATATATATATATATATATATATATATATATATATATATATATATAATTTTATCACTTGGAACTATGTATTGCATTAGAGAAAGTATTTCAATTTCTGAAAGGATATACTTTGAGTTGGGGAGAAAAGAAAAATTGAATTATAAAACCTACGACATCCCATCTTCTTGTTATTCTCTGCAATGAGGACAAATATTTCTAGGTGCAGAAAAGAAACACATTTTTATGTTCATTTCCTGTGTTATACAATGAAAATATTAAGCACTTAATTTGTCATTGCAAGTTTTCCAGAACTCTAGTCTCATATAGGGTAAGGGTTTCATAATATTTTTATAGGCCTTAGCATTGAAGGAAATCTATTATTGGTAATCCTTGACTTTAATAGAAATAGGTGTGGTGGCTTTGCTATACCCATCTCACTATTCTATATTTTTTCTGGCAATGAGATGCAAAGCTAACTTTGTCAGCTTTGATAAGGATTACAGTTAAAGGGTCTTTTGAAAATTTCATAGTTTTTTGGATATCTTGTAAATATCTTATGGTAAGCACTTTTTATTTAACGGGGTATGTTATGTCCTTTGATATCGGAGACCAGACGGGGATGTGTGGCCAATTGATGTTGGTGGGAAGGCGAATTTATGCCTTGTCTACGTACTTTTTTTTGTTTTGATAAGGCATATTTTCAATAGCATTAGTATGGCCATCGACAATCCATTTGGTAATATCTCCTCTATGGATAAAAATAAGGCATGTGTCAGTCAGCTTGAAGCAAGCACTCTATTTTCCTTGATAGCGTTGTGGGTGTGCCTCTTTTTCCTTCTGTTGCTCCCCAAACATTTGTGACTCTTGCTCGAGTTCCACCCTCTTCCTCTTATCGCTGAAGTTTCAATTTCTATACATTTTTCCTCTGTTTAGTGTTCAACCTGCTTGCCACAAATTGGGCTCAAATTTAGGTTGAAAATGAAGTTATGCACTACTTCTTTCTGGTCGTATTACCTGTAATTTAAAAAATTCCAAAATGCCTTTCATGTTGTCACTGTAAGAAATAGTTGGGATATTATAATTCCACTAGGCCAAAAACTCAATATAAAATTTACTACTACTCAAAATGACAGAGCTTAAGTAGAAGACTCTACCTCCAATGCACTAACTCGGTCAATTGCCTCCAAAGGTTTTCCTAATTTGTTTTCTCCATCTACCATTTTTAACGTAAAAATTCCGATGATGGTTTCAATCGGAACTACGATGAGATTTTCCTTTGGAAGTGAGACTCTTATGTACTATGAAGCGTCAAAGAGTTTCCTTTGGAATTGCAATGAGAGTTTCCATTGGAAGTGCGAATATTGTGTACTATGAAGCGTCGACGGTGCAACCCTATAAAGCATCAGAAGTTTGATGATTGGAAGCAAAAGTGTGACTCTTATGTACTATGAAGCGTCGGAGGTGTGACACTATGAAGTGTTGGCAGTGAGAATATTGGAAGCGGGAGTACATCTCTTGTGTACTATGAAGCGTCGGAGGTGTGACACTATGAAGCATTAGAAGTGCGACAATATTAAGCATTGAAAGTGTGACTATATTAAGTGTCAAAATAGTGGCAATATGAAGTGTCGGAATAGCGTCAGAAATGTGACGATATTAACTGTTGGAATTACGATGATGTTGTACGTCGAACTTGCGATGCTTGTGTCATTGGTGGTGGCATAGGAAATAACATTTTTCCCAACCACAAAGTGTTTCTCTTGGGATTCCTATGTCTCGCAATAGCGACATTTTGGTTGTCAGAAATTGGGCCAAATGTGTTACTGTCATATATGCTCAATTATGTCTTATAATTTTTTATTTACTCATATATGTAGTAATTATGTCCTATATGTTCAATGAAATAGGAAAGCATGGGGTCAAAGATATCAATGTATATATTGAGCCTCTTATTGATGAGTTACCAGAGTTATTGAATAGTGTCAACATGGAAAATTTTAAGGATGGAAGTTTATCTTAAATTTTAGAAACCTTGGCGAAACTTACTAGTCTCTAATATGCAAATTGTAAAATTTTTGGCAATATTTTTATAAATTCAAATATATTTCTGATGATTTTATATTATTCTATCTATAAAAAAAAATATTGTTAAGGTAAAATAATTTTATACTATAAAATGTCGGCTGTAATATCCCCAAAAGGGACTACTATCAAGGCATGTATGAAAAAAACACTTTTCAAGAAAGCACACTACAGGATTGGAAACCAACCCTTGGATACCATATATCTGACAATCTAAGACCTGAATCCAAGAGGGAATTAGAAACAAATCCTTCTACGTGGGTTAAATAGGTCTCCCACAACTAGTATAGCTTAGAAAATGCCCAAGAATGGCACTGCAACACTTTGTGACAAAACTTCCAAGAAAATAATGGATTTCAGCCAAATATGTGTAGGAGGAAAATATGGAGGCTTAATAAGGTCATTTTCATCATCATATCAAGATTATATTGAAGCCCATACAGAATAGAATGGAAAATAGAAGAATTTGCATGAATAAATTCTCAAGAATGAGGTGTTGCAAACATAGGAAATAATTGAACAAACTTGACAACGTTATTTTTATTGGCTAAAATAGTAGTATGTTACACTTCCGATCTAGAGCATATCTGTGTACAAAAATTTAAGATCTATATCATATTTGTACACTAGAAATGCTCCTCTGCAAATTCTCCTTGGGGTTTTCAGCAAAACATGTAGTACATGGAGTAGATCTGCAGAATGATTTAGAAATTCTGAAGTAAATACAAGAGTATTTAGATTAGATATGAATATAACATGGATTAGATCTGTAATCCATGGATCACCACAATGAAGGGAAGATTCCCAACACTAGAGATCTCTCTCTCAAAAGTGTGCCAAATCTCCCTACAACTTCTCCTTTGCAAATAACGCAGTATAGGAAGATGGACTACATTGTAGGCTTTAAGAAAAATTTGGCCTGATGCCAAGATAAATCAGCGAATACACTCTTGTCAATGGAATAGGTAACTCTCCCATTGAAAAGAGGCACTAGAATGGCCTAGATCTGAACAGATCTAGGCTCCACTTGCTGCAGCTTATAAGGACAATGAAACCCTCAACAGGATCTACATTGTAGTTGGAAGATGAAGCTTGGCCAAATTCCTGATAGTGGACAGGATGTAAAAGACGCCTCCAAGAGATACTCAATGCAAGAGGTGGGCCAATCAAGAACACCCAATGCTAAACAACACTATTCTCTGCTAAACAACTAAGAGAATAAGAAATGCCTAAACAGAAAATATCTTCAGAAAATATCATATCATGAACAACCTTCTCTTGTTGTCCCATCTTCCTTTTATAAGATGAAAGTCTTGGAAAACCCTAAACCATCTCAAATTTTTAGCTCCATTCACATGTGTAGCATCCAACTAGAACTGCGTTGCGCGTCTAGGAGTTTCATTGCATCTGGACAGTGTTGTTGATTTGGTACTGTTGACCCAGTCAAATGTCTCAACCCCTTTCACACATAAGGGTGTTTTATTAAGGTAGCTAAGAGTTAGCATTGTTCACATAGGGCATTGATTTATTTTGCTGATTTAGGAGTTTTATTGATCCTCCTTCACACTTTTATTCATAAAAACAGGAAGTAAAACAAAATTGAATATTCCTATTAAGTTGGGCTAATTGGGAATATTAAATTTGTCCCCTCCAAAATGTTGCTTGTCCTTAAACAAATGATAAGGTGAGTCCTGTAACTCATCTCCTCCTCCATTGGTGACACAAAAAAATGATAAGCTTCTCCCATAAGCTAAGTGATCACCAATTCATCCATTCATGAATTGTTCCAACAATGTTCTCATGAGATGCAAACAGTTCATCCCATAAGGAAACAATAAATCATATGAAACAATCATGGTTTTCCCAGTGCCCTCCATGAAATATAAGACATAAGGTACAGGGAGTGTATTCATCCCATAGGGCACATGCATTCCTTCCCTCCTTCCTCCATACATCCCCATAAAAAGTACAATTACATCATCAATATAGGGGATCAGAACAATGTACAAACAAACATAAGTTTGTGCACATGGAGGTAGATCATAGTCCCACATGTGGAACCAACGTAGAGCATCCCCTACCTGCATCAAATCAAGATATGGTAAGTGCATTTCCCACCACTTACTTGCTGCCCATACCATCTCGCCATGACTGAAAGTGTGAGATATATTTGGAGCCTTAGGGAAGCACCCATCATGATGAAAAATCTCCCTTTTTATTTTAAGGGAGTGGCCCAATTCAAAAAAAAATTGGGCCCAATATTGGCCATGAGGCTTACAAGATATATTTCTCCTCCTTGGAGTCATGGCCTAAAAAAACATGGTGTAAGAATGCATGAAATCAGAATATAAAACATGTGTAATAAGAGCATGCTCTTCACCAACAATCCTCCTCCTATCAATGGAGTGGTGCATAGGTCTATTCTCTCCTTCAAAGAAAGAAAGAGAGGGATGATTGAACTCTTCCTTAGAGTCATGTTGCTGGTCCAAATCCACAAGGTCCATGAATCTTTGACAATGCTGATATAGTTCTCTTTCAAATCCCTCCCAATAATAGCTCCTCAAGATGCTTTTGTTGAGCTTCAAAGAATATGTGTGACTGAAATAGAACTCTTCATAAGCCCTTTGTAGTAACTTCTCCTTGAACTTGGAAGCTCTAGACAAGAAGATCCTACCATGATTATATATGACCCCATCAAGGATTGAATAGCTCTCCTCATGCAACAAGTCATCAATTATCATGCAAGTATCAAGATCCTTGGAATATTCCACTAGCAGTTGGGATTTCCAATATAGATCTAATGTCGCCAACAATGACAATGCTGATAGTGTGTCATATGAAGTGTCTGCCATGCTATTATTATTCTCCTTGACATATCCCATGTCAAAGGTGTATGTTGGAAAGCCAAGCTTCCTATTTTTCTCCTCCTTGGCATCTCCCATGCCAAAGGTGCAAGGTGGAAGGTTTCTATTCCTTCCTTGATGCCCTACTTGCACATGCACATGCTCAAAAGAACATGGAAGTTCTTGGAAGTTAGTCTCCCATGGAAGGCTATCATATATCCAAAACCTCCTTGGTTTTTCCAAAGTATGGATGTGTGACCACCATCTCTCATCATGTATGGAAGAGGATCCTCCAAACAAGTTTTCCTTCTCATTCAAGGATTTCCTTCCTTGCTTCATGATGGTGTCATCCTTCATCCTTGCAACATCTTTTCTCACTGTAGTATGAGATGAGAGAATGGATAGTGATGTTAAGGGAAAAATGATTTCCCTCTCCTTGTACTTTCCCCATACTCTCAGCACTGTAGCATGGTCTTCTAGTGCTCCCTCCCTTCTTGGATCTACGAAAGGAGCATCAATGCATGAAACATCTTTCATAAAATTTGAATCAGGTGGTATCCCAAGTGGTATACCACAAGATAATTATGTCTCATGGCTCATTCCCATGTGGAAAATAGATGGGAACATATTATGACTTCTTCCATGGCGCAAATCCATCTCTGATCTTTGTGTGGAAGTATCACGATAATGGAAAAATGGAGCAACTCCCACATCTTCTTCTTCATCACCCACCTTCTGTTATATCTCACAGTCTAAGGTGCCTTCTTTAGATGCAATTAACTCATAAACGCCCATCATATCCTTGGTGTCAAGAGTCTTGATCACAAAGGAATGATCTATCATAGTGTGTGTTCCCAAAATTCGATGCAATGATGGAACACATTCCCTCCATTGTTTTGTATCATTGTCTAACATCATAGACACATGCTTCTCATCCTCTTCATGTATAGGATCCTTGGGGCATTCTTGCAAAGATACAAGAGACCTCCTAGTGGAAGAAATGGCTTCATCTCCATCTCTCAATAAAATTAGATCTCCTCCTATTTTCACGGTGCTGGAGGAACCTTTCAGCTCTTCTTCTTTCTTCTCCTCATCAATTGAGTATGCTTCCTCAATAAGAGATCCTTTCTCTTGATCTCTCCTTGAAAAAGGAACACTCATGTCTTCTTCTTGAGAAGAATGTTCTTGTTGAAGTCGGGCCTTTGCCCTTGGAAAATCATGTAGCAGATCTTTAACCCCTTCAACAATGTTCTAAAATGGAGTTATCTTCATGGATATTTCCATATCATGCAAAGGTTCTGATTTCCTAGGCTTAGTTTGCTTACCAAAAGAAATATCATATGGCATAGAATCAAATATTTTCACTAACCTCCTAGTGAACTTTGCATAGGTAGAGATGTTTACATTTTTCAATGAAGAAGACTCAAATAACCACCAGGCATAAGCTTTACCTTGGAGGTGTAGCGCTGCTGCTGTTATGGCTTCTTCTTCAGAAACTAGATGCAGCTGAAAATATGTGTCCAGCTTCTTTACCCAAGACATAGCTGAGCTCTCAGGTGACCCATCAAAATTAGTTAGTGCTATCACCCTATAAATTCTTAGGTCGTGGGATTTTAGTTTATAGTTAAAGAAAACCAGGGGTAACCAAAAACCTCTTTTGAAATTTAGGATCTAGCCTTCCTAAATACCGGAGAGGGATCTCTCCTCAAGATTTAGCTTGATTTTATATTATAAGATTTTCGGCTAGGTATGAATGGACAATGGGATTTGTTTTGAAAGTTTGGTGGGAATAAAAGGTGCTTCAAGGTAAACCACAAAGAGATCTACCAGACCATTGGGCTATGGAGTCAACTTTCTTGGCAAGCAGAACTAGGAAATAAGGGCTAAAGAGAAAATGTACTAAGGGTAGGGTAGATGACCTTCAAAGGGTTTGAAATAGGCTTTTTTGATGAAATGGGTGAAATATGAACAAAAGGGAAATTAAGAATTCTTCTGTTACAGAAATGAAGATGAAAGGAGGGGATCAAACAGGGACTAAGAGAATTTAAGAATTATTAAGTCCAGTTATCAAGCAGAAAACATAATAATGAACAACTAGTAAAAAGCAGGGAGCTTCTTAACACTAATCATGTTTAAGCTTTCCTAGTTAATCATTAAAGACAGAAAACATTAAAATTTATGTATGGAAACTTTTGAAAGATAAAATAGTGAAAATAGGAAAATAATAGACTTATCTCGTCAGCACAAGAATCCTGAGTTATGATGTCTTTAATCTTAATTCTAGTCTGCTGCTTTACTGATTGACTCACACAAACTTCAATATATCCAGCAAAATGTATATAGTAGTCTTGATAAATTTTATTCCACACTTAATACTTCAAAAAGAGAAGTATTTATACAAAAATTATTACAAAATATCTGAGAGACATGTAGGAATATCTCTAGGAAAAAATAAATTTTATTACATAGAAAGAGGGACAACTGCAAAACAAACCTGCAAGTTGTCCTCTTATCAATAAAAAATAGGACGAATTATCCTAACTTCTTGTTGGGTTGTAGCTGCTGAAAATTCTTGCTGGCATTTTAGAAAAATATATTTTTGAAGATAACTTGAAATAAACTCTTTCCATTTCACATCCTTTCTGATGCAGGAGCATCGGAATTAGCCAGCAATGTGGAGATTTTTCCACATGTTGTGTCTAAACATTGTGAAAAATTATTGACTGTCGGTTAAAATTGATTTACTGAGGAGGTTGGATTCCTCAAATAGTTTGTTATTGTAAATAAATGAGAGACTGTCTCATTTTAGATTTAGGGATAAGATATTACTAAATACAAGATAAGATTTTCGTTAACTAGGTGTTTAAAGCGCTAACCAAATAGAAGATTTCTCGTTTAATTATTTAAAAAATAGGAGATTTTGTTAGTATCGTTTTAGGAATTCAAGTTAATCAATAAGGTGCTGAGGAGAAGGTTGATGAGTTTAGGATGGAGTGAATGAGATTAGAATAGGCTTTATGGGAGTGTGAGTCCGTAATGGTGTGGACTCGTGGTTTGTATATTGACAGTATATAAATTTTTCAATTAGGACTAAAACCAAGACTCGTATTGTTATTTATATTAATAAAGTTGTGCCGTGTGTATCATTTTCTCGATGAGTACCTACTTTTATGTAATTGTTTGAAACGGTGGCAGACTGTGTGGTTTTGTTTTAAACTGTGAAAATTCCCGTAATTTATGCAAACCTGGTGTATTTTGAAATTGTGAATGGAACAGTCATTAACATAGAAAAGCGGCGCAAATCACTTAGTGAAATCTTTAAGCAGAATCGAAATATATATATATATATTGATTTTGAGAATTCATTGGGTCCGTATACTCCATCACATCGGATCGGAGATAGGGTTCAATTATTACATCCAATTACCAAAGAGCGTGGATGCGAAGGTTCATAAAATTGTTTTGAATGAGATCGGGTCCAGTGCTGCAATCGGATCAGAAAATCTGAAGATTTTAAAGGCGAAAGCACATTGCAATTGTGATTTCCGATCGTCGATTGGAATAGTTCGGAGGATCAACGATTTCCGATTCCGATTAGTCGGATCGGAACTGTAGCGATTGTAATCGGATTGGAGCTGCGAACCTTTGAAAATAGGTAGTCAAGTCATGGCGATTGCCGATTGCGATGGAATCGCATTGGAATTTGAAGTTAGTGATAATTGGCGGTGATATCAATTCCCAGCGATTGCGACTGTGAATGAATTCAGTGTTAATTGCGATGAAAAATGGAAGCACAGAAGTTTATAGAAAGCGCATCTGCGAAGAATCCATTCAGTGATATCATTTCAAGAAATTATTAAATTGGAGACATGCGGTAAGAGGTAATTCTATTTAATCTGAAATCGAAGTAACGTGAGCAAAGTGTTCGATGAACAGTCTGTTGGGCAGTGTTGGATGTAATTGAAGTGGCAGTGAAGATGGAATCCTGAAGTAAACGAAGAGGCAAATCGATGAGCACTGTGGATTGAGAGTAATTTCAGTTAACGGTTGATTGTTATTTCATATTGTTAAATGCTGACTGGTATGATTCAAATGCGCAGAGATTGTTGAATGGCCTTGGAGCAATCGATTTGCAGAATGACTGAAGTGGACGTTCAAATTCTGAATCGAATTTTTGGGGCTGAAGGTACAAATACCATTCCGATTCTGTGGTGAATTTGCAAAACTCTGTTTCTGTGTAGAACAGAGAGTGACCGATGAAGATGATTGCAAAGGTCGATTTGTGACAGTGATTGTTAGATCTGAATAAGGTGGAAGCGAATTATAAATTTGCAGAGATCACAAGGTATGTTAAATTCTGGGTATTGATTAATAGAAGTTTTCATATTCTTATGAGTTGGCCAGATGGGAATTTTAATGGAATTAGAAAGTGTGGAGCGGAATATAAAATATGCATGTTTATATGCACAAGGTGTGTGCAGATTCTGGGTCATGCAGGTTTACCCTGCGGAAATTTATGTATCAGAGCTGGAATAGCTCTGTATGAAAGTTTCTTGAAAAGCGTTGAAGACTGAATTTGAATTTATATCAAATCCTGTGTGGGGAAGTAACTCTCGGTTATGCATTCGAACATAATAGAATTCTGTTTTGATTAGTAAAATTTGATATGGGTTGTATGAGTGGTTGACGAATTGCAGGTTATAAGTGCAGCGATAAATTATGACAGTGTTTATGAAGTAGCAGATGTGCATGCAGGCAAGGGAGGTCAGATTCTAATCTGACAGTCAAGCAAATCAGAGTACAGCTGGGAGAATGGAGAAGAACAATTAAGTTCTTAAAGGCAGGTAAAACAGAATTAAGCAGAGATTGCATAGACAGGAAGAACCCACAGCGATGTTTGGAGGATGAAAATTCAATTGGATGTGAAAAATGAATGGAGAATCGTGCAGGTATTTTGTTTGTTTAATTTTGATTTGAGTTTTACTGAGAAAGAAATGGATTGAGGATTGATGGTTGCAGCAATGAAGTATCTCAGCAAAGGAGATCAAGGGATAGTAATGAAAGAAGCTGTTAATGATTTCTGAGTGGAAGAAACTCAGCAAAGAAGGAATTGTTGCTGACAGTTAAAGCTTTGCTAGATAAAGCCGGAAGATTGGAAGAAAGGATCGGATTCTAAAATCTGATTGACAGTAGTGGAATATCGAGAAATTGTGCAGAGATTTGCTTAAACAGATTTGCAGGAATGGTGAGATTCCGAAGGTAATTGAAGGTATGCAATTTTGTCTAATGATTAGCAGATATGAATGAATGAAATTTCATAGTGAGATTACAGTAGTTAAATTGTAAGAGGGATGTTAGTAAGATTTGGAAGTAATAGAATTTGAAGTCACGGCTGAAAGCTAGTGGGAAGGATAGTCCATTCAAAAGTGCAGGTGAATGGAAGGACAAGATCAGATCGAGATCTTGAAGGTAAGATGATATGGTTTTATTTGGATTTGAAGAATAGAAGATTGTAGTCTTTGCATTGAAGCAGAAATACTATTGCAACTCCCAAAAGGAAATTCCATAGAAGATGAGGTTAAAATTGCTAGCAGATACAGGAAGCTGGTGAAAGTTTCTAAGTGAAAACATAGATGTGGCAGACCCTTGAGGAATTCCAATAGAGTTTGGATAAGGAGGACAAGTTTGTTCTTAGAAGATGCAGATGAGTTGAAGCCCAGGAAGAGAAAAGAGAAGTGCTCAAAGGAGGTTCCAGAGATAGAGAACCAATTGCTTGCCAAAAGACTGAGTGAGGAGAGCTTGGTGAGGTAAGTGTTAGCAGGACAGGACTTGCTGTTGAATAGGCTTTAGCGCAACTCATAGTAAATTGAGTAAGGAACTCATAGAGATAGAGAGGATGATGACTAGTGACAGTCATAACAGAGGTTCTGAAAGAGACCACAGCAGAGGACAAAAGGAGAAGGATGCCAAGGCAAATGGCATACCGAGTTAGTTAAGCAAAGAGGAATATGAAAGGGAGAAGGCTGAAATAGTAGTTCAACTTGAGGTGTTAATGGAGATGTTGCGAAGAAATGAAGTAGACCAGAAGCATGGTTATGTCATGAGAAAAAAGGTGAAGTGGCAGAGACTACAAGAGAAGAGGAATCATCAGGTGAATATGCAGCTGATAAAGGAACTAAGGGAACTTGAACAGGTTATAGATGCTAGACAGAGGATAGAGAAGCTCGAAAGAGTTGAGCTACAGCAAAATGAAGATGTTGAAGTTTCGATATGTTACCCAAAAAGTGGACCATTACTTTTTGAAAGTGATGAAGAGCTAGAGGAGTTGAATCATATGAATGATTCGAAGCAGCCGGAAGACTTGATGACTGAAGCATCAAATAAGACCGCAAGGTCTTGTGATTTTGAAACTAATGGTTTGTGTATGATTGCAGGTTTGGAAGAAGATAGACAATCTTTTAAAACTGTGAAAGATGTGGAAGAATACCCTCCAGAAGATGAAAGTTTCGAAGCAGAATATGATAAAGAGGTTGGGAAAGAATCAGTTCATTACAATGGACAAATGCTGGAAGACATCATTGAAATAGATGATGAGAAATGGAGACTAGCTGACAGTCTCAAGAGTTCTTTGAGTTTGGATCAGCATACTGATATGTTGACAGAAAAAGAGGAAGAACATCTACTGAAGGATGTTAAGGAAGATTTAGCAGAGGAAGAAAGACCATGTGATAATGAGACAATAAAAAATGAGGAAATAGAAGATCGTGTAAAATTTCCAAGGTTCACTCCAAGTAAAATAATTGAGTTATATAGAGAATTAGACTTTCAAAGGAGGAAATTGGAGGAGCAGAGGATGAATGTCCAGGATAGATTGCTGAAGAAGGATGACAAAGTAGTTGTCATAAATAATAATCAAGAAGAAATTGACAGATGCATAAAACAGAGGCAAGAAATTGTTCTAAAATATAATATAGCAGCAGCAGAAAAGGTGCAAAACAACAATAAGGGTGAAATCAAAACAAATGAAGAACAAGCAAGAATGAGAGTTCAGCAATCAAGTGATGAAAACAATCAGCAGACAGAGGATATACTAGATGGAGAAATTGAGTTGATAAGGAGGTTAATGATGAAAATGTCTCAAAGAAAGATAGCAACAAGAAAGAAAAGGAGTGACAACAAGAGAAAGACAGTAGCAGATCTTGAAGGCAGAGCAAGTGGAGCATTACAACACAAAATATGGAAGCCTAGAGGACAACAGCAGAAAACAACAACAATAGAGCAATTGAAAAGCAAGGAAAAATTACAAAATAAAGTTTGGGATCCAGGAGGAAACAGTTATCCAGACTTATGACCAGGTGGTCATGAAATTTCTTACAGGGGGATTCTGATGCAGGAGCATCAGAATTAGCCAGCAATGTGGAGATTTGTCCACATGTTGTGGCTAAACATTGTGAAAAAATATTGACTGTCGGTCAAAATCGATTTAATGAGGAGGTTGGATTCCTCAAATAGTTTGTTATTGTAAATAAATGAGAGACTATCTCATTTTAGATTTAGGGATAAGAGATTATCTTCTTTAAATATAAAGATAAGAGCTGTTAGTCTAGGTGTGCTTGAAAAGCAACGAAATAGAAGATTTCTATTTAATTATTTAAAAATAGGAGATTTTGTTAGCATCGCTTTAGGAACTAGTTAATCATAAAAGGAGGAGAAGGTTGATGAGCGAGAGATGGGAGTGAATGAGACTAGAATAGGTTTTATGTGGAGTGTGAGTCCAGAATGGTGTGGACTGTGGTTTGTATATTGAAAGAGATAAATTCTTTTCAATTAGGACCTGAAACCGAGACTCTGTATTGTTATTTATATTAATAAAGTTGTGCTGTGTGTGTATCATTTTCTGATGAGCATCAGTCTTTTAATGTAAAGTTTGAAATGGTGGCAGACTGTGTGGTTTTGTTTTAAACTGTGAAAATTCCCGTAATTTATGCAAAGCTGGTGTATTTTGAAATTGTGAATGGAACAGTCATTAACATAGAAAACCGGCGCAAATCACTTAGTGAAATCTTTAAGCAGAATCGAAATATATATATATATATATATATATATATATATATATATATATATATATTGATTTTGAGAATTCATTGGGTCAGTATACTCCATCGCATCGGATCGGAGATAGGGTTCAATTATTACATCCAATTACCAAAGAGCGTGGATGCGAAGGTTCATAAAATTGTTTTGAATGAGATCGGGTCCAGTGCTGCAATCGGATCAGAAAATCTGAATATTTTAAAGGCGAAAGCACATAGCAATTGCGATCTCCGATCGCCGATTGGAACAGTTCGGAGGATCAGCGATTTCCGATTCCGATTAGTCAGATCGAAACTGTAGCGATTGTAATCGGATTGGAGCTGCGAACTTTTGAAAATAGGTATTCAAGTCATGGTGATTGCCGATTGCGATGGAATCGCATCGGAATTTGAAGTTAGTGACAATTGGCAGTGATATCAAATCCCAGCAATTGCGACTGTGAATGAATTCAGTGTTAATTGCGATGACAAATGGAAGCACAGAAGTTTATAGAAAGCGCAGATGAATCCATGTAGATCTGCGAAGAATCCATTCAGTGATATCATTTCAAGAAATTATTAAATCGGAGGCATGCGGTAAGAGGTAATTCTATTTAATCTGAAATCGAAGTAACGTGAGCAAAGTACAGTTGGGCAGCGTTGGATGTAATTGAAGTGGCAGTGAAGATGGAATCCTGAAGTAAACGAAGAGGCAAATCAATGAGCGTTGTGGATTGAGAGTAATTTCAGTTAACGGTTGATTGTTATTTCATATTTTTAAATGCTGACTGGTATGATTCAAATGCACAGATATTGTTGAATGGCCTTGGAGCAATCGATTTGCAGAATGACTGAAGCGGACGTTCAAATTCTGAATCGAAATTTTGGGGCTGAAGGTATAAAGACCATTCCGATTCTGTGGTGAATTTGCAAAACTCTGTTTCTGTGCAGAGCCAGAGAGCGACCGATGAAGATGATTGCAAAGGTCGATGTGTGACAGTATTTGTTAGATCTGAATAAAGTGGAAAGCGAATTATAAATTTGCAGAGATCACAAGGTATGTTAAATTCCGGGTATCGATTAATAGAAGTTTTCATATTCTTATGAGTTGGCCAGATGGGAATTTTAATGGAGTTAGAAAGTGTGGAGCGGAATATAAAATATGCATGTTTATATGCACAAGGTGTGTGCAGATTCTGGGTCATGCAGGTTTACCCTGCGTCACTTTCACCTGTGCTTTATCACTGATACTCTTTACACTGCTCCTTTTACTGTTTCACTATTGTAAAATAAAGAATTATCTGCAATAAAAAGGTATTTTGACTAATACTCTTTGACTCTGTTTCTGACCCTAATACACTTTGACTGTAAATCTTCAGATTAAGTCAGTGAATTCCTGCCATTGTTTTGCACTGGGAATTCTCATACTCTTCAATTTCCTGTAACTTTCATCTGCCTCTATATACTTAGCAAAATTGGGCTTAATAATGAAAATATGTTTGATCTCATCTTGTAAAAACAACAAGTTCTCAAAGTATTCCAAAATCAATTTACCAGTAGGAGACCCTTGTGGCAAAGGTTTGTTGACCTGCTCTTTGGCATAAGCCCTGATTTTGTTGTCATAATCCTTCTGTGGCATTAAATTTTCATTCAAATCATGAATGTCTAGAAGGCCTGCTTGTGTCAGTACTGTGTATTTGGCCCAAAATCTTGTGATTGCCATGCTCATGTCCTTGCATCTGTCCTCCAAATTATTCATCATATTTATCTTATTCAGGACTTTCTTAATTTGTAGTATACTTTCAGTTCTATCCTGAATTTTTAGCTCTTCAAGGTCTTCTTTGTGTTTGCTATTCAGAAATGTAATAAGCTTCAAGGCTTGAGCAAGTTTCTCAGCTAGTTCTTCTTTTGTCTTCTGTATTTCTATTTGTGCTGCTTTGAGTAACTCTTTTTGTTCATAAATTATTTAGATTGAGGGCCATAGTAAATGTATGTCCTGAATGATATTGTTTTAAAGATAATTCTTGATATAAGATACCTGCTTAGTGAGATTAACTTGTTTTTCAAGAATCTTTACCTGTTCCTGCAATTTTTTGGCTCTCTTCTCATGTCCTTTGGATTTAATTAATGTATCTCTGTTTGATGTCTCAAGGTTTCAGATAGTACCTTTCAGATTGATTATTTCTTTATCTCTTAAGGACATGTCTTCCATAGTCTTGACTATGGCAGCTATTTGACCTCTTTTATTTACCTGTGATATAGATGAAGAAGTGGCAGAGATATCTTTAGAAGTAATTAACACCACAATTGCCAACACTCCTTTCGGTGCCAAATGTTCTGCCAATATAGAGGGAACGGTTGTACTTGCAGTTGGAATAACTGTGGGAATGGAGACTTCCTCATATTTCTTCAATATTTCATTTTCTTGCATTAAAGATTCTATTTGATTTTCCATATCTTTAATTTGAGTTGTCATTTTCAAAACCAGTTGCATAGTTTCCTCCTTTTTTTTCTTTTGCTGAAGAATTTCTTTTGCCTGAGAATGCTCACTCTGTGGAAATTTGAGTTTCTTTCTCAAGGCTACAATATCATCATTCTTCTGCCTTATCAATTTCTTAGCAACTTCAGTATTAGAGGGATTTGCTCCAGTTTCTATCACCAAATCTTCTAAGGACTTGATCCTCAAATCCTTAGCATGGAGAGATGCCTTATCTAATTTCATTTGAGTTGGAAAATTAGATACAGTCTTCTGAAGCATGGTAGCACTCATGGTTTTTCTTACTACCTTTGAATAAAGCAACTCTGAAGCACTTCTATGGAGCTCTATCTGATCTAGTTCTTGTATAGTATCATAATTCACTTCAAAATTTGTTTTCTTGTAGTCTATGGTTGACTTTCGATCTATTACTACTGGTTGGAGAAAAGACATGAACATTTTATTTGTTGAGTAATAAAATTCTGTTACAAGTCTATATTTATCTCCTGGTTTGTCCTTCAGAATTTTATAATAAACTTCATTCTTGATTTCCTCATTCCTTTCCCTGATCTTATTGAACCTTTTTAGAATATCAGAATCAGTTTCTTCTATTGTTTTAGAGGAAGAGGGAGCTTTTGTATCTTCTTCAATCATTTCTTTGCCTTTTCCCTATGCTTGTACCTGTTAATTCTGAATTTATCTCAGTGTTTCATTAACAATCATTGTGGCCTCATCATCTGTTTGCTGATCATTATTATCATCTACATATATGACTCCTTTTTTTTTTTTCTAGAGTAGTCATTTTGGCCTTCTTGTTGTAGATTGTTTTAAATTTATTTTCAATGATTGTCTCTGCCAAATATCCTTCTTCTTTTCTCGACCTTTTATTGGATACCTCTACTTGTTGGTTAATTGTAACCATCTGCGTACTGTCCATTTGATTTTCTTGCATATTATCTATTTTCATGTCCTGATCATCATCAATTAAAGTGTTTGCAACCCATTCCATCTGATTGGCATATTTTTCAATTAGTGGCTTTGATTCATGGAGGAATGGAGTTAAATTACATTTGACCCTGAGATTGCTCAGAATACCTTGAGGGTCATAATTTCAGTAAAAGCTTTCTTGGAACTTGAATACTGATAATTTTATGCTTACCTCTTTCAAGGCATCTCTGTTGTTGACTATGAAAGAGCGAATTTGAATTTTTAACTTGAATTGTGCTTTATTTTTGGATGCTGTAAATTTCACTTCATTTGCATTTAAAATTTGTCTCAAGTATTCCAAAGAAAAAATCCTTGTGGTTAGAAACTTTGGTAATTTGTAAGGAGCTAGGATT
Organism: Pinus albicaulis; assembly: GCA_034641835.2. NCBI lineage: Eukaryota > Viridiplantae > Streptophyta > Pinopsida > Pinales > Pinaceae > Pinus > Pinus albicaulis. The sequence goes on from JAXQQM020060373.1 coordinate 215,277, forward strand.
TCACCATACACTCTGATTTCTGTGTGATTTTTATACAAATACCAATCTCCAACTTTACAGTTTTCAGACAACTGTAAAATTCTTTTGATTTCTTCATTTATCCTTGGTGGCTCTGCCTTTTCCAACAAACTCATGGCAGTTATGATAAACAAACCATTGAAATCACTGTAACTCTACTCACTGTTGTTTTTTCTGAGAAGAGAAGTCTAGAATATTACTGAAAGAGGTTTGCCCTCCATATCCATCTTCTGTAATGCAATTAGAAAATTATCTGCCTGAAAAAATAAGAAGAGATGTAACAGATATGATGTATATCTGAACACTCCTTCATCAGGTAATTTTATTAGCTGATAATGTATATTATCCTCAATGAATTTGGCAAAGTTAAAGACAAATTCTGGCTGTTGTCCTGGAGACAAGGTGGAAAGGAAACCTAAGATGGAGGCATCTGTAAACTCATCATTAACATATCCTAGAATGAATGACAACATGGAAATGATTTTTCTAGAGCCCTCAGGGAAATCAAAAGTATCATAAGGTGGATTTACCTTAGGAAGGTTGACATGTTTGTGCATGAAGTTTTGAAGGATCTCAAAATTCCTAGGGAAATCCAGGTCTAAATACATCTGAGTCAAATCTTCAATTGACAATGATACTTCTCGTGGATCATGGCTTAGTTGGAGCATATAATTGATTTCTCTAGCCATTATGTAAAACAACGCCTCACTATATTTGTTCACCATGCATTTTTGGTCAGGGATATAGTGCATCTGACACAACCTAATGAAATATTGAGCTGTATGGGTGATCGGAACCACATATTTAGGCAGGTTGGAGTCCCATACAGGTATATAATTGGCCATTTTCTTCTCAATTTTTTCTTGACACCAACTATGTACTTCCAGAAGATCAAATTCTAAGGTAGCATCAGCAATTCTGTAGTCTAAGCCAATCAAGGGATTGTTTTCTTCAGAGGTGACAGGAGGCTACAATGGTCTGACTACCTCAATAGAATCTACAGTTAGGACAGGAGTAGGTTTATCAATTTTCGAAGGTTTGGGGTTTGGAAGCTTGCTGGGGGCAGGCTTGTAAGGTTTGGGACCTCCAGTTCTAGAGGTGACCTACTTTTTTGTCATTTTTGAAGTAACTGAGCAATATTAGACTGTTTTCTCAGCTCTTTATGGAAACAGAAGGTTAATTAAGCAGATTTTTGAGGAAAAATTCAGAATCTGGGTGAGGGTTTTATGAGGAAAATGCAGATTTGCAATGTGGAGAAGGTGGGAAAGGGATTTTGATGGATTTTTTAGTAATTCAAAGGTATTTTAACCGTAGCAATAAATTTTGGATGGTGAAAAATATTCAAGCAGAAATGGAAAATTCCAGGAAAATTTTCACAGGGTTTCCCCTGTTTTTTCAAGGTTTGAGTACTCTCAGATGAGTAATTTTGGCTTTTAATTTAAAAGTGGTTTAATTCGTCTTGAAAATTATGAATTTGCAGGTTTGGATTACTGAAAAATACCTTTAAATAGGTATGGTCATAGTCGAAGAGGGTTGCAGGTGGTACCAGTCTTCAAACTGGTTGTAGTTGTTTTAGTAGGAGAAACTGGGAGTCTTCGGAGGCGAAATTAAGAGGGGAAATGGCTTCTGGGATTACAAACATATTCGAAATGGTGTCTGTGAGTGTTTTCTAAGAGGATGTAGGTGCAAATTCATGTAAACAATAAGAGCTAAGTTTGAAACCTTAAGTCTTATAAAAAACATGACATTAATTACAGGCTGATATTAATGGCAAGAGCGGTTTGTGCGTTTGAAGGTGAAACCACTAGTGGTTATCGCATTTCTTCTGGGTAGTAACTGGTTTTTTGCTTTTGCAATGTGATCTGGTAAAATTAGGACATGTAGTAGGCAGTGGTTTCATAAAACAACTTTTATCGCAAAAATTTTTGCCAACTTCACCCTATCACTTTGGTAATGCGATATGGGATCCACGCCGTCAGATTTGGTTGAGAGAAGTGAACAGCTAAGATGTATCGAAAAGTTGCAAGGAAATAATGTGGGACCGGGTACTTTGATAAGTGTCGTTGATTTGATCTGAGAAGATCGACAGTTTAAAATAAATCCGATAGGGAATGGTGGGGGCGGGGAAATGATTTATCGAGTTTAGTTTAGACCGTAGGATTAAAAAGATTAGGATGATTGGAGGGTCTAGAATAAATGCGAGGATGCTTTGTTTTTTAATGAAATTTATGCATAAAATGAGTTTATACAGAAGATGGGTGGGTTATTATAGGGTTTAACCAAGGCTCAAACTTTGGTAAATTGATATGTATCGGAAAAATGGGATAAAGTTAAAACTTTAACCATGGGTAAAGCTTATGAGGGGAAAGGCGAATAGACTCTTTTCTTCGATGTTCCATATACACACTGCATAAATAAATTGTGATTTTTGAATATTATTTTTATTATATAGTTTCATAATTGTCAAAGGTCTAAAACTATAGGGGAGAGGAAATACTTTATTATGGATAAGTTTCATGTTAAAGGGATGATTTCAGAATGTTTTTCCACATGTGTTTAATATCTTTGACATGAAAATTATATAATAAGAGGGTTTTGGAGATATTAAATAAAAGGGAGCTATATTAATAGGATTAGGATAATTGATAGTGAGTTAGTAAAATATGTTAAGTGTTAATATGAAAAGGGACAATGAATACTCAAAATTCATAAAACTAAGGAAAGTGAAAATTGGAGTAAAGCTTTATTTTCATAACTCATTCGTTTTTTACTTAGTATATCATGTTTTTGAGGGTTTTTATGTCTTGTAAAACAGAGGAAGTTAATTAAATGGGCCTTTATGTAACATTTAAGAAAGAAAAGAGTTCTCACTTATGAAGTTGAAAGGTGATGAGTGCATGAAGGGGTAAATGATGAAAATTTCAGGGATTAATATAGAAACTTAACATTTTCAACTAATCAGTCATTGAGCCTTGGGTCTGGTCCCAACAGAAGTCAAGGAAATGCCTTGAGCCTTTTTGACTCACAGTCTAGAATATCAAATTTCTATGGGGAAGGGAAATTAGTTATTTGTAGCCCACTAAAATATATTTACATCGATGTCTCCCACCTTCTACCTACTCAGTCATTATCTTCTAACATTTTTCCTTCTATTTTAATCAGGTGCATTTGAACTAGCAACCTTACAACATTTGTTTTTTTTTTTTTAAGCTATAAACTATCTAATTCTACTCTTATTGCATCCAAGGATCCAGATTAAACTGTTGGATTCTTTTATTCTCTACCTAACTAATGAATTGTCATGATTAAACTATATGACAATTCTTTATTCTCTATCTACAACATTTGAATTGTAAAATGACGAGTCAAGATTAAATTGTTCAACTCATCACAGATTATGGCATTTATTGACACTCTGCCATAATCAACTGCAAAAGGTAAAATTAGTGGCATTTATACTTGCACACTTTCATGTTTTATTCATCTTTTTATTTTGGGGTATACTATTTTTTCTAAGTCCTTTGATTTTTCTTTTAGGACTTTTTACCCTCTTTTTGATTTTTTTATTTTTTACAAAATATGAGAATACAACTTGCAGAAGGAAAAGTATGTACATATTTACAAGATTACCATAAGTCAAGTCAAAATTATGAATCCTATATTTATAGGTTACTAACATTGGCTTCACTTGGGGATGGCATTTCCTGGTGGAATGTTAAGAACTCTGAGATCAGTAGCCTTCATCTTTGACCTTGGTGATCCTGTAATTGTATTATGTTTTCTGCAACAATTCATACTTATGACATTTTATAATGCAAAGCTTAGCGCCTTCTCCTTAGGCTTCAACTTTGTAGATAAAATATGCAATCCAATCTACACACTTGCAATGAATATTTACAATGATAAATTAAATCAATCTAACTATTGAGTGACTCCGGAGAATAGTAGTGTTTCAACATCCTACCATTCACTGGTCCTTCTTGTAGTTCAGTTCCATCCAAATTCCTGATGAAAAATGAATTAATACCTCTGTAACCATATATCACATAGGGTCCTTGCCTTTGAAAGTCAAACTTTACATGTTTTCCTTTATCCTCTCTTCGTGAATCCCATCTCAAAACTTCATCTCCTATGAAAAAATCATCTTCTTTAATTGTTTTATCAAAAATATTTTTGATTTTGCCATGTAAAACTTGTGATTTTTCATAAACTTCTTCCATAGTTTGTTGAAGATGTATGGTTTCATTGATTCTTCGTAAATATCATTTGTTTCCACCTGTAATTCATGGATAATCTTCAAGACTAGAATAGCCAAGGAAGAGGGGAAAACTGCATCTGTTCCATAAACAATCCGATAAGGTGAAGTTCCAATAGATTTTTTTATGGTAAGTCTATCAGCCCATAAGGCATAGACTAGCTTTTTGTTCTAGGTCTTTTTGTTTTCTTGGAGTAATTTTTTGATGATATTGATTAAGCTTTTGTTTGATGATTTGGCTAAACCATTACCTTGGGGATAATATGCTGTGGAATGACCTAAGGTAATATGGTATTTATGACAGAAAGAAATCATTTTCTTGGATTTTAATGCAGCTACATTGTCAGTAATAATATTATGTGGGCATCCAAATCTTGATAAAATATTACTTTCTATAAATGAGATTATAACTAAATCAATGGCTTACCTAGTAGGAATGGCTTCTATCCACTTGGTAAAGTAATCTGTGGCAGTTAAAATCCATTTATGTTGGCCTGGATATGGAGGATGGATTTCACCAATGAATTCTAACCCCCATAGTTGAAATGGCTTTTTAGTTGATATAGGCTTGAGAGGTAAAGACAATAGTTTCTTTTTCCCTTCAAAAATTTGGTACTTGTGACAGGAGGTAACAAATTTTTTAACATCAGAGAATAAGGTTGGCCAGTAAAAACCAGCTCTCAGTATTTTGTCTGTTGTAATCTTCCAGTATAGGTGGCCTCCACAGTCACCTACATGAAATTCCTCAAGAATTTTTTCAGCCTCAGATTTTAACAAACAATTTAGAAAAATACCACTATTTTCTTTCCGGTAAAGTGCATTGTTTAAGATACAAAACTTCATTGCTTTTTTTTTTAAGAATCTTTCTTTGGTTTTAGTTAGCCCATGAGGAGATTGTAAATGTGTTAGCAAAAAGATAATATTAGAGTACCATGGTGAGTCTAGATAGGCCTCACTGATCAATGGAGTCGCCATCTCCTCCTGGTCATCTATTTGTGCAATGAGATTAATATATAAAGCATTGCAGTTGGATTCAACCATTAATCTGGCTAAAACCTGTCCTTTAATGAGCTTTGTTTGTTTGATTTCCAAATCGTACTCAAGGATAGTGGCCATCCACTTTCCACTTGTACTATCAGGTCCATCTTGTGTCAGGATGTCTTTAATTACTACATTGGGGACATATGCAATGATGTGTGAATGAATAATGTAAACTCTGAAATCCTTGATGGCTTTAACCAAGACTAAAGCTTGTTTTTCCATTATATTTTACTTCAGAGGTGCATCTCTGAGAGCTTTACTAAAGAATGCAATTGGCTGTTCAAAACCTTGATTATTTTTTTGCAGAAGAACTATAGCTATGGTGTGTTTAGATGCAAAGGAAAAGATTATGAAATATTTTGTATAATCTGGGCTAATGAGGACTGATGCTTTTGTCAAGGCCTGTTTTATGGATTTGAAAGATTTTTTGGCCTTTATTGTCCACTTTATTGCAGAGTCCTTTTTAAGCATATTGTTGAGATATTTTATGATTTCAGCCAGATTAGAGATAAATCCTCTTAGAAAATTGATTTTACCGAAGACTTCTTGAAGTTTTTTTATGTTTCTTATGGTTGAATGTTCAAAATAGCTTCAATTCTTGCAGGGTCTATTCTAATGCCTTCTTTGAAGATTATACGACCTAACAGTTTTCCTTCTTCTAGTCTGAAAAGAGTCTTTTTAGGATTAAGGGATATACCATATTTTCTACACTTGATAAAGACTTGTCTTAGGTGATCTAAGTGTTCATCATTTGTTTTTTAAAAGATAGTAATATCATCAAGATAGATAACTAAAAATTCATAGATCTCCTTGGCAAACTCAATATCCATGGCCCTCTGAAAAGTAGCTCCTGCATTTTTCAATCCAAAAGGCATTTTCATGTACATGAAAGTGCCCCAAGGAGTGGTAAATGAATTTTTAGTTTGATCATCTTTATGAAATATAATTTTATTATAACCAGAGAAACCATCTAGTAAATAAATTCTTGAAGAGCCTGCCACCCTCTACAAAATATGATCCATTTTAGGCAAGGGGTAATTGTCTTTCAAGGAAGGTTTATTGAGATTTATAAAGTCTATACACAGTTTAATTTCTCATGTTTTCTTTCTGGTGGGCACTAAATTAGATACCCAATCAGAATACCTGACTGGTGAAATTATTTGTGCATCAAACATTCTTGTAACTTCTTTTTCGATTAAAGGTAACAAAATTGGATTAATCCTTCTTAGTTTTTGTTGAAAAGGTTTTTGATTTTCTTTCAAAGGAATCTTATGTTGAATTATGTCTTTGTTGTAAGTTTTCAAATCTTCGTAACCCCATGCAAAAACATCCTTATATTCTTTCAAGAGTTCTATGTATTTAACCTTTTCTTCTGATGATAAGGATTTTGATAGTTTGATCATTTTTGGTTTTTCATTTGTCCCTAAGTTATAATCTTTTATATCAGACCTGACTGGTTCCATTTTTGGATTTTTGGGCACATCATTGGAATCAAACAAATCTTCTAGGGGAGTTAAACCTCTGGGTAAAATGTTATGTTTTAAATCAATCAAATCTGGTTCATCTTCCATCATTTCCTCTATATCTACTTTTTCCAATTCATCTATGTCACTCTAAGTAAATATAGTAGGTTTATCAAAATTATGTACATCTAAATCATCTATTTGACAAAAAATTAAATATATGTTACAAGGCAAATCTATATTACAATCATTATCAATTTGGAAATTTTGAAACTCTCGCTCATTGTTCGAAAAGTGATAGATTTGTTCATCTTCTGAGAAAATTTGCCAGTATTTTACATTATCTGGGACAATAGGTCTGTGTTTGATTTTAGCAGTGTATTTTTGTATTGGTTGAAAATGGAAATTTGCAAGTGCTGGCAAAGGTTGCTAAACAATGCGCTTGCATGTTCTTTTTTCTAGGGATGATAGCAAACTTGGTTTCTAACAAATCCTCAACCAAATCATGTGTTTTGTCCCTGTATCTGGCTAGTCTAGGATTGTGAACAGAGTATTCTGCATTTATTTTCTTGATAAATAACTTTTAATCTCCCATGACTAATATTCTTTTCCCTCCCAATTTTCTAATGATTTGAAGACCTAAGATTAAGGCTTCATATTCAGGCATGTTATTGGTACATTTGAAATTCAATCTAAAGGCATATCCTTGGGAATGGCTTGTTTCAATGTCGGTAATCCATACACAAGCTCCAACTCCCGATTTATTCACTGATCCATCAAAATCCAAATGCCATAAAGCTTCATGACCAATGTAATCATCCATTATTTTAGGCTTCTTATCAGTGAGTTTAGTTTAGATGTTATTATGATCAAAGTTACAGAGAATAAAGGAATCCAGATCAGTAGGATTTGAATGGATTGGGTAATTGGTAGGTCTTTCAACACTGTTGATCATAAACTTCATTAAGGTTTCTCTGTAAAGCTTTTTGGATTGTCCAAATACTGAGATAGTGGCATAACTCATGTCAAGTTGTAGAGATCCCTGCAAATTTTCTCCCCATGAGCGAGAAAGAAGCATGCCATACTTTGGCGGGATATCAGCTACCACAACATCCATGATCATGCTTTTACGAGGATATTGGACTAAGTTTACACACAGATCTTTAATCAATCCTATGCATTGGAATTTAGATGAATCAAATGAAAACAGATCTTTATATGGCCAGGTTATGTCTAGATTCAGGGTTTCCATTATTGCTCTGGGCATTAGGTTGTGGGAAGCTCCAGTATATACCATAGCATTGTGTAATATCTGATCATGTACAGTAAGACTTAGATAAAATGGAGGTACTAACCCATCTGAATGCTTACCATCTACATTTGGACCAAATATTAATTCAGGTCTATCATCAGTCATATTAATTGTATCCTCATTTTCATTTACATTCAATGTTTCAGTAGTAATAGATCTATACAAGTCATTTTTAGCCAATTCTACTAAGGGAACAATTATCTTTAACTTGGATATTTCAGATTGAACGTTAAATGTTGACTGAGATTTGATGGCTTGAATTTTTTCATCTTTTGGAACTGTTGTTTGGGATGATTTTTCTTGTGTTTCAACAGTTTTACTTTTGGCTTGAGGTTTTCTTTTGTATTCCATTTGAGTTTCCTAATTTCTGCTATCTTTGATTATTTTTTCAAGAACAGTTTGAGTGTTAGCAGATGTTTTATCAGATTTGGAATTCTCAACAGAAGATTTAGGATTAGATGATTTTGAGTCAGCTGGATTCTTTTTTGGATTAGTCATTGTTGCTAAATTGGTGGTATTTATGGTATTAGCCTTTTGGGCATCTCTAGAGGATTGAATCACCTCATCATTGATACCTACAATCTTTGGACTAGGCTATTTTTTAGGACTGGGTGGGTTTGAATTTTGTTTATTTTCTCTAGGAAGAATATGCAAAATTTTCATTTTGGGAGCCTCAATATTCTTTTTTTTTTTGTTTTGTTGAGTTGGAGCATAGTTTTTTGCAGTAGGCTCATTTGTTTTCTTAATCCTAAGGTTATATTGGCTGTGAATTTCATTGATTGCAAAGTCATAACCTTGCTTATAGTCGAAGGATTCACCAGATTCCACTTTGAAATGTTGTAGCTCAAAGAGTTCGTGGTCCTCTTGAGTGAGGAAAATTGTATTGCTTTCATTTATCCCCATAACTATGTTGATGTCTTCCTCATCCTCAACATTTTTTTGTGAACTCTCTGCAAAGTTTTCTTGGAATGGGGGTCTTATGTTCTGATCTGGGGAGGGTTCTTTACGTTTCCCAGGATTGTTGTTTTTCCTGTAGTTGGGATTCCTGATTTGGGATTGATTGTCCTACTGTGTCTTTCAATGTGGTCTAATCTATCAACTACTTTTTCTAATGTTTTGTTAATAAAATCAAATTTACCATCCAAGTTTGAAGCTTCTTCTTTGATATTCACCCTCTTCTAGTTTCTCATTCTGGATTTTCTGGCAAGGATTTTGATTTCTACTCCGACAACATTTAGTTGCATTTGTTCTAGGGTGTCTGCATCCCTTTCTCTAAGTTGATAGGCCATGTCTACATCAAAAAAATCAAGGAATTTGAGCAGCACGGAATATGGAGTGGGTTTAAGGTCTACAGAAATAGAATTGCAAATACTGTTGTATCTGGTGCAAAAATCTTGGACAGACTCATTGGGAGCTGTCTTAACAACATTAAACTCAGATAATATTTGTAGGGGATTTTTCTTCTTTTCCCATTTATTTAGGAAAGCTCTATGGAATGTAGCTAATTCTGCTATAGTACCAGCACCTAAATTTATAAACCATGTTTTTACTTCTCTAGTTAAACTTTGTGCAAAAAACCTCATTCGGACATCAGACTCATCTATCTCATAAATTTCCCAAAAATCATTAATTCTAGTGATATGTTGTTGTGCAGTAATTTGTGAAAAAATATCAAACAATGGGATATCATTTTGGTAGTTTTGGGGTATGTCATGGAGGTTTTGAGGTAAGATCAAGGGAGCATATATGGCTGCCATGGCTTGGATTTTTGCTAAACTAGGAGGTATAGTAGTAGTGGCAGGGATAGTGCTGGTTACAACAATAGATGTGTTGAAGGGTAAACTTGAAGAGCTTGGAAAAGGAGATGAAAAATAAGTGGTATGGCTAGTGCTTATGGTGGTGGTGGTTGTAGTGGATTTACTGAATGATGGAAATACTACTTCAGGCTGCAAAGGCAGCTTAGGGATGAATGGTCCTATGGATGAACTAGCGGTGTATTAAGGATATGATGAATATATGATCCTAGGCTGCAAAGGCAACTCAGAACTAACAGGATCTGGGGGTGAGCTGATAGTGGAATCTATAAATGAAGTGGTATCATACAGAGTACAATCTACTGCTGGAAAGATGGTGGTGGATAATTGAGAAACTAGAGGTTTAAATTGAGACAAAAAATTGGCTAACTTAATATCTTCTTCAAGGTATTTAATTCATGTAACACTTACCCGCTCTACTAGACTTTGAATTTCATTTTTTCCTGATTTTATAGGTTATGAAATCATTTTCTATTTCTCATTCACAAAAGAAGTAAAAACAGGATCTAAAATAGTTTCCATTAAATCAGATTCAGACTTGGTTCTAAATAGTTATTTTTCAAACTTTAAATCAAATTCAATGTCTGATAAGCTTACTAATTCTTTGGGTAAAGAATTAGCTCTTCTTAGGGGTACTTTAGTTTCTAAACTAACAATTTTTTATTTTTTTTCCTATCTGGTCCAGATTGTCTACTATATTTGTAGGGTTGGGATCAGGGTTGGATCTACTATAATAGAATTTCTTTGGAGCCAGAACGATTACTGTATAAATACCCACAACCTTTAAACTTAATCTTAAAGTAGAAAACATATGTTTAAAAATCTTCGTCAAAGATTAAACTTAAAAATGGAGAGTGGTTAGTTCCCCAGCATGGTCGCTAGTATGTTATCACCCTAGTAATTCTTAGGTCCTGGTATTTTGGTTTATAGTTAAAGAAAACAAGGCATAACAAAGAACCTCTTTTGAAATTTAGGATCTAGCCTTGCTAAATTCCGGAGAGGGAATTCTCCTCAAGATTTAGCTTGATTTTATATTATAAGATTTTAGGCTATGTATGAATGGAAAATGGGATTTGGTTTCAAAGTTTGGTGTGAATAAAAGGTGCTTCAAGGTAAACCACAGAGAGATCTACCAGATCATTGGGCTATGGAGTCAACTTTCTTGGCAAGAAGAACTAGGAAATAAGGGCTAAAGAGAAAATGTACTAAGGGCAGGGTAGATGACCTTCAAAGGGTTTGAAATAGGATTTTTTGATGAAATGGGTGAAATATGAACAAAAGGGAAATTAGGAATCCTTATGTTACAGAAATGAAGATGAAAGAAGGGGATCAAACAAGGACTAAGAGCATTTAAGAATTCTTAAGTCCGGTTATCAAGCAGAAACATAATAATGACCAGCTAGTAAAAAACAGGGAGTTTTTTAACACTAATCCTGTTTAAGCTTTCCTAGTTAATCATTAAAGACATAAAAAATTAAAATGTATGTATGGAAATTTTTGAAAGATAAAATAGTGAAAACAGGAAAATACTAGACTTATCTGGTCAGCACAAGAATCCTAAGTTATGATGTCTTTAATCTTAATTCTAGTCTGCTGCTTTATTGATCGACTCACACAAACTTCAATATATCTAGCAAAATGTCTATAGTAGTCTTGATAAATTTTATTCCACACTTAATACCTCAAAAAGAGAAGTATTTATACAAAAATTATTACAAAATATCTGAGAGACATGTAGGAATATCTCTAGGAAAAAATAAATTTTATTACATAGAAAGAGGGATAGCTGCAAAAAAAACTGGCAAGCTGTCCTATTATTAATAAAAAATAGGACAAATTATCCTAACTTGTTGCTGGGTTGTAGCTGCTGAAAATGCTTGCTGGAATTTTGGAAAAAGATCTTTTTGAAGATAACTTGAAAGACACTCTTTCCATTTCACATCCTTTCACCTGTGCTTTATCACTGATACTCTTTATGTTGCTCCTTTTACTGTTTCACTGTTGTAAAATAAAGAATTATCTACAGTAAAAAGGTATTTTGACTGATACTCTTTGACTCTGTTTCTAACCGTGATACGCTTTGACTGCAAATCTTCAGATTAAGTCAGTGAATTCCTGACATTGTTCTGCACTGGGAATTATCATACTCTTCAATTTCCTATAACTTTCATTAGCCTCTGTATACTTAGCAAAATTGGGCTTAACAATGAAAATATGTTTGATCTCATTTTGTAGAAAGAACAAGTTCTCAAAATATTCCAAAATTACTTTACCAGTAGGAGACCCTTTTGGAAAAGGTTTTCTAACCTGCTCTTTGGCATAAGCCCTGATTTTGTTGTCATAATCCTTCTGTGGCATTATCATTTCATTCAAAGCATGAATTTTTGGAAGGCCTACTTGTGTCAGTACTGTGTATTTGGCCCAGAATCTTGTGATTGCCAAGTTCGTGTCCTTGCATCTATCCTCCAAATTATTCATCATATTTCTCTTATTCAGGACTTTCTTAATTTGTAGTATACTTTCAGTTCTATCCTAAATTTTTAGCTCTTCAATCTCTTCTCTGTGTTTGCTATTCAAAAACGTAATAAGCTTCAAGGCTTGAGCAGGTTTTTCAACCAGTTCTTCTTTTGTCTTCTGTATTTCTATTTGTGCTGCTTTGAGTAACTCTTTTTGTTCATAAATGATTTGGATTGAGGGTCATTGTAAATGTATGTCCTGAATGATATTTTTCCAAAGATAATTCCTTATATAAGATACCTGCTCAGTGAGATTAACATGTTGTTGAAGAATATTTACCTGTTCCTGTAATCTGTTGGCTCTCTGCTCATGTCCTTTGGATGTAATTAATGTATCTCTGTTTGATGTCTCAAGGTTTCGGATAGTACCTTTCAGATTGATTATTTATTTATCTTTTAAGGACATGTATTCCATAGCCTTGATTATGGCAACTATTTGACCTTTTTGATTTACCTGTGATGTCGATGAAGAAGTGGCAGAGATATCTTTAGAAGTAATTGACACTGCAGTTGCAAATACTTCTTTTGGTGCAAAATGTTCTGCCAATGTAGAGGGAACAACTATAGTTGCAATTGGAATAACTATGGGAATGGAGACTTCCTCAGCTTTCTTTAATATTTCATTTTCTTGCATTAAATATTCTATTTGATTGTCCATATATTTAGTCTGAGCTATCATTTTCAAAACTAGTTGCATAGCTTACTCCTTTTCTGTCTTTTCCTGAAGAATTTCTTTTTCTCGAGGATGCTCACTCTATGGAAATTTGAGTTGCTTAGGCTGCAATATCATCATTCTTCTGCCTTATCAATTTCGTAGCAACTTCAGTATTAGAGGGATTTTCTCTAGTCTCTATCACCAAATATTCTATGGACTTGATCCTGAAATCCTTAGCATGGAGAGATGCTTTATCTAATTTCATTTGAGTTTTCAAATTAGATACAGTCTTCTGAAGCATGGTTGCACTCATCGTTTTTCTTACTACCTTTGAATAAAGAATCTCTAAAGAAATTCTATGGAACTCTATCTGATCTAGTTCATGTATAGTATCAACATTCACTTCAAACTCTATTTTCCTATAGTCTGTGGCTGACTTTGGATCTGTTACTACTGGTTGGAGAAAAGACATTATCATTTTATTTGTTGAGTAATCAAATGTTGTTACAATTCTATCTTTATATCTTGGTTTTTCCTTCAAAAGTTTAGAATAAACTTCATTCTTGATTTCCTCATTCCTTTCCCTAAAATGCTTGAATCTTTTTTGAATATCAAAATCAGTTTCTTATGTTGTTTTAGAGGAAGAGGGAGCTTCTGTATCTGCTTCAATCATTTCTTTTCCTTTTCCCTGTGCTTGTACCTGTTCATTTTGAATTTCCCTAAGTTTTTCATTAATAATCATTGTGGCCTCATCATCTGTTTGTTGATCATTATTGTCATCTACATCTATGACTCCTCCTTTTTCTAGAATAGTCATTTTGGCCTTCTTGCTGTAGACTGTTTTAAATTTATTTTCAATGATTGTCTCTACCAAATATCCTTCTTCTTTTCTCAGCCTTTTATTGGATACCTCTTCTTTTTGGTTAACTGTAACCATATATGTAGTGTCCATTTGATTTTCCTACAGATTATCTATTTGCATATCCAGATCATCATCAATTAAAGTGTTTACAACCCATTCCATCTGATTTTCAGATTCTTCAATTAGTGGCTTTGATTCATGGAGGAATGGAGTTAACTTACATTTGACCTTGATATTTCTCAAAATACCTTGAGGGTCATAGTTCCAGTAAAATCTTTCTTGGAACTTGAATACTGATAATTTGACGCTAACCTCTTTCAAGGCATCTCTGTTGTTGACTATGAAAGAGCCAATTTGACTTTTTAACTTGAATTGTTCTTTCTTTTTGGATGCTATAAAGTTCACTACATATTCATTTAAAATATATCTCAAGTATTCCAAAGAAAAAATCCTTGTGGTTAGAAACTTTGGTAGTTTGTAAGCACCATACACTCTGATTTCTGTGTGATTTTTATACAAATACCAATCTCCAACTTTACATTTTTCAGACAACTATAAAATTCTTTTGATTTATTCATTTATCCTTGGTGGCTCTTATTTATGTAGAAATTTGCTGAATAATGATTAATTATCCACCGAGACTATCCTGGTCACATACTATTTGAACTTCATACACAACACATAATCTCTTCCACTCAACCAACTCAGATCATCACACATGCAGAAATAAAATCAAGCGATAACACATCAAATCATCATACACATTAACACAGTATGTATGGGGAAAGCTTATAGCTGAAAACCCCGTAGCTATTGTGTATATTATAATGGAGAAATCATGTAACAAACTCGCACAATACTCCTCACAAGTACTCACATTCATCTCATGAAGTTACACACCTAGCCTGGCTTTTGAACAGTTAATGTCTCAAAACTCACCACTAATTGCCTTGCCTTTATTGCGTGTTTCAATGTTAGGGGACCTCTTTATATAGATAAACCACCAGCCTGAATCGCGCAATCCTCATGGGCTACTTCCTACCTATTCGTGTGTTGCAAATAGCACGTATAGTCACAACCGGAGAAGGCTAACTCTTACACTACTTCATTCTTTTCACTGGTCTCCACTGAACTGATCATGCACCGTAGTGAACTGATGTGTTCTTGAGTTGAATAATGAGTTACTAATTAATGAATTAAATAATATTTAATTCACTCCACTCATAACTAATTGATTAGCTAGTTAAACTATTCTCAACTAGTTCAACTAAAATAAACAGAACACAACTCCACTATCTGTCTCATTAACTCCACCAAACTTCTGCCACTGAAGTCCTAACTGAAGTCAACCATGCATGATGCCATCAAACCCTTGGGAATAGTGTAATTCCTCTGTCAGATGCATGAGCCACTTCTGTAGCTCGAACTGAAGTTCTCCAAGAGAGTAAACTGAAGTTTATAGTCTAAATATTATTAAGGGTAAATAATATTTGACTTCCCTGTTTTAAGGAGAGGCAGTCTAAAAATAGACTTCGACCTCTTTGACCTCAAAAATAGAGTCTCATCTATTATTACCAACATGACACATACTTCAAGAATCTCAAACTGGAATCCCCGAACCATGCTCCATATGTCTAAAAATAGACATAGTCTAAAAATAGATTTTGCGCCAGAATTTGCCTGCGGGCCCACTTCGTGAAGGCGACTTCATTTCACTAAGCTCCATCATCTTGCTGCATTCTCAACACTCCCTCTCAGCAAGATATGGATTATCTGCAACCCCTATCCTGCCTCTGTGGAATTCGAACTTGCTCCTGGTGAGCGCCTTCGTCAGGATGTCGGCATCCTGATTCTCCGTGGGAACATATGAAAGCATCATGATTCTCCGCTGAACACAATCTCTGATATGATGGTACTTGATGTCGATGTGTTTGGACCTATCATGAAATACTGGATTAGCCGAGAGCTTGATGCAGCTCTGGTTATCACAGTAGATCACTGTAGGCTCCAAATGCAACTTGAACAAACCTGCGAGGATCTTCCTCATCCAAATAGCCTCGCATGCAGCCAACCTTGTTGCCATGTACTCGGCCTCTGCTGAACTGAGTGCCACGGATCTCTGCTTCCTGCTGTACCAGGAAACTGCTGTCGACCCAATGCTGAAAACTCCTCCAGAAGTGCTCTTCCGGTCCGTTGGACTCCCTGCCCAATCTGCATCAGTGAAGCCAGAAAGCTTCGCTCCATCCTCCTGTCTGTACCATAGACCATATCCCAATGTGCCTCTAATATAGCGCAATACATGCTTGCCTGCCTTCCAAAAGAGCTTGGTAGGCTTAACCATAGCTTGCGAAAGCTGGTTAACTGCATAGCATATATCGGGTCGTGTATTGACTAGATACATAAGCGACCCCACCAACTGTCGATAGACAGTGGCATCCATTACCTCCACTGAAGTAGCATCCTCCTTCCTCCAACCACCAGGAAGAGGAGTGTCAATAGGATTGCAACCTTGCATGTTGAACCTCTCCAGAATCTCCCGGGCATACTTGCCCTAAGAAACAAACAGTCCTCCGCTGTGCTGCCAAATCTCCAATCCCAGGAAATAATGAAGGATGCCCAAGTCCTTCATCTCAAACTCTCGTGCAAGATCCTCCTTGCATGAAAGTATCAACCGCTCATCACCCGTCAAAATCATATCATCTACATACAGTACAATGATCAACAGCTTCCCCTCCACCACAATCTGGTACAGGTTAGGATCCGCCTCACTCTTGGAGAATCCAAGCCCGGTGAAGTAGCTATCTATCCGAGTGTACCAAGCACGAGGTGCTTGCTTCAGCCTGTACAGTGCTCTCTTGAGTCGGCACACATGCGACTCACTGTTGAAGATCTCGAAACCTTCAGGCTTCTCTATGTACACCTCCTACTCAATGACTCCGTTGAGGAACGCAGTCTTCACATCCATCTGATGAATGTGCCACCCCATCTGCGCTGAGAGAGCAAGGATCGTCTGTATGGAAGAGTACCTTGCGACGGGTGCAAAAGTCTCCTCATAATCAATCCCCTCGATTTGTGAGAAGCCACGGGCGACAAATCTCGCCTTGTACTTCTCCACACTCCCGTCAGCCGCCTGCTTCACTTTGTAGATCCATCGCAGACCCACCACTGATTTTCCCATCGGTCTTGGGACAATCTCCCATGCACTTTTCCTGACGATCAAATCATATTCTTTGATCATGGCATCTACCCATGCGGGTTCCTCCACAGCTTCCTCAAAAGAGGATGGCTCCGTCACGACACATTGACTCATAAGATCCATGTATCCAGTGTACCGATCCGGTGACTGTCTCTGTCTGCACTGTGCTGTAGGTGGTCCTACAACCTTCTATGAATCCCGAGCCAGTCGCTCAGCTTCTGTAGTGCGCATGCGCCCTCTGATGGTTGGCACTACCTGGGTGGTTTCTTCCACCTCCTGAACCTCCTCTTGTGGCTGATCCACATCCGGAAGCTCCTCCTTAGGAACTAAAAGCTCCTCATCTGCATGCAAGTGTAGCTCCCTCTCAAGCGAACACTGCATGGCTTTCTCCTCCTGAAATTTTATATCCCGTCGCACAACAGTCTTTCGACTGTCTGACAAATACACCCGGTAGTTGTGAGGTGTATCAATGTACCCCACAAATATTCCAACCTCAGCAGTTGGATCCAGCTTCCTTCTCACATCCTTCATCACATGCATGTAGACAGGAGAACCAAAAATCCGCAAATGGGAAATATCAGGCCTCTTGCCAGAATAAGCCTCCTCCGGTGTACTCATGCCAAGAACCTTGTGAGGACAACGGTTCCGCACATACACTGCTGTATTGCATGCCTCAGCCCACAAGTGAAGGGGTAGGCCCTGATCATGCAACATCGCCCGTGCAGCACCCACGATCGTTCTGTTCTTCCGCTCAGCCACCCCGTTCTGCTGTGGGTTATGGGGTTCGATGAGCTCTCTCCGAATCCCTTCTGCGCTGCAGAACTCCTTGAATTCAGCCGAGATGAATTCACCACCGTTATCACTCCTTAGAGCAATCACCTTCTTCCCCGACTCCTTCTCGACCAGTGCTTTAAACTCACATAACTTCGCAAATGTATCGCTCTTCTTCTGCATGAAGAAGATCCAGCACTTTCGAGAGAAATCATCAACAAAGATCACATAATACTTGTGCTTTGCTGTCGAAGCAACTAAGAAAGGACCACACACATCTGTGTGAACTCTCTCAAGGATCGTCGTGGCGCAACTATCCTTCTCGTGAAAGGTGGCTTTCACATACTTTCCTAAAGTACACCCCTTGCACTAATCTGACTGCGCAAGGGTGCCCTTAGGAATCCCAGTAGAAATCGGCTGCAGAATCTTCAAAGATCCATGGTGAAGGTGGCCCAATCTCCTGTGCCACATTTCTCCCTCATCATCCCGGCTCACCACTTCTCCCGCTTTGCATGCCATAGCTGCGCAGCCATCTACCTGCAACTGATAAAGGTTCTTGGTTTGAACCCCTATCTTTCGGGTCTCTCCAGTAGTCTTACTACGCAGGAAGGCTTTTCCTTCGCTGAAGACCACATCATACCCCTTATCCTCCAACATCGCCACAGAGATCAAGTTCTTCTTCAATCCAGGTACATGCATGACATCCTTCAGTACAAAGGGTTTACCAGACTCCCTCTGAAAGGATATGGTACCAATACCAGTCACACTGTATCTACCATCATCGCCCATCTCGATGTGCACACCCAAATCTTTGTCCTCCAGATCTGAGAACAACTCCCAATCTCCTGTCATATGAAATGACGCACCGCTGTCCAAGAACCACACCGATCCCAACACACTTGAAACCAAGCATGCGATCAGTGAAAAGTCAAGCTCGAACTGTGAAGCCAAAGCTTCTCCATCTGCAGATCTTCCCGCTTGCTTGTTCTTCTTCTTCTTTGGACAATTGGTAGCATAATGTCCATGATCATGGCAGTGAAAACACTTCACTTTTTCCATATCCTGCTTCTTGCCCTTAGCTCCAGAATGAGAGGTTTTCTTACCCTTCCCTTTCTTAGCTTTGGACACCAAAGCGCAGTTTTCTTCATCAGCTCCCTTTGATGAAGATCCATCTCGAGTAGTCCTCCTTATCTCCTCCTGCATGAGATCCGCCCAAAGGCGCTCCCATCCCGTCAGCTTCTCCCGACCATTGACACTATCTTGATATGAGTGCCAAGCCTTCGGAAGACCAAGGAGAGCCAGTTCGACCATGTCCTCGTCTTCGACAGTCACCCCCACACTTCCCAGCTCATCTCTGCACTGAGTGAACTTCGTGAGGTATTTGGCGATATTGTCGCCCTTCTCCATCTTGATGTTCCTGAGCTTATCTTTGAGCACCAGCTTCCTTTGGTCGCTCTTACTCTGGAATAGATCTGTCAAAGCTTTCCACATTAAATATGGAGTAGCCTTTCCATGCAGGCTGGATACAATATTATCCTTGACGCCCTCCAACAGGATCCTTCGACACTTCGCCATCTTCTTTTGCCATGCATTGACTTCAGCTGCATCAGTGGGCTTTTGGACATCCATATCTATGAACTCCTTTAGACCATTATCTTCTAATAGTGCTTCCATGCGATCCTTCCATGCAACATAATTCAAACTTCCTTCAAGAGCATATTCGAGTCACAAACCGTTGAAAGACATTTTCAACACTGGCACCAAGAAAACAAAACTGCTGCAAAATTTCAAATTCCACCTCAAAGCTCAGCTGCTTTAGATCTGTGAGAACAAATTATTTCTAGCACAGAGATTGACTACAAGGGGCATTTACCAAACCTTTCACTTTCCGAAGAAAGATGAATCCGGAGGCTACCTGGCCCGCATGCAGACTCTGTCTACCGAAATAAGTTTGTAATCACTGTGATGATCAATCTCTGCTTCAATAGCTCCGATACCATGTAGAAAATTTGCCGAATAATGATTAATTATCCACCGAGACTATCCTGGTCACATACTATTTGAACTTCATATACAACACATAATCTCTTCCACTCAACCAACTCAGATCATCACACATGCGGAAATAAAATCAAGCGATAACACATCAAATCATCATACACATTAACACAGTATGTATGGGGAAAGCTTATAGCTGAAAACCCCGCAGCGATTGTGTATATTATAATGGATAAATCATGTAACAAACTCAGTAAAATACTCCTCACAAGTACTCAGTACTATCTCATGAAGTTACACACAATCTAGCTCAGTTTTGAACAGGTTACTGGTTCAAAACTCACCACTAATTTCCTTGCCTCTATTGTGTGTTTCAATGTTATGGGATGGCCTCTTTATATAGATAAACCACCAGCCTGAACTGCGCAATCCTCATGGGCTTACTCATCCTATCTTTGTGTTGCAAATAGCAACAGTATAGTCACAACTGATAGCTAACTCCACCCTTTCATCAATCTCTTTCACTGGTCTCCACTGAACTGATCATGCACTGTAGTGAACTGATGTGTTCTTGAGTTGAATAATGAGTTACTAATTAATGAATTAAATAATATTTAATTCACTCCACTCATAACTAATTGATTAGCTAGTTAAACTAATCTCAACTAGTTCAACTAAAATAAAAAGACCACAACTCCACTATCTGTCTCATTAACTCCACCAAACTTCTGCCACTGAAGTCCAACTAAAGTCAACCATGCATGATGCCATAAAACCCTTGGGAACCACGTGATTCCTCTGTCAGTTGCATGAGCCACTTCTGTAGCTCGAACTGAAGTGCTCCAAGAGAGTAAATTGTTGTTTAGAGTCCAAATATTATTAAGGGTAAATAATATTTGACTTCCATATTTTTAGGAGAGGTAGTCTAAAAATAGCCTTCGACCTCTTCGACCTAAAAAATAAAGTCTCATCTATTTTTACCAACATGACCAATGCTCCAAGAATCTCAAACTGGAATCCCCGAACCATGCTCCTATGTCTAAAAATAGACAGTCTAAAAATAGACTTTGCGCCAGAATTTGCCTACGGGCCCACTTGGTGAAGGTGACTTCATTTCACTAAGCTCCATCATCTTGCTGCATTTTCAACACTTTATCCAACAAAATCATCGTAGGTCTGATAAAAAAATCATTGAAATCACTGTAACTATACTCACTGCTATTTTTTATGAGAAGAGAAGTCCAGAATATTACTAAAAGAGGTTTTCCCTCCATATCAATCTTTTGTAATGCAATTGGAAAATTATATGCCTGAAAAGATAAGAAGAGATGTAACAGATATGATGTATATCTGAACACTGTAACTATACTCACTGTTGTTTTTTCTGAGAAGAGAAGTCCAGAATATTACTGAAAGAGGTTTTCCCTCCATATCAATATTCTGTAATGCAATTGGAAAATTATATTCCTGAAAAAATAAGAAGATATGTAACAGATATGATGTATATTTGAACACTGTAACTATACTCACTGCTATTTTTTCTAAGAAGAGAACTCCAGAATATTACTAAAAGAGGTTTTCCCTCCATATCAATCTTCTGTAATGCAATTGGAAAATTATATGCCTGAAAAAATAAGAAGAGATGTAACAGATATGATGTATATCTGAACACTCCTTCGTCAGGTAATTTTATTAGCTGATAATATATATTATCAGCAATGAGTTTAACAAAGTCAAAGACCAATTATGGCTATTGTCCTAGAGACAAGGTGGAAAGGAAACCTAATATGGAGGCATCTGTAAATTCATGATTAACTTAGCCTAGAATGAATGACAACATGGAAATGATTTGTCTAGAGCCCTCAGGGAAATCAAAAGTATCATAAGGTGGATTTACCTTAGGAAGGTTGACATGATTGGGCATGAATTTTTGAAGTATCTCAAACTTCCTAGGAAAATCCAGGTCTAAATACATCTGAATCAAATATTCAATTGACAATGATACTGCTCGTGGATCATGGCTTATTTGGCGAATATCATTGATTGCTTCTGCAATTTTGTAAAACAGAGCCTCACTATATTTGTTCATCATGCATTTTTGGTCAAGGATATAGTGCATTTGACACAACCTAATGAAATCTTGGTTGGATGGGTGATGGGAACCACATATTTAGGCAGGTTGGAGTCCCATACAGGTACATCATTTTCCATTTTATTCTCAATTTTTTCCTAACACCAGCTATGTACTTCTAGAAGATCAAATTCTAAGGTAGCATCAACAATTCTGTAGTCTAAGTCAATCAAGGGGTTATTCTCTTTAGAGGTGACAGGAGGCTGCAATGGTCTAACTACCTCAGTAGAATCTGAAGTTAGGATAGGAGTAGGTTTATCAATTTTGGAAGGTTTGGGGTTTGAAAGGTTGTTGGACACAGGCTTCTGAGGTTTTGGACCTCCTGTTCTAGGGGTTACCTTATTTTTTGTCATTTTTTAAGTAAATAAGAAATATTAGACTGTTTTCTCAACTCTTTATGGAAACAGAAGGTTAATTAATCATATTTTTGAGGAAAAATTCAGAATCTGGGCAAGGGTTTTATGAGGAAAATGCAGATTTGCAATGTGCAGAAGGTGGGAAAGGGATTTTGATGGATTTTTCAGTAATTCAAAGGTATTTTAACCTAGGAATAACTTTTGGATGGTGAAAATTCTTCAGGAAAAAATGGAAAATTTTGGGAAAATTTTGACAGGGTTTCCCCTGTTTTTTCAAGGTTTGAGTACTCTCAGATGAGTAATTTTGGATTTTAATTTAAAAATGGTTTAATTCATCTTCAAAATTTTGAATTTACAGGTTTGGATTACTGAAAAATACCTTTAAATAGGTATGGCCGTGGTCGAAGAGGGTTGCAGGTGGTACCGGTATTTAAACTGGTTGCAGGTCTTTTAGTAGGAGGAACTGGGAGTCTTCAGAGGCGAAATTAAGAGGGGAAATGACTTCTGGGATTAGAAACATCTTCGAAATGGTGTGTGTGAGTGTTTTCTGAGAGGGTGTAGGCTCAAATGCATGTAGAAAATAAGAGCTAAGTTAGAAACCTTAAGTCTTATAAAAAAAATGACATTAATTATAGGAAAATATTAATGGTAGGAGCGGTTTGTACGTTTGAAGGCGAAACCACTAGTGGTTATCGCATTTCTTCTAGGAGGTAACTAGTTTTTTTCTTTTTCAATGTGATCCAGTAAAATTAGAACACGTAGCACGCAGTGGTTTCGTAAAAAAAAAATTATTGCAAATTTTTTTTCCAACTTCACCCAATCACTTCGGTAATGCTATATGGGATCTGTGCCATTGGATTTGGTTGAGAGAAGAGAACAGTTGAGATGCATCGGGAAGCTGCAAGGAAATAAGGTGGGACTGGGTACTTTGATAAGTGTCGTTGATTCGATTTAAGAAGATCGATGGTTTAAAATCAATACGATAGGGAATGGTGGGGGCGGGGAAATGATTTATCGGGTTTAGTTTAGACCATAGGATTAAAAAGATTAGGATGATCAGAGGATGGGGAATAAATGTGAGGATGCTTCATTTTTTAATGAAATTTATGCATAAAAGGATTTTATATAGAGGATGGGTGGGTTATTATAGGGTTTAACCAAGGCTCAAACTTTGGTAAATTGATATGTATCAGAAAAATGGGATAAAGTTAAAACTTTAACCATGGGTAAAGCTTATGAGGGGAAAGGCGAATACACTCTTTCCTTTGCTGTTCTATATACACACTGTGTAAATAAATTTCACTTTTTCAATATTATTTTTATCATATAGTTTTAGATTTGTCAAAGGTATAAAACTATAGGGGAGAGGAGATATTTTATTATGGATAAGTTTCATGTCAAAGGGATGATTTTAGGATGTTTTTTAACATGTGTTTAATATCTTTGACATGAAAAGTATATAATAAGAGATTTTTGGGGATATTAAATAAAAGGGAGCTATATTAATAGGATTAGGATAATTGATAGGGAGTTAATAAAATATGTTAAGTGTTAATATGAAAAGGGACAATGAATACTCAAAATTCAGAAAACTAAGGAAAGCGAAAATTAGAGTAAAGCTTTATTTTCATAACTCATTCACTTTTTACTTAGTATATCATGTTTTTGAGGGTTTTTATGTCTTGTGAAATGGAGGAAGTTAATTAAATGGGCCTTTATGTAACATTTAAGTAAGAAAATATTTCTCACTTATGAAATTGAATGGTGATGAGTGCATGAAGGGGTAAATGATGAAAATTTCAAGGATTAATATAGAAACTTAACATTTTCAACTAATCAGTCATTGAGCCTTGGGTCCGGTCCCAATAGAAGTCAAGGAAATGCCTTGAGCCTTTTTGACTGACATTCTAGAATATAAAATTTCTATGGGGAAGGGAAATGAGTTATTTGTAGCCCGGTGAAATATATTTACATTGATGTCTCCCACCTTATTCTACCTACCCAGTCATTATCTTCTAACATTTTTTCCTTCTATTTTAATCAGGTGCATTTGAACTAGCAACCTTACAACAATTTTTTTTTTTGAAAGCAGCAAACTATCTAATTCTACACTTATTTCATCCAAGAATCCAGATTAAACTGTTGGATTCTTTTATTCTTTACCTAACAAATGAATAGTCATGATTAAACTGTATGAAAATTATTTATTCTCTATCTACAACATTTGAAATTGTAAAATGACGAGTCCAGATTAAATTGTTCAACTCATCACAGATTATGGAATTTATTGACACTATGCCATAATCAACTGCAAAAGGTAAAAGTAATGGCATTTATATTTTCACACTTTCATGTTTTATTCATCTTTTTATTTTGGGGTATATTATTTTTTCTAGGTCGTTTGATTTTTCTTTTAGGACTTTTTACCCTCTTTTTGATTTTTTTTATTTTTTTACAAAATATGGGAATACAACTTGCAAAAGGCAAAGTATGTACATATTTACAAGATTACCATCAGTCAAGTCAAAATTATGAATCCTACTTTTATAGGTTACTAACAAGTAGAAAGGTTCTACCCAAGGTGTGCTGCATGCACCCTCTTCTTCTCATGTTTCTGCTAAATATTCTTTCTTCTTCGAGTTGAAAAAACTCTCGAAATCCTAGATACTTTTTGAATATTTTAGACTGAGATTCATATTCTTGGAGATAGTCACCAAGAGTCTCCTCTTTTGGTGTCTTTCCTTCTTCTTCTCCTCTTGCAAGGAATGTAGGCATGCTACAACGTTGTAGAACAGATTGTGTGGCTGAATTCTCACACACATCATATGAAGAAGTGGGGCTTCCTTCATGTGAAAACCTTTCCAAAATATTTTCTTTTCTTTAATTAAACAATCCCCTCATTTCATTCTTCAGGTTATGCATAGCTTGGAGTTGAGTTTTTGAGAAATCTTTCCCTTTCAATCTTCCAAAAAAAGGGTTTGTACCCTTGTCTTCTTTGTCTTTAGTGTAATTCATGTTTTTCTTCAGTATCTTCTTCTAATGAAAAGACATATTTTCTCTTTCAAAGAAATCATAGACTATGCCAAGAAAGTTGCTTTGATACCACTATAATATCCATAAAAGGGACTACTAGCAAGGCATGTCTGAAAAATGAATTTTTGAGGAATGTATGCTATAGGATTGGAAACCAACCCTTGGATCCCTTAGATATGAAAATATAAGACCTAAATCCAAGAGGTAATAAAAAAAAAATCCTTATAGGTGGGCTAAAGAGGTCTCCCACACCTAGTACAGCTTAGAAAATTCCCAAGAATGGGACTGCAACACTATGTGACAAAACTGCTCAGAAAGTAACGCAGTTCAGCCCAATATATGTGGGAGGAAAATATGGAGGCTCAATAAGGTCATTTACATCATCATATCAAGATTATATTGAAGCCCATACATCATAGAACATAAAATAGAAGAATTTACATCAAGAAATCCTCAAGAATGAGGTGCTACAAACATAGGAAATGACTAAACAAGCTTAATAGTGTTATTTTTATTGGTTGAAAGAACATTATGTTACACTTCAATTCTAGAGAAGATATGTGTACAAAAATTTATATCTATATCAGATCTGTACACTAGAAAGGCTCCTCTACAAATGCCTTTTGGGGTTTTTAGTAAAACACGTAGTACATGGAGTAGATCTAAGATCTTATGCAACATATCTGTAGAATGATTCAGAAATTAGGAAGTAAATACAAGAGTATTTAGATCAGATCTGAATATAACATGGATTAGATCTGTAATCAATGGATCACCATAGTGAAGGGAAGATTCCCAACACTAGAGATCTCTCTCCTAAAAGTGTGCCAAAACTTCCTGCAACTTCTCCTTTGCAAATAACGCAATATAGGAAGATGGATTGTTGGGAAAAATACTGAGAGGGGGGGGTGAATCAGTATTTAGGACTTTATCAAAATTTTTACTTTTTTTTTTCTCTCTCTAAAACCCATACGCTACTTTGCTAAAGCCAACTAGCGTATACACGCAGATATCCTTCATAAAACTCGCGTATACACAGAGATCTTATTATGCCATTAATTCTTCACTTATATCATTCCATCATTCATTCATTAGATGTTCTATAAACAATAAACATGTTCAGTAAGAACAGAATAAACCATCACACATAAGCATCACACATGAACACCAGGATTTTAGGTGGAAACCCAAGTCGGGAGAAAACCACCGCTGCAGTTGCTCAACCTTCAATATTTTATTATAGAGAAAAATTCTTGCCAACATATGTGCCGGCGTTGCATCTTGACCAGCACGCAGCACCCACCTCGGCGCTCGCTGGTCAGCCTCTCTCCCCCGGAAGGGGAGCTCCAACCCCCGACTTGCTTACCGCACTTCCCCTCGGGAAGGGAGCTCCAACCCCCGACTCGCTAATGTGCCTCTCCTGGAAGGGAGCTACGACCCCCTGCTCTCGTTTACCAGCCTCACCTGGAAGGGAGCTACAACCCCCTGACTGAAGGCTGCAACCTTCAGCACCACCTTGGACCACGTTTCATCAATTTTCACACTGGATCCAACAAATTCAATAGAACAACACTTGCAGGCCATGTTTCATCATATTTTCAGACTGGACCCTTTCCATACTTTTAAGCACAGACATACATCACCAACAAATACATATCAACACAGATCAGATAGCAGAAACACAGTATAGCAGATCAGATATTTCATACCCCTTGCTTAACAGAAACCCAAGTTTTCATATGCGCTTTTACGCGCTTTCCTTTCTCTGATGTCGCGTATATACACGCTTCCTTCCATATAAACCTGTGTATACTTCAGTACAAATTACAAAGCTAATTTTATTGCGCATACGCGCTTTCTCTTCAGCGAAGCCGCGTATATACGCGCTTCCTCGTCGTCGAAGTAGCGTATAGATCTTCAACCATCATAGAGCAGCATACTTCTTCAAATCAGACATTTAGTTCAGATTTACCATTTTACTTCAGACATATGTTCGCCTTATTTCAGATCTAAGCCTTCCATAAACAGATCTAGCAAATACAGATACATTTCAGATCTAGAAATCCCGCTTCATCATTTCTTCATAGGTGCATCATAGATTCAGATCTATCATCAAACCTTTACCCTCTTTTCCATACGATAGCTTCATAAAGAGGTATTCATTCAAGCTCGACATCTTGCACCCACTCCTCACAATTTGCACAATGAATTTCTTCTCCTTATATAGTTTATCCTTTTTCAATACCACGGGCCCCTTTGTTCAATACCATGAGCCAAAACAATATTATGGCTCAAAACCACATTACATCCGATGTTGGTTCCTGACCGGTCAATTAGGCGGATCATTACCCAATACAATGGGTCAATACCATGGTGGTTACCCCTGGTTTTGCACTTTTGAGCGCTTTTACCCATACGCTACTTGGAACGTTATTTTCCGCGTGCATACGCGACTTCCCTTAGACAGATCCGCGTATACATAGAGACATACTCTTTTCATCATACTTTGAGCACATTCTGAATTCCTTTCTTCATTGCCTTCTGTACACACTGTAGATACATCATATTTTCTTCATCAAGAACATATTCTAGCAAGCACAACTTCATCAAATAAGTTGCCATCATCTTCATCAAGTGAGTTGCCTTTCAAGGACAACACTCAGCATCATATTGTCAACAAACATCATATCACATCAGATTTACATCATTTACCAAGTCCATCAAGTCAAGAATAACTTCATCAGGTGGATTTCCATCAAGGACAACACAAGTCAACTATCTCTTGTCTTCATCTTCATTCAGTGGGTTGCCATCAAGGACAACATTCTGCATCATATTGCCAACAATCTCCCCCTTTGGACTTGATGGCAACCACGATGGTGTTTGATCACCACAACATATAGGTACATTAAGAATACAATGACACCATGTCACTCTCCCCATTCTTTGACACCATTATTTCTCTTCAGTCAAACACCATGTCACTCTCCCCCTTTGACATCAAGGGCAAAGGGTGGATCAAAACCAACATACTCTCCCCCTTTTTCTCCGCATGTGGAAGAAGCGTTCTGCAGGTCTGATATATACTGAAGTGGCCAAGCTCCCCCTGAGTTCATGCTGAATCTTCAAACATGTTTTCCAATGAAGTACATGACTCTATGAACTTCCTATCACCAAGGACTCATACTTACATCAAAGATCCAACCAAGTGGATTTACATATGAGACTCAAATACCCAACCAAGTGGGTTTACACATTTCAATTCAACTACCCAACCAAGTGGGTTTACAAAATTTGACTCAGCTACCCAACAAGTGGGTTTACAAATTTGACAAGTCCTTACATGACTGAATATTACAATTTTACATCATGGGTCTCAACAAGACCTTTTCATCAAATTACAAATAAGACCATTTATGACCAACACCAGAAAATCCTCAAGAAAGAGAACATGTTTCAGAACCATCATAATGCCAACAAAGCATTATACTCAGCAACGCTAATGCTCCCCCTGAATCTGTACATCCAACATCCTTTCCATGTGACTAAGGCTCCCCCTTAGTTTGTGCATCTTGGACACTTTCACCAACAAATCATCAAGGCATATTCATCAAAACATTAGAAATAGAATTATGAGAACTGGAACACCACCAGATATACCAAAAAGTATCAGAGATACCAAACAGCACTGCAGCTGTGCTGAAGAGAGCTGACTCCAAGCAAAAATTTGTCAGTAATCAGACATACGCGGTTTTCTATGCAGAAACTCGCGTATATACGCGACTGTGTTTCAGGTAACCCGCGTATCAAATGTCATCTTCTGTATTTAAGTAGATCTATTCTTCTGACATACAAAGACAACTCCGGCTTCAGTTTGTGATGTTCAAATGCTTCTATGGAACATGCGAGGGTAGACAGATAGGACAATGTAGTTGTATCTTCAAGCGTCATCCAAAGATTGTAGCATAATGTTAACCAAGCCTTCAAACTCTTTGCAGCATCAACATATTCTTCCCAAGAGAAATTATCATATCAGAACAGCATCTTCAAATATGTGTCAAGCAATCATCCATGTGGCCCAATATCACCAACATCTTCAAGATTTAACATGAAGTAATATATGCAGTTATAAGATCTCAACCATAGTAACAAACTCTTCATGATTTATTTCTGAATCAACTCATTCATGAGTGAGCACAAAAGATACTTATCAGCAACCAGGGCTCAAAATCTCATCATAATAATCCATGTACCAAGTCTTCATCATTTGAGCATGAGTATCATAAAGACCAAAGAATAAGAAATCATATTGCCAACAATGCAATCATCAACCTGCTACTCCCCCTAAACCAGTGCTATTGCTTAACTTGTGCAATCTGAAACACCTTCAACAGTAAGTTATTAGCAACAATCTCTGCATGATCTGTTCTCATTTCTGAATTATAAGACTTTCATCTCAACAACGAATGCTCTTCATCATAAAGCAACCAGGCTTCATCCATAATCTTCAACACAAGAACCCATGTATCATTTCTTTATCATGAGTATAACCAGAATAATGCTAACAGAGCAATCATCAGCAGTCAGACTAATGCTCCCCCTGGACCTCTGCTCCAGATCTTTAGCTATCAGATAAATTTTCTTATCATCAATGCATACGCGGCTGTGTCAGCTGGAACTCGCGTATATACGCGACTTTGTTTCATAGAACCTGCGTATGGAAAGTGAAATATAGAAAATTTCACACCTTCATCTCCTCCTGCATATTTACCTTTTGTTCCTGTCTTTTCTTCACATCATATGTACTGTCAGAAATACATATAACTAGAATAATCAAATCAACCATGAGAGACATCATACATTGCTCCCCTTGTGACGATACATTACTAGATCTCATAATGTATCTCACATCATTCCTGCAGTCAATCAGAGAAGTAAGCTTCTAGAGGCGGATGACTATAGTAGGGTCTGAATTCCCTACGTTTCTGATTGGTCCTCCTTCTTTTTCCAAATTTGCTTGAGCTTTCCAACTGTGTGCTGAAAATTGTCCACTTTCCCAGATCTGTTCATCCTGCATTCTTTTTCTACAT
Source organism: Pinus albicaulis (assembly GCA_034641835.2). Classification (NCBI taxonomy): domain Eukaryota; kingdom Viridiplantae; phylum Streptophyta; class Pinopsida; order Pinales; family Pinaceae; genus Pinus; species Pinus albicaulis. The sequence continues at coordinate 245,788 of JAXQQM020060373.1, forward strand.
GTCCATACTTGTTACAAGCATAACATCTCATGTGGCCAGAGAAATAAACATAATAATCATAATGATTATTTCTATTCTTCCTCCTTTTACAATTAGCTGCTTTATGTCCATACTTGTTACATGAAAAACAATATCCCTTGAAGCTACTAGAGTACCTTTCTGAGTAGAACCTGTTTGTTTGAGGTTGAATTGTTCTGCATTTGAAATTTGCTGCAACATGCCCATAATTATGACATTTAAAACATTCAACGTTCTTGAATGAATTCATGATTTTTGGTTGATCTTTTGTTTCTTTCAACACATCAGGTTTTGCATTGACATCCTCTGAATTTTTGGCACTTCCTTGTGAGCTAGATTCTCCTTTAACAGTTTCATGGAAACCAAGACCATGTTTGATAGCAGGAGACCTTTGATTACTTAGAATATTGTTCAAAGTGTTAGTACTATCTTGAAACCTCAAAAGTTTAACCTTTTCTTCTAATTTACCTTTGAGAATGTTTACCTCAACCTCCAAGGCTTGACATTGCTTTGTCATGCTTTCTTCCTTCCTTCTTCCATCTTCTACTTGATCCTTCAGATTTAGAATCTCTTCTTTTAGCCAATTTTCGTTTTCTTCACATGTTTGTTCCAGCTCTTCATTTTTCTTCTTTGATTTTTCCAGATCTTCTTTGAGAGAGATGATTTCTGCTTCAAGGCCTTCCTTTTCAAATGATTGTAGAGGTTCCTTATTTTTCTTACTTGATGCTTCTAAATCTTCCTGAAGACAAATGATTGCAGCTTCAAGTCCTTCATTCTTCTTGCTTGATTTTTCAAGATCTGCTTCTAGATCTTTAATTCGATTGGATTCATAAGTATGAAACCTTTGATACTTGTCCACCTATCCATTCAACATTTCTATTTGATCTTTCTTTTGAGAGGTCATCTCTTTGTAAATAGTTTCTTGCTTAGTAGTTGAACTTTGTAGTTCTTCAACTTTAGTCTTGAGAGCTTCTTGTAGATCCACAACTTTACTTTCAATATCTTCACTATTGTTTGCACAAAGAAGAGTATTACAAGTGGCCTTCTTCTTTTCCTTCTTTGCCATGATTACTTGTAGAGCTTCGTCAGAAACTTCTGGATCCATACTGTCACTTTCACTATCATAATCTTTGCATGTGATTAAAATGAAACAGAACACAGGTCTTGCAGTTCCATCTTCTTTTTTTTTTGTCTACATGAATTTCTGAAATTATCTTCTTGTTAGTCTAGCCTTCTTCTTTAGCTACTGCATGAGCACTTTGGAGATCTTAGTCCCCACCGTTGTCTCCTTCACGGGCCTTGTTCCATCACTCAACTCTCTTTGCCTTAATAACTCTTACTCTCTTTCCAGGTATTCCCTTTGTATTTTTTTTTCTCTCTAAGGACCATTGCCTTTGTTATTGCTTATCATCACTTATTTGAATGGAAACATGATCTACATTTTCAGTTGGAGCCTCTAAAATTAAACTTCTTCTTTCGGAAATATAGCTGAGTTACTGACAACCTCCTTTTCTTTTCCTTTTGCACATGCCTTAAACGCAACCTCTCTGATTTGAGAGGGACCTTCTTTTCTCATTTCAAAAGAAGTTAGAATACCATGTAGTTGAACAATAGTAAGATTTTTCAGATCTTGCCTTTCTTCAATAGATGATATTTTTGACTCAAATTTTGAAGTCAAAGATCTTAAGACTTTTTCCACCAGAGTAGTATTGGTTATGGTTTCACCCAAATTTATATTTCAGTTGAAATACTCATCCGGTGAAGGAAGGAAAGTGGCAACATATATCACTTACCATGCTGAATTTTTCATAGTTCATATTCAATTCTAAGAGTTTAGTTTTACTTTTTACCTTTGTGTCTCCTTCATACTACGAATGATTTTGTCCCATATTTCTTTTTCTTGAATCTTGTTTGCATACTTTAGCAAATTCGATTCGAACATGCTTCCTAGCAAGACATTCTTGCTTTGGCAGTTTCATACTTCCTTTTCTATGCCTTCTAATTGGAATATGCCAGTGTTATTAACCTTCTTCAAGATTGCCCTTACATCTACACCAAGACTCTGCACCAAGACTTTTCGGATATGCTTTTGTAGATATGCTTTTTTGTACGTACCTTCCAAAATATCGAGATTCTTCCATTGAATGAGGTGGCTTTATAGACATGCTCAGCCTTGACTTCCCTTCACGACGGATCTTCTTGAGCGTCAATAACTGCAACGAGAAGAACACCTTTCCGATACCAATTGTTGGAAAAATGCGCGAGAGGGGGGGGGTGAATCAGTATTTACTGCATAATAAAAAAATTTCACTTTTTCATTCCTTAAAACCCATACGCTACTTTTCTTCAGTAAACTAGCGTATATACGCAGATCCCCTTTATGGAACTCGCGTATACACAGAGATCTAGATATGTCATTAAATCTTCACTTAAACCATTCCATCATTTATTCTTCAGATATTCAATAAGCAGTAAACATGTGCAGTAAGAACATAATAAACCATCACAAAAAGCATCACACATGAACACCAGGATTTTTAGGTGGAAACCCAAGTCGGGAGAAAACCACGCTATAGGTTACTCGTATGATAGTATTTTATTTATAATCTTACAACATATGTCTTCAGTATGACTTGACCGACACGCGAGCCTCCACATGCTCGTTTACCGGCCCTCTCTGGAAGAGAGCTCCGAGCTGACTCGTTTACCGGCCTCTCCTAGAAGGAGCTAACGGCCCAGATCTCGTTTACAGCCTCACGGAAGGGAGAGGCTGCTGACCCCAGTAGAAGGCTGGCAACGGCCACCCCTTCGGACCATGTTTCATCAATTTTCACACTGGATCCAACAACTTCAATAGAACAATACTTGTAGACCACGTTTCATCATATTTTTAGACTGGACCCTTTCCAAACACTACTTCCCTATAAGCTTATACATCTGCTGGTCACCCTTGACACAGATCAGATAGTAAAAACACAGCAGAACAGATCAGATATTTCATACCCCATGCTTCAGCAAACCCTAGTTTGCATACGCGCTTTCACTTCATTGATGTCGCGTATATACGCGCTTCCGTCCACACAAACCAGCGTATACCTCTGTATGTATTTCATTGCGCATACGTGCTTTCTCTTCAGCGAAGCCGCGTATATACGCGCTTCCTCTGCGGTGAAGTAGCATATAGATCTTCAATCTTTATAGAGCAGCATACTTCTTCAGATCAGGTGTTCAGTTCAGATTTAACCCTTTACTTCAGACAGATGTTCGCCTCTTCACAGATCCAATCACTCCATAAACAGATCTAGCAAATACAGATACATTTCAGATCTAGATATCCCGCTTCATCATTTCTTCATGAACATCATAGATTCGGATCTATCATCAAACCTTTACCCTTAGAATCTGAGATATACTTCAGAGAGAAGTATTCATTCAAGCTCAGACATCTTGCACCCACACCCATGATTTGCACAATGAATTTCTTCTCCTTATATAGGTTTTCCTTTTTCAATACCATGAGCCCCTTTTTCAATACCATGGGCCAAAAAAATACCATGAGCCCAAAACTACCTGGACGGGGTCAATTAGGCGGATCATTACCCAATACAATGGGTCAATACCATGGTGGTTACCCTTGGTTTTTCACTTTTTGAGCGCTTTTTCCCATACGCGACTTGGAACGTTCTTTTATGCGTGCATACGCTACTTCCCTTAGACAGATCCGCGTATACATAGAGACATACTCTTTTCATCATACTTTGAGCACATTCTGAATTCCTTTCTTCATTGCCTTCTGTACACACTGTAGATACATCATATTTTCTTCATCAAGAACATATTCTCTCAAGCACAACTTCATCCAGTAAGTTGTCATCATCTTCATCAAGTGGGTTTCCTTTCAAGGACAACTCTTAGCATCATATCACATCAGATTTACATCATTCACTAAGTCCATCAGGTCAAGAGTAACTTCATCAGGTAGTTTTCCATCAAGGACAACACATGTCAACAGTCACATGTCTTCATCTTCATTCAGTGGGTTGCCATCAAGGACAACACTCTGCATCATATTTCCAACATTTCTGTATCCAGGACTTTGATTCATACTTGTTCAATTCATAATTACTCTAATAATCCTCAATTGGCAACCAAATCAAAGGGAACTTGAATCTTAATCTGAGCCACAAAGCACCAATGGATTTTACTATCTGTGCATATGTTGGTACATGTGTAACAACCACCACAAAATTTTGGAATTCAAATCGGTCCCCCTTTAGCAACTCAACATTGTTGGCTTCAGGGAAAATTTTAAGGATGGAAGTTTATCTTAAATTTTAAAAACCTTGGCGAATATTACTAGTCCCTAATATCCATATTTTAAAATTTTTGATGACAATTTTTTAAAAATGTTTATATTTCTAATTATTTTATATTAGAAAATATATAATATTTGTGATTTTTAAGGTAAAATAATTTTATACTATAAAATTTTGGCGAATTCATTTTTATAAAAATGGAAATTGGCGAATCTGTTTTTTGGGAAAAGTATGGAATATTAGCCCAATTGTGAATATTAGCACCTAAAATTTTCCCTGGTTGTCTTTCATGTGTTAAAAGCACCCATTCAAGGCTTGACTCTTCATCGCTGAGAACTTATTGAGGTAGAAGTGCACAACCCTTCTTCTGTAAGTGGCAGCAGGTTCCCTTATCCCAAGAGTACTCAAAATTCTTCTAAATTCCCGCCTTAACTCGGCAGCCCATCCTGGTTCTGCCCGGATCCATAATTCCATCTTCTCTTCACTAGCATCCATAGATTTGATGGCCAAATTCCACTCAATTTGATTCTTCAGGCAGGACATAAAATCTCGCAACTGCAGATCCCCCATATAGGAGAATATCATCACCACCAATTGCATACTCACATGCTCACAAATGATATTGTGTAAGAATAAGTCACACAGTAGGCTTTGCTCATCAAAATCAGAGGCACGAAATACATCTAAGAATGTGTGAGTGGAAGAACATATATAGGGTCTGTCCTCCATAACAGCTTTCATCTGGAACAGGAAGTAGTGTTCCCATAGAAAAATGGGGTAGGATGGGGAAGGTCGCTTGCACCCCAACAGATTGAGGGCAAGGTCGTGAAGATTTTACTTATCTATGATAAGATCCCGAACCTATTGTTGTAACAGCAACAATTGTTCCTCCTGCTTCTTCAGAGCTTCCTTCTTCTTATAATTCTCCCATCCTTTCTTCAACTCTTCTTTCATCCATCTTTCATGTAGGGCATATATCTCCCTCGGATGTTCTTTCAGCGAAATCGTCCCTTCCCAAAGGGAGATTTCTTCCTATTTCCACTTTTTTAATTCATAAACTAACAATATTTTCTCATAACTCCATCCTGAGATGGGACCCGACGTTCTTCTGCATTCAATATCAACATCAATAATGGGTGTAATAGCCTCTGTTGAATGGGTTTGTTCCACCTCTGCTGCTGGCTCTTGTGTAACAGCAGCTTCCTCAATGGGTTCTTGTGTATTAACCCCTTCGTTTCTGCTTATAATAGCCTCTTTGTCCATTTTTGTTTCTTCTATAATAGCAGTGGCCTCCACAGGTTTTTATGTATCGACCTCTATGTCGATTACTACAAGAGGCTCTACTTTAACTATTGGTTCTTGTGTGACAGCAGTATCCTTAGCAGGTTCTTGTGTAACAGCCTCCTGCCATTCTATTTTTGTCTCTATTGGGTTGGTTTTTTCCCCACAAACCTTATATCCTACTACTGTTAATTCTTGAAAACATGTCGTGCATACAGACACCAAGATTTCCTTCCCCTAAAATAATATTCATTTCAATTCTTCATTTTCCTTTCTTAGACTTTCAATTTCTAAAAACAGGACATGAGTTTCATCCTTACCTGATGAGGAGGGTTCCCTTTATTCTTCTAATACTTCTACTTCTATCTGCCTTCTGGTTGTGGACAAAGGTTTTCTGGGCAGGTTAACTTTCACCCTTCGTTTTAGTTGTCTATCCCCAATTGGTTCATCAATGGCTTCTTTCCCAATTCTGACCTTGGCGGGACGAGTCTGGGTTTCAGCTTCTCCCTGACCTCCTCTCGAAGTCATGGCCTATTTTCCCCAACTTTTCCGTAGCCTCTTTCTCTTGAATTCTTCCCAGGTCCTTCCTTGCTGGCTTAGGGCATCTAGCATGATCAATTTGATGAGTCTGTGATTGGTCACACATGCTTCCAGATGTTTTTTTGTCTTTACTGCCACCGCCATATGCTTAATGTTCACCAATAAATAGAATGGAAGGCTAATATTTTGTTGGTTCTGAAGGTGATTGAGTAGAGGTAAGTGATAATTACACACTATCATGGATCTTCCCTCACAAGTGATGTATTTGATTAAACCCAAGGCGACATATTCCCACGGTTGAGGGAGTGATAGCCTATCAATTCCTCTCCCTTTCTTCTCCATCTTTTCTTTTCCTTCTAGGAAGTCTTAATTTAAGGAGGGGTCATTGATTTTTCTATTAAACCACCTCTGTCCCTCTACTGGATATGTAGTTACTTGGGTAATTACCTCTTCAGTCACCTCAATTTGCAGGCCCCTGACTCCATTCTAGTTTTTATTCAAATTTTGAGCAAATTCAATTGCAAGTGCCTTGTATGAGCCTTCTAGCTTCTGGAAGTGCTCAATACATCCAGTGTATCTGAATATTTGGTAGGCTTTTGGGTAGTTCTGCAAGGCGTCCTTAGAATCCGGCTCATGCCTAACCATTGCTCCACCCATCTTGCTGTTGTTTCTGAATTCGCTTCTTACTGCTCAACCCACTGTAATGTCACTGTACTACTTACTTCTTCTTGGCGTCTCTGCTTATCCCAAATTACGAGTTTGAAATGAGGATACAAGGCTTCATTTGAGGAGGTCGATGGGAGGTGACAGGATTTATGGATTACTGAATTGTACCTCACACAACTCTTCACAAATGTCTCGTTATGGAAAGTAATGGGTTCTAAGTACACACGCTCTTTCCAGCTGGATTTATTCATCATTGGAAATTGTGATATTAATTGGGTGCATGCGGATTTGATATAGGTTTATGACTACAGATTTTTTCAATGATTTCAATATATATCCCCCCTTGCCTTAATGGTGATGGCCGCCCATGGCCATCACAGGAATATCATTACTTTTTCCAATAATCACCAAATCATAAATGATGGTGTTACCTTTTGAATGACATACCTAAAGCGACGTGGAGGAATATTTCAAATTGGCGACATACTACTTGCAGTTCTCATGGCGGTCACGTTTGGTTAGCACAATCATTGTTGTTATGCGACGCAACATGAGAAACAATATTTGTGGTTGTCGGTTGTTACATGTGTAACAGCCAAGACAACCTTCAGATTATTCTTCAAAAAATAATAATAATTACGATAAATCAATACAGAAAGAAAATTAAATGATTAACATCATCTTACAAGAGTGGTTTTCAACTATTACAAACTGTCTGACTGTGCCCCGAAAAGAGGTTTTCACAGTTAGATTTATTTTTTCTTCTTTTTCTTTTTTTATTGTTATTATTATTATTATTATTATTATTAACAGGTGTAACAGCTGCCACAAGGGTGGTTTTCAGCTGCTGCACTTATTGGAATTTCAAATTTCAGGCTACACAGGAGAATGTTTCCCTACTGTTGTAACATGAAGATCGAAGTTCGTGATAATGTTAACAAATTATTCCTTCGAAGCGGGTTGATGATATAACCTTAGATGGTGCCCATTAACCAGTAACGGTGTCTTCGCACTGTTGATGGTAACCAATTGTACAGTCCCATTGTCAAAAACTGTGTCCACTTCGTAAGGACCTAGCCATCTGGTGTAGAGCTTGCCTTTGAAATCCTTGAACCTTGAATCATATAAAAGAGCCCAATCTCCTTTCTGGAACTTCTTCTTCTTAATAAACCTATCATGCCATCTAGCTCTTTGCTGTTGAATGATCTCTGTCGGTTGAATAAAAGTCAGTCGTTCCTCTTCCAACTCATTGAGTTGGTTCAATATTTTTGTTTGTGTTGTACTTAAGTCCAGATCGACCTGAAATTTCTTTCTTAATGACTTTATCTCGAATTCTATGGGGAATAGAGGATTATTATCGTACACCAGTTAATATGGTGAGAAGCCTATAGTGTTTCTCCATGTTGTTCTGTAAGCCCACAGTACCTCTGGAAGTTTCTCGACCCAGTTGCTTCGGTGGCTAGCTACTGTCTTTGTTAAGATTCCATCAATGACTTTATTGGCGCTTTCTACTCGACCATTTTCTTGTGGATGATAAAGTGAAGTGATTCTGTGATGAATTCTATACTTTTCAACCAGCTTCTTTATCAAATGAGATGTGAACTGAGGCCCTCCATCTGTTACTATCTCTCTAGGTATCCCAAAGTGAGCAAAAATATCTTCAAACAGGAAGTTTGAAATAGCCTGCTATGTTGCTCTAATTAGTGCCTTTTCTTCAATCCACTTTGTGACATAGTCGGTGCAGACCAATATGTATGATTTTTTTTGTGATGAAGGATTAATTGACCCCACAAATTCTAGGGCCCATTTCTCAAATCGTTTTATCACTATCTGAGGTTGTAACAGCATCTCATCTGATTTCAGAGTTTGGCCCATCCTCTCGCAACTATCACATCCCTTCACAAACTTCTTGGCATCCTTGAATATAGTTGGCCAGTAGTACCCTATTGAGAGAACTTTATATCTCATCCTTTTTTCAGTGAAGTGCCATACACAGGGTTCCTCATGACAAGCCTTCAAGATCTCAAATACCTCATCTTCTCTAACACATTGCCTAATCTGAAATTTGGCCCGTTGTGATAGAGATTGCCTTCTATCCAGGAGTAGGTAGCACTCTGTTGTATAATATTCCTCTTTTCTTTAGAAGATAAATGGTGAGGGAATTTCCCTGCAGCAAGGTAATTGGCTATATCTGCATACCATGGTGAGTGAGTAGAGATGGAAAAAATATATTCATCTGGAAAAGAATCCTCAATGGCGGTGAAGTCATCACTTATAGTTAATATAGAAATATAATCAACAACTATATTATATTTTCCAGGTTTATCTAAAATGGTAATATCAAATTCCTATAACAGCAATAACCATCATGTAAATCTACCATTAGTAACAGGTATTTTCATCAAAAATTGAATTGCAGCATGTTCATTGTGTACAAATACTTGATACCCGGTGATGTAGTGCCAAAATTTGTTGATAGCATGCATTACTGCTAGGAATTCCTTCTTAGTCACAGTATAGTTGAGTTCTGTTGGAGTTACATTCTTACTAATGTAATAAATGGCGTAAGGTTTCTTCTCCTCCAGCTGCCCCAAAACAACACCCACAGCTATGTCAGATTCGTCCATATAGATATGGAATGGAAATCTCCAGTTTTGTCCTCATAAAACAGGTGTTGCTATTACACAGTTCTTTGACTTTAGAAAGGCCTTCTCACACTTCCTTGTCCACACAAATTTTGCATCTTTCATGAGAAACGAAAACAGAGGATATGAAATCTTTGAAAAGTTTTCTATAACTCTCCTATAGTATCCTGCATGTCCCAAAAAACTACGAACCTCTTTCAAAGTCTTAGGGGTCAGGATTTTTTAGATTACCTCAATTTTTACAGGATTACCTTGATTCCATCTGCTGAAATGATATGTCCCAGCACAATTCCCTTGGTCATCATCATGTGGCATTTCTCTGAGCTCAGAGCAACATTAGTTTGTTCACATTGTTCCAACACTTTTTTCTAAATTAGCTAATATTGTCTCAAAGGCATCCCCGTAGAGTGTAAAATCATCCAAAAATATTTCAAGGTATTCATTCAAGAGATCGGAAAAAATACGCAATATTTCCCTCTAAAAAGTTTATGGTGCATTAAAGAGGCCAAAAGGAAGGAATCTGTATGCAAAATTACCCCATGGGCAAGTGAAGGTTGTCTTGTCTTGGTCTTCCGGGGAAATTTGTATTTGATTATAGCCACTAAACCCATCTAGGAATGAAAAAAAAAAATTCCCAGAGAGAGTATCCAGGACCTGATCAATGAATGGTAAAGGAAAATGGTCCTTTTGAGTAGCCTTGTTAAGCTCTCTATAGTCTACACGGACTCTCCATTTTCTGTTCTCTTTCAGAACTATGACAAGTGGAGACATCCACTGGCTGTCATAAATGGGGTAGATGAAATTAGCATTTAGGAGCTTCTGCAATTATTCTTTCACTATCTCCTTAAGTACGGGGTTCATTCGATGTTGCGGTTGTCTAAATATTTTGCAATCCTCTTTAAGATAAATGCAGTGAGTGCATAGGCCATGATGGATTCCTTTCATATCTGTATATTCCCAGGCAAATGCCTTTTTGTAATTCTGTAACAGATGTATCAGCAATCTGTTTTTTTTAGCAGTCAAGTTAGGATTGATGTTTAAACATTTCCCGGGTTCAATTTCAATAGGACTGCTGATAGTATGTGGAGTGGTTTTCAAATGTTCAATAATTGCATCATCTACCTCATCTTCTTCCCCCATATCTCTAATGGAGGCAACAGAGAGTGAATTACTAATAAAACCATTAATGATATCGTCCTTTATTTCATCCTTAAAGTATTGTGATTTTCCAAGTGTGAGAAGAGGTAGGAAAATATTAGATTTGGGTTCAAATTCGTCCCACCAAGCACTAATCAAATCCATATGGGGTTTTTCTAGGGGGTAAAGATTCAGGTTCTGAGTGGCCTCCCCATCTGAGATCAACATAGATCTAAAACTACATTCGATATATGCGTCTACAGTGGTTAGCCACTGTCTTCCCAAGATTAAAGGATGACCCCTCAGGTTGGATTTGGTTTGTAAAATGAGAAAATCAGTTGGATAATTCCAAGAAGCCATAGTGATAACCACATCTTCTATCATTCCCTCGGGCTTGACACGGGACCTAACTGTTAATTCAAGCACTTTGGGTGTAGGTTTGAGTCCATGAAGTCCTAGGGAGATAAAGAGGTATTTAGTCATGACATTAATGGCTTCCCCTAGATCAATCAAAGTGTTGGTTATAGGTTGATTTTCAATATGGACAGTCACTGTAGGGTTCCCTGGGTCATTATATTTAGTCAGCAAAGGCTGATCAATCATGAGATCGAACAGTTTCCCCGTGACATGGATAGTAGCAAGGTCTTTAGGTTTTCTTCCAGGATTTTTGATGCACAGATCCCTCACTATTTTACCATAGATAGGTACTTCCTTAAGAGCCTATAACAGCAAAATTCGCACATACAAATTTTGTAGTTCCTTGAGGAATTTGGATTCAGGTTGTGAGATCGGCCCAGTTTCAATTAATCGTTGAGGGTATGGAGGACTATGAATGCTAACAGCTGAGCCAAATATCACAGATGCACCAGTCCTTCTCGGGTTGGTTGTTGTAGAAACAGCAAACCCTCCCAAGCTGGATACTAGAGGTGTAACAGTGCGTGTTGTTATCACTCAGTAATTTCTCAAGGCTAAAGAAATAAATCACCGAGGTAACCACAAACCTACTTTGGAGTTTAGGATATAGCCCTCCTAAACTCAGAGAGGGCTCTCTCTGTATGATTTAGCTTTATTTGAAATAGATATTAGGCTAGTTAATAACGACAGAGTTGGTTTTTTAATTGGTTTGGTTGGAAATGCAGAGGAAGGCCATTGGGCAATCGAGTCAAAGAGGCTTGGGTGATCAATTTGCAGAAGTATCAAGGTTAAGTGGAACATGGAAAGATAGACATTTCTACTGGATCCTTTATATTTGGATGGTGAAAATGGTTTCAATTGGGATGAGAGAGAAATTAAGGGTTATCATATCCGGATATCAAAATGAGAGAAAAGAATCTGGAAAATAGGGCAATGAAGGATCCTCTAAATCGGATAATGAAATAGGTCAATCGAAATCAGGGAGCAATGAATAATTCCCTAATTTGGATATCAGAAGAAAACATGTAGATTAGTAATAGCTAAAGGCAGATTGTATGATCTCAACACATTGTGCAGTAATACTCCTATTAGGAAATTCAAAATTAAGATAACAATAATCTGGAAACAAAGGAAAGCACATATACAATAAGGAAAACTTCACTAGTAAATATGGCACATGAATCCTGAAACAGTTGCTCTTTTATTAATTCAAATAGTCACTTGAACTAAGTGGATTGCATCACCCTAAATCGTGAGGTTCCTGGTTACAAATCGAATCTCTATTACTTCAAATGATGAAGTATTTATACAAATTATAAACTGAAATATCTTGAAAAAATATCAAGATTGGTTTACAAATATCTCAAACTGTATTTACATAAATAGAACTTAAATAAAGGACACTAAAAAATAATGAATCTATTTGGCACTATATTATGCATTTATGGTGACAAATAAGATAAATTTGAATTTTATAGCAACTCTTAGTTGATGATGAGGCTCCCAAGTCACTAAATATCTCCCTCCTTTGTGGATTTTTCTCCAGAAATTATGCAAAATTGGGGTCCCATGATATCTTTGTATATCTCAATCCGAGATATATATGTAAACAGTGAAAGATTTTATTGTATATAAATATGTTATTGAGATAAACCTCTCTCATTTTCCCAAAATCCAGTTCCAGTTGTTCACAATAGACTCTGCAAAAAGATATTTAAAACAGAACTTTACATGGTCTGAAAACTAGGCTATGACAATGTGCATGTATCTCTCATTATGTAATACCTATGCATAACGTGAGATAGTTTTTCTATTTTGACATCTTAGGAACATAAACCCCCTCTAGTTATTCAAGATTAATTTCTGATTGGCCACAATATTCTCTTCAAAATGATGAATAAACAGGAATTTTTTGTAAAAAGTGCTTTCAAATATTGTTTAAAATTTCCAAAACCATAATGGCTTTTAGAAAAGTGAGAGATTTTGTTGTATATGAGGATGTTAGAAAAAAAAATATATTTCAGATTTTGAAAATTCTTTCTCATCTGTTTGTTTCTTCCATTTGTCTTCTTTCACCTGTATGTAACCTTCCGCTGAGTAAAAGCCTTTCCTCTCTGTTAGAACATTACTGTCTCTATGTAAATGATTTCTTTCTGCTCTGTCTCTGATTTGATTTAATTTTCTCTTGGTACACAAATTTCTGTTGAATGAAATCTTTTGAATTCAGATGTTGAGAATCCGGAGTAAATAGGTTTGGTGACCAGTATCCAAACTATTTGTCCAGGTCTTGTATAATCACCTACAAAAATAAATCAATAGTTAATGAAACATAGTTTTTTCAAGAAGGGAATGGTAGAATCTCATATTGTAATATTCCAATTTTTTCCTTCAATAAATAGGAATATTAACTTTTGTTATTTTCACTTAGGAGATGAATAATTGGGTGAGAAGGCCCATTCATAATAAAAACATGGATAAAATCCCTCTAGTATGAAAGGGGATCAGCCTTGGAATGAGATTTCACACCCTCATGTGTGAAAGGGGACATTTTGCAAAGAGGCTTGGTTTAGTTTGACCAAGTCAAACAGTGCAGAGGCATGAGGTGGAAAGCATCTATGGGACAGTACAGAGATAGAGAAGGGAATATTCCTTGAAGAAGGAAACCCTAATAGAGTGGGGCCCATGGAGAGGGAGCTCTCATGTGTTTAAAAGGAGGGCAAGGCAGCCATTGTTATACATGCATATGATTATTGATTTCATATCTGCTTAGACATTTCTACAATCCCGGCTATTTAGAGGAGTTGTTGTGCTGCTTAGCACAAGGATTTCCTATTTAGGAATCCTTCTCCTTTCTTGAGAAGCATCTTGAAGGAGTTGTACTTATTTATCTCACATCTAGGCTTGAGGCCAAGCATCCTCCTCCAGAATAGCATTATTGCTGCAGCAGCATAATTCTGTGTTGCAGGGTGTTGTAGTGAGAAGTCACAACACCTCTTCCATTGCTTGTTTCCCAGAGGGAGAGTCTTTATTTCCTTTTGAGGATTAGTTTGGAAGCTATCAAAGCTTATTTCAGATCTTGGCACTTGGCCAAATAATTCTATTCCACCTACAGCGCATTTACCCCCTTAGACTACGTTATTTTCATGGAGCACTTGCAGTGAGGGATTGCAGTGTTGATTAGAGGGTGAGATCTCAAGTGTAAGGATCAGACTTCCACTTTGGAGATATATTAGAGGAGGTCTAATTCATATTTTTCATCATCTTTAGCCTTCTCTATTCAGTTCCATTTTCTGAGTTGCAGCTGCTGCCCAGCAACTCCGACATTTTTGCCATTTTGTATATTTCAGCCAATCCTTCGGAGGATTGTTGTATTATTGCGTTCAAGGGTTATAGCCTTGCTCCCCCACTTTATTTGAGCCACACATTGTCATATATCTCTATTATTATGTAATATGAAGCAGTTCCTCTTATAAATTGCGTCCTCTTAGCCCGAGTTTATGCAAAAATACCAGTGGTCTTGTGTTTCATGTACATGTCTTGTTGAGGCTTGCATTGCCTTTCTTGAGTGGATGTTTCCTCAAGAGCTTGTACTCTTTTTATTTCTATAAAATTATTTGTTGCCTATTCATATCTTCATATGTTCATGGTTTAGAAATAACGTTGTCATTCCAGATCTTGTGCATACATTGTTGCAGCCCCCTTCATCGGGCACATTTTGAGAACATCTAAGTGTGGGAGACCTGTTTAACCCACTTAGAAGGATTTCTTTGGATCCTCCACTTGGATTTAGTACTTAGACACATTTTTCTAAGGGATCTAGGTTCTGGTTTCAATTCCTATACCATCCATTACTGGAAAATGCATTTTCCAGTCATGCCTTGCTAGCTGTTCTAGATTTGGGATATTACAGTGGTATCAGAGAAAATTTCTTGGCTCAGCCTGTGAGTCTAAGACTAGTAAGGTTATAATTTTGAAGAATATGATATTTCTCTCATCAGTGTTCAGATCCATAGAAAACCTCTACAAGGGGTCAATAAGATTGAAGAAGAAGAAGAGGAAGGACCATGCACTTCCTATTCTCATAGAGAAGAAGACAAGCATGAAGGACACTTGGATTATCAAATTCTAAGTGATTACCTTGTTGAGTATAGATCTCAACCTAGAGCCTTCAAGGAGACTCTATATTTCCCTCATTTCATCTAGTTGAAGGAAGAGAAAAGACCCTGCAGTAGAAGAGAAATCAAAGGCAATAGAATTCTGTTGTCTACCTTTGATGGGTTATCTACAGCAAGAACATGGGTGAGAAATTTGGAGGCATTTTTCCTACTGCATCCTGTAGAGGGAAAAGAAGATGTTGAAATCTTAGTGCTGCACTTGGAGGGTGAAGCCTATGTTTGGTGGTGCAGCCACTTGAGACATGCCAGGGTAAAAAAATTTGCATATTTCACTCAGAGGTTGATCAAAACCTTTGATGGAGAAAGAAAAAAGGAGGAAAAGCTCACACCACTTGAGGAGCTTTGTCCTAATGCTTTCACACTCATGGAGGAGCAGCCACATGCATCAACAATTGGGGCATCCAGCACTTTGGAGGAAGGAACTCTTGCAGCCCTATAAGAAGTTCCAAAATATCATCAAGGTATGAAAATATTTCCACATTCTATTGTTACAGCAAATTATTTTGATCAATGTGGAGATTTACTTTTGCATGACCAAGGGTAAAATCACACTGCTACCATAGAGAAGCTTGGTTTCACTACGCTGTGCAACATGGAAACATTCAAGGAAGAAGAAAACCATCATTCTCATGAGCTATTGTTGGATTGTAAATCACACTTGAGGTTGGGGTTTGAAGACTTGAAGAAATATAGTAGACATCTTGAAGTGAGAAACCCTTTCTCCTTTCAAGATGATGCTTTCTCAACGAGCTCCTCTCAGCTCAAAGAGGAATTTCTACTTTCAGTAGGTTCAAGAACTCATTGGTTTTGGAGGACTATTGTTGAGAAGGAGGTCTCAAGGAGGGATCTCATTAGAGGTGCACTTCAACACACCATGGACTGCAAAGATTTTATTCCTTTCTCACAGAAGCAGATAGAAGATGGAGGACATCTTAGGATGGATAACATCTCTCATGCTTGTGTTGGACATTCCTTGAGCCATACACATCATGATGGGACATTTTTTCCTACCACCTATTTGGGTCCTTATAGGGTCTCATTGATCCTTGAGAAGATTGCATTTCATTATCCCATGAAGTGCAAAGACAGGGATTTGGTTTGGGAGGAGTTCCAAGATGAAAAGAAGGAGAAATCATCCACAAGTGATTGAGTGGATGTGGTTGATGAGCAAGGAGTTGGGAGGCTACTTTCAGATATATGATACTGGGTAGCAGGAGGCTTGGCTGCGCTGGTTACTCTTGAAAGAGTTTGGCCATCACTTGGCATACACTCTTCCTAAGAGTAGGAGGAAGGATGAGAGATGGCAGGATACTTGCATCATTGGGAAACATAGATTATGGATGCATGGTGTTGATGCGATACTCATATCATTCTTTGTGTCTTCATCACATGAGTTGTATGATGGAAGTATGGGGAGGCAGCAAGATATTTTGTTGCTTTTCTTGGGAGAGCAAGAGAAGATTTTCTCTCACACTTTGCATAATGTTGCAGGAAGAGGAGATGGCATTATCTCATTGGCTTTTGATGATAGGGAGGTACTTCCACCTTGGGAGAAACTTCTTATGTATTTCAGCATTCCTAGAGGATTCTTTTACAAGGAGCATGTCAAAGAACAGAGCTTTGTATTGATAGGAGCTTATTTGCATGAGCTCACAGCGCTGTCACTTTGGAGCAGAAACTTATGGATGAGGTGTCCCCAGGATCACTTCACATTGTATGCACTTGTTTTACAAGGAGGAGGTGATGATGATAGAGTGGTGGATAGAGGCATCTATCACTATGACATATTCTTCTGGACTTGGATTTCCAAGCATGAGGAAGAGGATCTTCTTACGACACATGGTACATTCTTCTTCATAGCATGCAAAAACACTATGGAGGAATCATTTATGGATCCATGTACCATCTTACTTCCAGCATATGGTAAGAATTTTGTTTATACATTCATTAATTTTCATACTCTTACCATTACTTTGCAGTGCATTTCTCCACAAGAGGGCAAGCTTTTCACATTGCCCCATGTTCATAATTGGGCCAATCTATATGATGGAGACAACCATATTTTATATGGCCTTCGGAAAGTGTTTTCTTTCATGTATGATTAGTTGATGTACTCAGCCATTTTCTATATATCACTAGATATCATGACATACATAACCATCCATGTAATAAAAAACAACTTGCCATGTACTTTTCTAAAGCAGCAGTTTGGAAAACTGCGTTGTCACTACTGGGGAAGCTGTTGGTACCTTCTTGAATCACATGAAACCTTCAGCATTTTCTTCATTTTGTTGCTTATCATGCCTTCATTTTCTGAGATGGATCTGATTTGTATGGGGAGCATGATTTTGAGAGAGGCACATGAGTTGGATGTGTCCTTGAGTGGGGAAGATTCCCACATTTTCTGCACTACATGTTCTAATGGGAGCATGGGAGGAGATATGGCCACCACAGCTACATATGTGTTCTCTTTTGAGGTGGACCATGGACTTGATAGTCGTCCATTGTATAACCATGGGAAAGTGCTTGATCATGTATTTTTGTTACATTTAGCCATTTACTATTCCTTAGAAGATGTAATGAATTTTGTATGTCACTTGCCATGTTCCTTTCTGAGATTGCAGTGCATGAAAATGTGTTGTTTCCTCTTGAGATATTTTTTGTATCATGCATCATCATGTAAAACTTGCAGAAAAATTCTCATTGGGGTACTCTATGATGACCATGTTCTAGTCATCATGGATGGATTTTTTTGGGCCAGCTTGTTCTTCAACGTTGGAGGAGAACTCTTTGGAGGATTTTTCTTCACTTTTCCATTTGAGGGCAATACTTTTGCAGCCCCGGATCAGCACACACTCTACACCTATCATAAGTGGAGAGTAGGATAGCTTTGGGTAGGCTATGATGCTTACCATGTTCATATTTTCAGCCCACCTTCATTTCCAGAGCTTGAGGTGGAAGGAGATTTTCAGGAGTTGCCTTATTGGGAGGTGGCTCATTTTTTTTGGATGATTGCTTGGGGATGGAGGATCCATTCAGGGAATATGTTTTCCCAATACTTTTCAGTCTCCATGCCTTGGGAGCAACTTCTCAGTTCTATCCTTGTAGTTGCTTGAGGACAAGCAACATTTGGGAGGGGAGGACTGTAATATTCCAAATTTTTCCTTCAATAAATTGGAATATTAACTTTTGTTATTTTCACTTAGGAGTTGAATAATTGGGTGAGAAGACCCATTCATAATAAAAACATGGATAAAATTCCTCTAGCATGAAAAGGGATCAGCCTTGGAACGAGATTTCACACCCTCATGTGTGAGAGGGGACATTTTGCAAAGAGGCTTCATTAAGTTTGACCAAGTCAAACAGCGCAGAGGCATAAGGGGGAAAGCATCTATGGGACAGCGCAGAGATAGAGGAGGGAATACTCCTTGAATAAGGAAACCCTAATAGAGTGGGGCCCATGGAGAGGGAGCTCTCATGTGTTTAAAAGGAGGGCAAGGCATCCATTATTATATATGCATATGATTATTGATTTCATGTTTGCTTAGACATTTCTGCAATCCCGGTTGTTTAGCTGAGTTGTTGTGCTGCTTAGCACAAGGATTTCCTGTTTAGGAATCCTTATCCTTTCTTGAGAAGCCTCTTGAAGGAGTTATATTTATTTGTTACACATCTAGGCTTGAGGTATGGCATCCTCCTCCAGGACAGCGTTATTGCTGCAATAGCATAATTCTGTGTTGCAGGGTGTTGCAGTGAGAAGTCACAACACCTCTTGCATTGCTTGTTTCCTAGAGGGAGAGTCTTTCTTTCATTTGGAGGATTAGTTTGGAAGCTATCATAGCTTATTTTATATCTTGGCACTTCGCCAAATCATTCTATTCCACCTACAGCGCAATTACCCTCTTAGACTGCGTTATTTTCATGGAGCACTTGCAGTGAGGGATTGCAGTGTTGATTGGAGGGTGAGATCTCAAGTGTAAGGATGAGCCTTCTACTTTGTAGATCTATTGGAGGAGGTCTAATTTAGATTTTTCATCATCTTCAGCCTTCTCTATTCAGTTCCATTTTCTGAGTTGCAGCTGCTACCCAACAACTCCGACATTTTTGCCATTTTGTATATTTCAGCCAATCCTTCAGGGGATTGTTGTATTATTGCTTTCAGGGGTTATATCCTTGCTCCCCCACTTTATTTGATCCACACATTTTCATATCTCTCTGTTATTATGTAATATGGAGCAGCGCCTCTTATAAAATGTGTCCTCTTAGCCTGGGTTTATGCAGAAATATCAGTGGTCTTGTATTTCATGTACATGTCTTGTTGAGGCTAGCATTGCCTTTCTTGAGTGGATGTTTATTCAAGAACTTGTACTATTTTTACTACTATAACATTATTTGTTAGCCACTCAGATCTTTATATGTTCATGGTTGAGAAATAACGTTTTCATTCTAGCTCTTGTGCATACATTGTTGCAGCCCCCTTCAACGGGCACTTTGTTAGAACATCTAAGTGTGGGAGATGTGTTTAACCCACTTAGAAGGATTTATTTGGAGCCTCCACTTGAATTTAGTACTTAGACACATTTTTCTAAGGGATCCAGGTCCTGGTTTCAATTCTTGTATTAGCCATTACTGGAAAATGCGTTTTCCAGTCATGCCTTGCTAGCTGTTACAGATTTGGGATATTACACATATTGTGGAAACTCTGTGATTCTTATATTGTATAAAGGTATTTTTCAAACAGTGATGGATTTTTCACAGAGTAGGGTGCATATGTTAATTTCAATAGAGGAGCAGACAGGTTTATCGCATGGGTGAAGACATTAATCACAATATTATATCGCATGGTTCAAAAGGTGGTTTATCGCAATGGACAGGAGAAATAGCTCGGTGGTTTTCACATGAGAGAAAGGTGATAAGTGGTAAGGCTTGGATTGATGCGATTTAATGGGAAATTGACACGTAGTGTTGAGAGAAGTCCTGAAAACTATGTTTATTGCAAGCTTTGGGTTTTTTTAACCATTGCACTGAGAAATGTGAGACATGGGTTAGTTGTTGTCGGATCTGGCGAAGGCAGATCAAACGGAGCCGATCGTGCGATAGAGCTACAGGGAAAGGTGACGTGGGGCCTGGAATTTTAATGTGGCGAGAGGTGAAATATGTAATTAAACTAATTTTTAATACATATTTTTGGAGTGAAATATGATAGGTTGATATTATTGTTTTATGTAACAAATGAAATGCGGATAAGTGTATTAGTAGCATTGGCGGGGGTTATTTATATAGTGGGACCGGTATATAAGCTGGGTTTAGTAGTTTTAAACTATGGGATGGAGCGGGAATATATATCACGTGGGGGAAATAAAGCATAGGTTAAACTAGGAATATGGGTTGGGATATATTATATAAGGATTTAATTTAATACGGGATTAAGGATAAATATAGGAGTTAATATGTAAGTTAATTTGTTAGTAACGAAATGAGATGAAGGAGATGAGATACATTAAGCCTAGTGTAAAACATGATATAGGGATGAATTCCATTGTTGTGGGTCCCTACATAATATTTTTACATTCACACTTAGGATAAAGTATTTTTTGGTTTTTTTGGGATATTTTTGGTCAAAGGAGAATTAGTTAAAGGGCTTTACTTTTATTAAGTAAAATGTGTTTTAAACTTAGCAAAAGGGGATTTTTGCAATGGAAAATGGATGATAATGAGAAAAATAAAAAATGAAGGGGAAAGAATGAAAATGGAGGGAATGAAGTATTTTTACAAGGGGGTGATTTTTTTGAAGGAAGTTAGTGACTGGAATGACCAATTTCTGCTTATCCATGATTGTAAAAACTGCTTCTGCCTAACCATATGCTACCCTAACATTTTTTCTTCATTTACCTGGGTGCATTTGAGCTTGCAAACCCTTATTCATTTTTCTTTTAAAACAACAAACTAACTAAATATATCATTTTTTCTTCCAAGGCCTTAGATTAAGCTGTTCAGCTCCTTATTTATTCTCTACCTAACTACTGATCTACCAATATTAAACTATTTGGCTAGATCTTTATTCTCTATCTAACAACATGAAATTTAAAGCATGAAGAAGTCAAGATTAAACTATTTGACTTATCATGGATTATGGCATTTTGAACAAGTTGCACATAATCTTTATTTTGCAATAAAAGTAAATAGTAGTGGCGTTTGGATTTGCATCACTTTCATGTTTTATTTTTATCTCTTTTTGTTTGGGGTCCATTTTTCTATTTTTTTTTATCTTTTTTCTTTCAAGTCCTTTGATTTTTCTTTTAGGACTTTTACCCACTTTACATTTTTAAATTTTATAATATGGGAAAAAAAAATTGCAGAAAGAAAAGTTTATACATATTACAAGACTAATCAAAGTCAATTCAAAATTATGAATCCTATTATTATAGGACCCTAACAGTGGCTTTACATGGGGATGGCATCTCCTTGTGAGATTTTAAGAACATCGTTGACTAGTAGCCTGATCCCTTGCGCCAATCCAAAGACTGCTCATGATTTTTTTTTATTATCTCTATGATTGAAAATTTTGAATTGAAATCAAAGCTTTTCTGCAAACTAAATCTAGTACTTTCTATCTTAAGTTGAAACTAGAAGGAGTGATTGGAAAATGCTCAAAACATTGAGCTTCATTTGCACACTGCTATATACTCTATACTACTGAAACTTATACTGGATCAAGTAATACAAAAATGCCAATAAAGCCAGTCAAGTAGTTGTAGAAACAAATGGACAACTTGACTACTTTGTAGCAAAATCAGAAATACAACTTGATTACTTGTCCACATAATCAAAGTTTTGATGTGTGATGGAAACTGCTAATGTTTTTTACCTTTATAAAGAGTATATGTTTGAAAATTTCAGCCAAAAAGAACCTCCATGTAATATGCTATAGGATCAATAAAAGCATGATGTATGATATCTGCTTCTAGGCCTTCAATGACTAGTTGCTTAGTTGTATTATGAATATTAAACCCTGCATCTGCATTTTCGGTCTTGTACTCGAAAACATAATCATCATCAATCTACAAATAAATGGGTAGTACAATTTCCTATTGCTTTGGAGAAGGAAGATTTTCCAAGAACTCTTTAGGATCTTGGAAATTATATGATTGAATTTGAGAATCCAAAAGTTCAATACCATTCTCAAACTTTTCAACAACTAACTCAAGTAAGCAAGCTTTAGCTTCAGAAGGAATTTTCTTTGATTTGAAAATACGAAACACAGTTGTTAGAAAACTTTCATAAAACTAAAACTCTGCTAACTGTTTCCTGAATCCATTTAAAACTTCATAAGATAAAAGGTTTGCCACAAACCCTGTCATCTTGTTCAATAATAAATCTGATCAACATGTAGTGGAGTCACCATGAATGCTCTAAAATTTGGGCTCTTTAAATCATGGAGTCGCCAGGTGAATAATTATAGCCTTATTGTGTTTGGTCACTGTCCACCTTCAGTAACTAGATCTGAACTTTGATGTACTTTCCAAGGAAGATAAATTTCGTCTCTAGTATGGTTGCCACTATTTTATAGCTTATTAATTTCTCAAGGCTAAAGAAATAAATCACCGAGGTAACCACAAACCTACTTTGGAGTTTAGGATCTAGCCCTCCTAAACTCAGAGAGGGATATCTCTGTATGATTTAGCTTTATTTGAAATAGATATTAGGCTAGTTAATAAGTACAGAGTTGGCTTTTGAATTGGTTTGGTTGGAAATATAGAGGAAGGCCATTGGCAATGGAGTCAAAGAGGCTTGGGTGATCAATTTGCAAAAGTATCAAGCTTAAGTGGAATAGGAAAATATAGACATTTCTACTGGATCCTTTAGATTTGGATGGTGAAAATGGTTTCAATCAGTATGAGAGAGAAATTAAGGGTTATCAGATCCATATATCAAAATGAGAGAAAAAAATCGAGAAAAGAGGGCAATGAAGGATCCTCTAAACCGGATAATGAAAGAGGTCAATCAAAATCAAGGAGCAATGAAGAATTCCCTAATATGGATATTAGAAAAAAACATGTATATTACTAACAGTTAAAGGCAGAGTGTATGATCTCAACACATTCTACAATAATACTCTTCTTAGACAATTCATAATTAAGAAAACAATAAGATGGAAACAAAGGAAAGCACATATACAATAAGGAAAACTTCACTAGTAGATATGGCACATGAATCTTGAAACAGTTTCTCTTTTATTAATGAAAATAGTCACTTGAATTTAGTGGACTACATCACCCTGAATGGTGAGGTTCCTGGTTACAAAATCAAACCTCTATTACTTTAATGATGAAGTATTTATACAAATTCTAAACTGAAAGATCTTGAAAAAATATCAAGATTGGTTTACAAATATCTCAAACTGTATTACATAAATAGAAATTAAATAAAGGACACTCTAAACTAATGAATCTATCTGGCACTATATTTATGGATTGATGATGACAAAGAAGATAAATTCGAATTTGATAGCAACTTTTAGTTGATGATGAGGCTTCCAAGTCACTAACTATCTCCTTCCTTTGCGCATTTTTCTTCAGAAATTTTGCTCAATCTGAGATAGATATGTAAAACGTGAAATTTATTATTGTATATAATTATGTTATTGAGATAAACCTCTCTCTGTTTCCCAAAATTCAGTTCCAGTTGTTCACAATATACTCTGCAAAAAGATGTGTAAAACAGAACTTTACACAGTCTGAAAAATAGGTTGTGATGATGTGCATGTATCTCTCATTCTTTAATACATGTGCATAAAGTGAGATAGGTTTTTGTAGAGTAGAATCGTAGGAACATAAACTTCCTCCATGTTTTCGAGATTAATTTTTTATTGGCCACAATATTCTCTGTAAAATTATGACTAAACAGGAATTTTCTGTAAAAAGTGCTTTCAAATATTGCTCAAAATTTCAAAAACCATAAAGGTTGTTAGAGCAGAGAGATAGGTTTTTGTATATGAGGATGTTAGAAACAAAAACCTCTTTCATATTTTGAAAATTATTTCTCATCTGTTTTTTTCTTTCATTTGTCTTCTTTCACCTGTATGTAACCTTATGTTGATTAAAAGCCTTTCCTCTCCGTTAGAACATTATTGTCTCTGTGTAAATGATTTCTTTCTGCTCTGTCTCTGATTTGATTTAATTTTCTCTTGGTACACAAATTTCTGTTGAATGAAATCTTTTGAATTCAGATGCTGGAAGTCTGTAGTAAATTGGTTTGGTGTCTAGTATCCAAACTGTTTGTCCAAGTCTTGTATAATCACCTGCAAAAATAAATCAATAGTTAATGAAACATAGTTTTATCGAGAAGGGATCATGGCTTCTCGGCATGGGGGAAGACTGCGAAACGAGTCTGAACTGAATTGGATTTTCAATTCCGTGTTTTCAACGATATTCTTTTTTATGTAATTTAAACAGAGGTAAGGGAATGGCAGAATCTCATATTGTGGAAACTCTGCGATTCTTATATTGTACAGAGGTATTTTTCGAACAAAGATGTCTTTGTCACAGAGTAGGGTGCATATTTTAATCGCAACAGAGGAGGAGATAGGTTTATCGCATGGGTGCATAAATTAATCACAATAGTCTATCGCATGGTTCAAAAGGTGGTTTATCGCAATGGGCAAGAGAAACCGTTGGCTGGTTTTCGCATGAGTGAAAGGTGGTAAGCGGTAAGGCTTGGATCGATGTGATTTAATGGGAAATTGACATGTAGAGGTGAGAGAAGTCTCGAAAACTGTGTTTATCACAAGCTTTGGGTTTGTTTAACCATTGCACTGAGAAATATGCAACATGGGTTATTTTTCATTGGATCTGGCGGAGGTAGATCAAACAGAGCAATCATGCAATAGATCTACAGGGTAAGATGGCGTGGGGCCCGAGATTTTAATGTGGCGAGAGGTGAAATATGTAATTAAACTAATGTTTAATACATAGTTTTGGAGTGAAATATGATAGGTTGATATTACTGTTTTATGTAACAAATGAAATGCGGATAAGTGTAATAGTAGCATTGGCAGGGGTTATTTATATAGTGGTACTGATATATAAGTCGGGTTTAATAGTTTTAACCTATGGGATGGAGCGGGAATATATATCACGTGGGGGAAATAAAACATAGGTTAAACTAGGAATATGGGTTGGGATATATTATATAAGGATTCAATTTAATACAGGATTAAGGGTAAATATAGGAGTTAATATATAAGTTAATGCGTAATTAATGAAATGATATGAAGGAGATGAGATACATTAAGCCTAGTGTAAAACATGATATAGGGATGAATTCCATTGTTGTGGGTCTCGACATAATATTTTTACATTTACACTTAGGATAAAGTATTTTTTGGTTTTTTTTGGGATATTTTTGGGTAAAGCAGAATTAGTTAAAGGGATTTACTTTTCTTAAGTAAAATGTGTTTTAAACTTAGGAAAAGGGGATTTTTGCAAAGGAAAATGGATGATACTGGGAAAAAGAAAAAATGGAGGGGAAGAATGAAAATGGAGGGAATGAAGTATTTTTACAAGGGGATGATTTTTTTGAAGGAAATTAGTGACTGGAATGACCAATTTCTGCTTATCCATGATTGTAAAAACTTCTTCTACCTACCCATATGCTACCCTAACATTTTTTCTTCATTTACCTCGGTGCATTTGAGCTTGCAAAACCTTATTCATTTTTCTTTTAAAACATCAAACTAACTAAATCTATCCTTTTTTCTTCCAAAGCCTCAGGTTATGTTGTTGAGCTCATTATTTATTCTCTACCTAACTACTGATATGCCAAGATTAAATTGTATGGCTAGATCTTTATTCTCTATCTAAAAACATAAAATTTAAAGCATGAAAAATTCAAGATTAATCTATCTTACTTATCATGGGTTATGGCATTTTTAACAAGCTGCAGATAATCTTTATTTTGCAGTAGAAGTAAATAGTAGTGGCATTTGGATTTTCATCACTTTCATGTTTTATTTTTATCTCTTTTTGTTTGGGGTCCATTTTTCTATTCTTTTTATATTTTTTCTTTCAAGTCCTTTGATTTTTCTTTTAGGACTTTTACCCACTTTACATTTTTAAATTTTATAATATGGGAAAACAATTTAGAAGAAAGAAAAGTTTATACATATTACAAGACTAATCAAAGTCAATTCAAAATTATGAATCCTATTATTATAGGACCCTAACAGTGGCTCCACATGGGGATGGCATCTCCTTGTGAGATGTCAAGAACAGTGTCAACTAGTAGCCCGATCCCTTGCGCCAATCCTAAGACTGCTCATGATTTTGTTATATAATCTCTATGATTGAAAATTTTGAACTGAAATCAAAGCTTTTCTACAAAGTAAATCTGGTACCTACTATCTTAAGCTGAAACTAGAAGGAATGATTGGAAAATGCTCAGAACTTTGAGCTTTATTTGCACACTACTATATACTTTATACTACTAAAATTTATACTGGATCAAGTAATACAAAAATTCCAGTGAAGCCAGTCAAGTAGTTGTAGAAACAAATGGACAACTTGACTACTTTGTAGCAAAATCAGAAATACAACTTGATTATTTGTCCACATAATCAAAGTTGTGATGTGTAATGGCAACTGTTGATGTTTTTGACCTTTATAAATAGTATATGTTTGAAAACTTGAGCCAAAAGGAACATCCATGTAATATGCTAGAGGATCAATAAAAGCATGATGTATGATATCTTCTTCTAGGCCTTCAATGACTAGTTTCTTAGTTGTATTATGAATATTAAACCCTGCATCTACATTTTCAGTCTTGTACTCGAAAACATAATCATCATCAATCTGCAAATCAACAGGTAGTACAATTTCCTCTTGATTTGGAGAAGGAATATTTTCCAAGAACTCTTTAGGATCTTGGAAATTATATGACTGAATTTGAGAATCCAAAAGTTCAGTACCATTCTCAAAATTTTCAACAACTAACTCAAGAAAGAAAACTTTAGCTTCAGAAGGAATTTTCTTTGATTTGAAAATATGAAACACAACTATTAGAAAACTTTCATCAAACTGAAACTCTTCTAACTGATTCCTAAATCCATTTAAAAATTAATAATATAAAAGTTTTGCCACAAACCCTGTCATCTTGTTCAGCAATAAATTTGGTCAACATGTAGTGGAGTCACCATCAATGTTCTAAAAGTTGGGTTCTTTAAATCATGGATTCGCTAGGTGAATAATTACAGCCTTCTTATGTCTGGTCACTGTCCAGCGTCAGTAATCAGATTTAAACTTTGATGTACTTTCTGAGGAAGATAAATTTCATCCCCAGTATGGTCACCACTATGTTATCACTCAGTAATTTCTCAAGGCTAAAGAAAGAAATCACTGAGGTAACCACAAATCTACTTTGGAGTTTAGGATCTAGCCCTCCTAAACTAATAGAGGACTCTCCCTGTATGATTTAGCTTTATTTAAAATAGATATTAGGCTAGTTAATAGCTACAGAGTTGGTTTTTGAATTGGTTTGGTTGGAAATGCAGAGGAAGGCCATTGGGCAATGGATTCATAGAGACTTGGGTGATCAATTTGCAGAAGTATCAAGCTTAAGTGGAACAAGGAAAGATAGACATTTATACTAGATCCTTTAGATTTGGATGTTGAAAATGGTTTCAATTGGGATGGGAGAGAAATTAAGGGTTCTCATATCCAGATATCAAAATGAGATAAAATAATTGGGAAATGAGGACAATGAATGATCCTCTAAACTGGATAATGAAAGAGGTCAATCGAAATCAAGGAGAAATGAAGAATTACCTAATCTGGATATAAGAAGAAATCATGTAGAGTACTAACAGTTTAAGGTAGAGTGTATGATCTCAACACATTCTGTAGTAATACTCCTGTTAGACAATTCAGAATTAAGAAAACAATAAGATGGAAACAAAAAAAAGCATATATACAACAAGGAAAAATTCACCAGTAGATATGGCACATGAATCCTAAAACAATTGCTATTTTATTAATGAAAATAGTCACTTAAACTTAGTGGACTGCATCACCCTGAATGGTGAGGTTCCTAGTTACAAAATCCAACCACTATTACTTCAAATGATGAAGTATTTATACAAATTATAAACTGAAATATCTTGAAAAAATATCAAGATTAATTTATAAATATCTCAAAATGTATTACATAAATATAACTTAAATAAAGGACACTCAAAACTAATGAATGTATTTGGCACTATATTTATGGATCGATGGTGACAAAGAAGAGAAATTTGAATTTGATAGGAACTCTTAGTTGATGATGAGGCTTCCAAGTCACTAACTATCTCCTTCCTTTGTGCATTTTGCTCCAGAAATTCTGAAACCTTGGGGTCCAGTGATACCTTTTTATATCTCAATCCGAGATTTATATGTAAAAAGTGAAAGAGGTTATTGTATATAATGATGTTATTTAGATAAATCTCGCTCCATTTCAAAAAATTCAGTTCCAGCTATTCACAATATACTCAGTAAAAAGATGTGTAAAATATAACTTTACACAGTCCAAAAACTAGGTTGTGAAGATGTGCATGTATCTCTCATTCTGTAGTACCTGTGCATAAAGTGAGATAGGTTTTTGTAGGATGGAATCTTAGGAACATAAAAATCTTCCATTTATGCACATTCATTACTAATTGGCCACAATATTCTCTGCAAAACAATGAATAAATAGGAATTTTCTGTAAAAGTGATTTTAAATATTGTTTAAAATTTCCAAAACCATAATGGTTGTTAGAATAGTGAGAGAGGTTTGTGTATATGAGGATGTTAAAAACAAAAACCTCTTTCAAATTTTGAAAATTCTTTCTCATCTATTTGTTTCTTCCATTTGTCTTCTTTCACTTGTATGTAACCTTCTGCTGAGTAAAAGCCTTTCCTCTCTGTTAGAACATTATTGTCTTCGTGTAAATGATTTTTTCTGCTCTGTCTTTGACTTGATTTAATTTTCTATTGGTACACTTTTTTCTGTTGAATGAAATATTTTGAATTTATATGTCGAGAGTCTGGAGTAAATAGGTTTGGTGACTAGTATCCAAACTGTTTGTCAGGGTCTTATATAATCACCTACAAAAATAAATCAATAGTTAATGAAACATAGTTTTGTCGAGAAGGGATCATGGCTTCTCGGCATGGGAGAAGACTGTGAAATGAGTATGAACTGAAATGGATTTTCAATTCAGTGTTTTCAATGATATTTTTTTTTATGTAATTCAAATAGTAGTAACGGAATGGCGAAATCTCATATTGTGGAAACTCCGTGATTCTTATATTGTACAAAGGTAGTTTTTGAATAGTGATGGCTTTTTCATAGAGTAGGGTGCATATGTTAATCGAAATAGAGGAGCATACATGTTTCTCGCATAGTGCAGACATTAATCACAATAGTCTATTGCATGGTTCAAAAGGTGGTTTATCGTATTGGGCAGGAGAAGATCCCAGAATGCAGATTTAAAGATCTGCCCACTAACATCAAAAAGCCATCAATAATGGAGATACATAATTTTTATATCTTGATGGATGGTTGTGAACAACATAGGATCCCAGCCAAATGGATGAAACAAATGCTCAATTTGGACATCTATACCCATCCAGAAGCTAATGCTTTTGGTTCTTCACATACTCCAGAGGAGAAAATCAGGTTAGCTTCAGAGTGGAAAGAATATATGGAGAAAAAGAATGTTTGGATTTCTTTTTACTCCTGACAAAAGACTAAAGAATCAGATGTAGTCCTGATGACTGATTCTGCCTCCTCTTCATCTCATTCATGGTCATCCATTGATGGAAGTAAAGTGGAAACATCCACTAGTTTTCCTCCCTTTAAAGGCATTGTCCTTGGAGAAGGACAAAATTCTGCTAAAGCCTACCCTTTAGTTCAAAAGGATGATTCTGCTATGGGAGTTGAAAGAAGGGTTCATCAAACCAGTGAATAAATTAACTGGACCAATACTGCTCTAACTGGTTTGGAAAAGAATGTTGCTAAAGCTGCCATTGTCAAGGATCAGATAGATAAAATCCAAGTGTCTATTAATGATGTAAATAATGCATTAAATTTTGTACAGTATAATTCTTCCCTAGCCAAGGATCTTTCTTTACAGTCCTTGAAAAATATTGATTCTGTAGAAAATTGTATTATAGATCAGTCTATCTCTACCAGACAGCTTGTCTCAAACTTGTTCGAAAAATTTGAAAAGTCAAGTCAAAAGAATTCAGACAAGCCTGTTCCTTCTTCATTCCTCCACAAAGGGAAAGTTGTTCAAATCCAAAATTCTGTCAACAAATTCCCCAGCTTTTTCCCCAAATAAAGTAATCCCTAGTCTCCAAAATATAAATTTACCATTGCTTCTTTGTTTTCAGAGTCAGAACCTGAAGCCCCAATTCTACCAGTGTATGAGCCACTAGAAGCATAGTATACTAGATATTCTCCACCCGATTTGAATGGTCTTGGAAAAATCACCCCTAGAGAAACATTCTTTGATCGAAGTCACAAAGAATGGAATATTGACAATCTGTCATCAACACAAATCAGACAAATGCTTGATCGTATGATCACAGAGTATAAGTTGACGTGTATAGAAGGAAAATCAGAGGTTGAAGCTTGCAAGACATTGATTCCTTGCTTTACTAGCACATTAGCCAGATGGTGGGGATTAGAATCTTCTCCTGCTCTTATTGAAAAAATGGAGAAAGAAGTTGTGAAGGATGAGAATGGTGATATAGAATTTCACCCAAATGGGAGACCAATAAATAATATGATTGGTGCTTTGACAGCACTTATTTAGGAACATTTTTGTGGAGATGACCTTACCATTTAAGATAAGAATGAATTAATATTGATGAATCTGAAATGCATAAATATTAACCAGTATGAAGATTTTCACAGGGATTGGATGCATCGAATCTTCCTGGTTAAAGACCCCAAAAATCTGTTATGGAAACAGATTTATCTTGCAGCATTACCATCTAAACTTGTAGATATCTTAAAGCTACAAGAAGCTTTCTAGTTGCCTCTGGAAACTTATTTATGGGGTCAAGTATATTCTATTATTAATAAAGTTTTGATTACTCTCTGTACCAGTTCAAAAATGAATAAGTCTCTTGACAAGTTAAACAGACTTCCTGGTACAAAGTCTTTTTGTAATAAATATGGTATTACCATAGACGATCCTTTGGTCACCAAGCGGAAATCAAAGAAGAAAGCTAAGAAGACCCAAAGGAGAAGCCAGCCTTATACTTATCATCTGAGTACTAATAAAATCTCAGAACTTAGGCGGCCAAAGCCAAAACCTCAGTCTTCCAAAAGAAGGTCCAGAAAGGGATACAGCAAATATATCCCTAAGAATCACTACTATGATCCATCCGACATCCATCCTCGCTCCCAGAAGCTTGAAAGAATGAAAGGTGTTGTCTGTTGGTTGTGTGGTAAAACAGGACACACATCAAATCTCTGTCCTGATGCAAAGGAGTCTAGAAAAGATAGAGGTCAGAAATCTTAGCAAAAATTCAAAGGACAGACCTCTACTAAATCTGAACCCGGATGTGACAAATGTGGATTTTTTTCCATTCCACAGAAGACTGTAAGCGCCTGGCTATTCAGCAAGCAGAAGAATATTTTTCTTCTGACATTGAATCTGAAAGTTCTTCTTCCTCCTCTGAAGAAGAAATAAATGCTTACTGTCAATGTTCTGATTCTGAAAATTGTAAATGTGCTTGTTCCAGTTCAGAATCAGGTTTTTCCTCTGACAGCGATATTGGTAAGCTTAAATTTCTCATGGCTCAGACTAATGAAGATGAAATGAAGGTTTTCTCCCAAATTCAAGCCATGGAAGATAGTGATCTCAAAACTAGATTGATGGAAACTTTCATGCAGAACAGTTGCACTTCTTCCAGCACCAAGTCCTCCAAGAAGCCGTTGTTTGTTGATGCTTCTTACGAAAGGAATACCAAAAGTTATCTCCACCAGCAACATGATAGAAAATTTCGTGCACTCACTTTGGGGGAGGTGAGTATGGAGATACACTTGCTGAAATATGAAATTTCTACCTTAAAGTTCCAAGTCTCAAATCTTGAAAAAGGAAAACAGGAAGCAGCCTCTCTTGTTTCAGGCAGAAGAACAAACTACACTTTGCATACTGCTCCATTCCAATCTAAAGTTGAAATTGCAGAAGGAAGGCCTGATCCAACTATTGGATTTAGAGAAATGAAAATTCTTGCCATTCAATACCAACAACATCATGTGAAGGTAAATGTTTGTGTTAATGGTGAGATGTTCTCTTTAATTGCATTACTTGATTCTGGAGTTGATGTAAACATTCTTTCAAAGAAGGCTGTACCATCCAGATACTGGGGCATTGTCCTTGGAGAAGGACAAAATTCTGCTAAAGCCTATCCTTTAGTTCAAAAGGATGATTCTGTTGTGGGATTTGAAAGAAGGGTTCATCAAACCAGTGAACAAATTAACTGGACCAATATTGCTCTAACTGGTTTGGAAAAGAATGTTGCTAAAGCTGCCATTGTCAAGGATTAGATAGACAAAATCCAAGTGTCTATTAATGATGTAAATAATGCATTAAATTTTGTACAGTATAATTCTTCCCTAGCCAAGGATCTTTCTTTATAGTCCTTGAAAAATATTGATTCTGTAGAAAATTGTATTATAGATCAGTCTATCTCTACCAGACAGCTTGTCTCAAACTTGTCCGAAAAAGTTGAAAATTCAAGTCAAAAGAAGTCAGACAAGTCTGTTCCTTCTTTATTCCTCCACAAAGGGAAAGTTGTTCAAATCCAGAAGTTTGTCGACAAATTCCCCAGCTTTTTCCCCAAAGAAAGTAATCCCGAGTCTCCAAAATATAAATTTACCATTGCTTCTTTGTTTTCAGAGTCAGAACCTAAAGCCCAAGTTCTACCAGTGTATGAGCCACTAGAAGCATAGTATAATAGAGATTCTCCTCCTGATTTAAATGGTCTTGGAAAAATCACCCCTAGAGAAACATTCTTTGATCAAAGTCACAAAGAATGGAATATTGACAATCTGTCATCAGCACAAATCAGACAAATGTTTGATCGTATGATCACAGAGTATAAGCTGATGTGTATGAAGGAAAATCAGAGGTTGAAGCTTGCAAGACATTGATTCCTTGATTTACTGGCACATTGGCCAGATGGTGGGAATTAGAATATCCTCCTGCTCTTATTGAAAAAATGGAGAAAGAAGTTGTGAAGGATGAGAATGGTGATATAGAATTTCACCCAAATGGGAGACCAATAAATAATATGATTGGTGCTTTGACAGCACTTATTCAGGAACATTTTTGTGGATATGACCCTACCATTTAAGATAAGAATGAATTAATATTGATGAATTTGAAATGCATAAATATTAACCAGTATGAATATTTTCACAGGGATTGGATGCAGCGAATCTTCCTGGTTAAAGACCCCAAAAATCTGTTATGGAAACAGATTTATCTTGCAGCATTACCATATAAAATTGTAGATATCTTGAAGCTACAAGAAGCTTTCCAGTTGCCTCTGGAAACTTATTTATGGGGTCAAGTATATTATATTATTACTAAAGTTTTGATTACTCTCTGTACCAGTTCAAAAATGAATAAGTCTATTAACAAGTTAAACAGACTTCCTGGTACAAATTATTTTTGTAATAAATATGGTATTACCATATACGATCCTTTGGTCACAAAGCGGAAATCAAAGAAGAAATCTAAGAAGACCCAAAGGAGAAGCCAGCCTTATACTTATCATCTGAGTACTAAGAAAATATCAGAACTTAGGCGGCCAAAGCCAAAACCTCAGTCTTCCAAAAGAAGGTCCAGAAAGAGATACAGCAAATATATCCCTAAGACTCACTACTATGATCCATCCGACATCCATCCTCGCTCCTAGAAGCTTGAAAGAATGAAAGGTGTTGTCTATTGGTTGTGTGGTAAAACAGGACACACATCAAATTGTTGTCCTGATGCAAAGGA
Source organism: Pinus albicaulis (assembly GCA_034641835.2). Taxonomy (NCBI): domain Eukaryota; kingdom Viridiplantae; phylum Streptophyta; class Pinopsida; order Pinales; family Pinaceae; genus Pinus; species Pinus albicaulis. Next base: position 280,019 of record JAXQQM020060373.1, read on the forward strand.
GTCTAGAAAAGATAGAGGTCGGAAATATCAGCAAAAATTCAAAGGACAGACCTCTACTAACTCTGAACCCAGATGTGACAAATGTGGATCTGTTTTCCATTCCACAGAAGACTGCAAGCGCCTGGCTATTCAGCAAGCAGAAGAATATTTTTCTTCTGACATTGAATCTGAAAGTTCTTCTTCCTCCTCTGAAGAAGAAATAAATTCTTACTATCAATGTTCTAATTCTGAAAATTGTAAATGTGCTTGTTCCAGTTCAAAATTAGGGTTTTCCTCTGACATCAATATTGAAGAAGAATTTTCTGGTAAGCTTAAAGTTCTCATGGCTCAGACTGATGAAGATGAAATGAAGGTTTTCTCCCAAATTCGAGCCATGGAAGATAGTGATCTCAAAACCAGATTGCTGGAAATTTTCATGCAGAACAGCTGCACTTCTTCCAGCACCAAGTCTTCCAAGAAGCCTTTGTTTGTTGATGCTTCTTACGAAAGGAATACCAGAAGTTATCTCCGCCAGCAACATGATAGCAAAGTTCGTGCACTCACTTTGGGGGAGGTGAGTAGGGAGATACACTTGCTGAAATCTGAAATTTCTGCCTCAAAGGTCCAAGTCTCAAATCTTGAAAAAGGAAATTAGGAAGCAGCCTCTCTTGTTTCAGGTAGAATAACAAACTAAATTTTCATACTACTCCTTTCCAATCTAAAGTTGAAATTGCAAAAGGAAGGCCTGATCCAACTATTGGATTCAGAGAAATGCAAATTCTTTCCATTCAATACCAAAAACCTTTTACCTCCAAAAGAGCTAAAAATTTCCACCTGGTGACTCCACAATCCTAAAGTGACCTTAAGACTCCACTGGGAAGGCTCGTTATCATCATAACATCATTTAGACTCAGTTAGAGGACTTTAGGATTAAATTTTTCTTGTTTAAAAGATCAGTTAGCCTCTTAAATATTTTCATATTTGGTTAAACTTTTCTTGTTTAGTTGGGTCTGAAAAACACAACATAGTGGCTCCTAGAAAGATTCATACTAGAGCCTACCCTGACCCAAACCCTCCTAATATAGTTGATAACCCTGAAAGTATCCTTAGGAAGTCTCATGAGGTTAAATATTCAATTGTTTTCAGATCAACCTTTAGAGCTAATTATGTCCCTGAAAACCTTGTAGCTCTACAAGAATCACAAGTTGACTTAATAAATCCATTTAGAACTAGGTCACTTGATGATTTAGATCAGCTAGATTTAGAGTCTTCACTTTCATCCCCCAATAGAAGTGAACATCCTGGTAGTAGAGAAACTACACCACCTAATTTACATTTCCTTCACAATTTTGGTGTCTCTCATCCTATATCTACTCAACAATCTATTGCTGGTCCATCCACTTCTGTTCTTCATACATCCACTGTCCAAACCACTTCATTCCAGCCCACTTTCCCTCTTGTTAATCCACCTCTTGTAAATCCACCCCCACCACCTATCATGGCAACATGGTATGCTCCCTTGGTCCTTCCTTTACCATTAATCAATCTTCCACAGGACTATCAGTCCAAAATACCATTGTATGATGCCAGTAATGCTACTACTGCTTCACAACATGTGGATAAGATGAATGACTACTTTGACAGAAATGAGATTGATGATGAAACTGTCAAACTTAGATTATTTGCTCATATTTTAGGGGGAGAAGTAAGAAAATGGTTCAAAGGCTTAACCCCTCACAGTATTAATGATCTCCAAGCCTTCCATCAGTTATTCTTAAACAAATGGGAAGTGAAGAAGAACCCTCTCCAAATACTTTTGGACTACAATAATATCCATAGAAACACTGGGGAAAGTGTACAAGCTTATTGCACTAGGTTTAACATTGTGTATAATGCACTTCCCCCAGACTTAAAACCTCCACAAGGCTTAGCTTTAAACAAGTTTCCTGAAGGATTTGATCCTGAAATGGCCTATCAATTGAGAGAGAGATATCCTTTAACCCTTGAAGATATGCAAAAAGGAGCTCTTGCTGTGGAAGTTAACTTAATGGAGAAAAGAGCAAGAATGAGGAATGAGAATAAAGTGTCCTTTAGAGAGGAATCCATACCTTCCACATCTAGCTCAAAGATGGAGATAATGATGGAGGATATGATGAAAAAGATGAGCATACTTGAGAGAGCACAAGCAAGTCAAAACCAAACAGCTCCTCAAAACAGAAATCAAAACCAAAATCAGAATTTTAGGAGAAACCAACCTCAAAACAGACCAAGGGAGGATGATCAACAGATAACTCCTCCTTTTCATCAAAACTATGTAAGTGAGGTTGAAGAAACAAGTGAACAAACAGAGGAAGATGACATTAACATGCTGGGAGTAGACAATGATGATTTTGAATTTAATTATGATAAAAAACAAGGTCTATACACACCCTATGATGATAAAAGAGCTGAGGATGAAAGTTATTATCAAGAAATGGAAAATGTCATCATAGAGTCTCAAAAATAATATGACCTTAGGAGTAAACGCAATCAGGAAACTCCCAAAACTAAAACCTCTGATAAATCTGTACAAAACAGCACTGTAAATAAACCCAAAATTGTAAAACAGAAAGATAAAACAGTGGCTGGAAATTCTGATAGAAACAAAGAAAAAGGCATTCAAAGTACTGAAAAACAGAGTGCAGACCTTAGTAGCGTTAGCACCTCAGCTAGTGCTCCTATTAAAACAATTTTGACAAATGTAAATAGAGGAAATTAGCAAACTGATTTTGCTGATAGAGTGGCGGTTAATAAGGCTGAAACAAGCACTTCAAAGAATCAAATGCCTTTTAGTTTGGAGCCCGAAATTGCCAGAATAAATATCTTTGTTTCCGTTACTGAATTAGCCACCCAAAATGTGTATAGATCCCAAATTTTGAAGGCTTTTAACATAGAAGAGAATAATGACACTGTCAATCTTAATGATGACCAACCAGAGCTCATATTTGGTCCTAAGATTGAGGGTAGATATCAAGAGGGACAAGTTCCTCCTTTTTATGTTAGTTTAAATTTTCATGACAAGATTTTACATAACGATGTGCATGATTCAGGGGCCTCTCACAATTTAATGCCCAAAGCTGTAATGGAGAGCCTAGGCCTTGAAATCACCAGACCTTACAAAGATCTTTACTCCTTTGACTCAAGCAGAGTGAAATGTTTAGGTTTAATCAAAGACCTCTGTGTTAACTTAGCAAAAATTCTAGCCAAATGTTTAGTCATGGATATTGTAGTGGCTGATGTACCCCCAAAATATGGTATGTTGTTATCAAGATCTTGGGGAGCTAAGTTACATGAAAGGAAAAAAATAACACAGAAAGAATCACTTCACCAGTGATATAGACCAGGATCCCAAGAATCAACTTGTATATTGATTTCAATCCAGTTACATTCTTCAAGTCCAATATTTCAGTTCAGCAATCATATTTTCTTCTCAGCCTAACTTATTTGATCACAAACAGAGCTTCAAGAGCCTCTGAACACTATTTAGATGTAGAAAGTTTTGAGCACAAGTATATTTCAAAGTTATGCAACCAACCCTTTACAATGAGATCCTCAAGAAGATTTTATAGAAAAATGAGATGGTGGATGAGATAAAAAGATCTATAAGCTCAGTTAATACAGATTAATGCCTCTCAGCCTTTGAGGGGCTCAATGGAGAAAATTTCTTATATTTCCTCTTTATTAATTGATTTACATTAAGTATTAAGTTTGCTGGGAAGATTTTGTTGACTTTAAGGCTCTTTGTATTCCTTATAATAACTCTGTTGATAGTTTACAATAAGTTCCTTTGGTTGAATTAACTTTTCGGCTGTATTGGGGAAAATATCTTCTGTTCTAGTCATAACTATACCTCTTTTGAATGCTTTGAGGCTACAGGTGGCCTTTGGTATCTGGTGAGGAATCAATTAGCCTCCGATGTGGCGGTGGAGGCTTCTCGGATTGTTGAATTTCTTTGTCCTTCTTTAATCACTGTTAATTTGTTTTAATTTTATGTGTTATGCATAATTAGGCCTAAATTCCGTCTTTGTTCTTCAAACTGTGTTTAATTGAGTGGATTAGGTTTTTAGATAGTTGATTTAGACCGTAATCCCTCAAAACGGTGTAAACAATCTTCAATTCTTCATCTATGCTATGACTAAATCCTTTAACACTGATACTCTCAGTTTGATTAAGCTTTGATGTGTCTTATTGATGTGCAGGCGTTACAGGGGCTATATAATGGCAACAGTGCTCATGAGGCACTGATAAATCATAATTTGGAACCTTGCAGAACGATCTCCTTGATGGATGATGGCCTGAGGTATCATCATCCCCGGCCTTCAATTCTCCTTTAAAACATTTGAAAAACCATTAAAACCTGCAAAAACCAAGAAATATTAGAAAAATCCTGCGTATTTGGGTTTAGACTACTTTGGAGGCTGAGGTTAGATCGTGGTCGTTGGATGAAAGCATCCAACGGCGGAGATTGCTCGTGGAGGTTAAAAGGAGAGGCGGTTGATTTAAACGGTGGGGAGATTAAGTTAGGGCCGTTGATCTGAAGAGATCAACGGTCAAAATGGATTTGGAAAATATAATGTGAAGGGGGCCATATTATAGCGGAGAGGTAGAATATACAAAGAAAAAGGGTGAAAACCTTCGACAAAAGGAAAAATGGTTAAAAGGAATTTTGGGGTTTCCGAACGATCATAGACAGTTGGACTAGTTTAGTCCATGGAGATCAATGGCTAAGATTGATCGATGAAGGCCCTTGGAGGATGGGTGGAGGGCGATGAACCAACGCGAGATTGAATGCGAGCCGTTAGATCTCAGAGATCAACGGCGGAGATCAGCTTCAGGAAAATGCAATGGTAATGTGAAAGGTGGTTTCAGCTGAAGAAACTGTCGGTTTCGCACAACAAAAAGGGAGAAAGGTGGTATTTCCTTTTTGAACGCGATATGTGTTAGAGCCTGACACATGGCATTTCAAAACCACCCTCATCGCATAATTTTGAAACATTATCTTTCAGGCTTAAATTTACGTGAAACTGCGTGCTGACCATTATATCTAGGGCGTCAAATCAAACAGTCGAGAGGAGAGCGTGATAAGACAAGATGCGCGGGCGGAAATAGCGAAGGCGGTTTTAATATATACCATCCAATCAGGGAATGGACGGCGGAGATGGGATCTGGAGAAAGGTAGGACCCAAAGGAGTTGGGCCTATCGCGTTGAATCTAGACCATTGGATGAAATGGATGAACGGTCCAGATCCAATCTTGGGATCAACTGAATAAAATATGAGGTGATTTTTGGGCGGAGAATGGGTCAATGTGAGTCGTTGATCTACAGAGATCAACGGCGGATATCCATTTAAAAATTTATATAGCGGGGCTCATAAAAAATAACAAAAGGAAGGGATAAATGATCTGGACCGTCGGATCTTATTGTATGGACGGCCCAGATGCAATCGAAAGATTACGATCGACAGGGGCAAAGGGAAAAGAGTGTCGATGCAATTGAACGTAGACCGTTGATATGAGGATCAGATCGATGGCGGAGAATGAATCAGAGGTCCAAAGGTGGAGGGATTGGCTTATGAAAAAGGAAAATGGGGACCGTCAGATCTGGGAATGGTGGAATAGATCGATGGTTGGAAATCCATTGGAAGATCACCAATCGGGAGGGGGAAATAAAATATTCAAACACATCCAATGAAATCTCCGATGCGAGATCCCAATGGCCATTGATCGGATTAGATCAATGGTTTTGAATGGCTCAAACAATGAACCGGCGGGTTTTCCTTTTAACATATTAAAATGGGTTTTTTATGAAATTCAAAGGAAAATTGCATCGGGGAATGGTTTTATATAATGTTTAGCGCCCGATTGCGGGGCTTTCGGGTTATATGAAGGAAAGCAGAGGGATCAGGGATTATATAAAAAAGGAGCCAATCACATCGGGGGACTTTTAAATAACCAAAGAAATTCACTCATCGAAAGTTCCGATTGCAATTAGCGCTTTGGGACTTAGCGCTTAGTTCCAGCACTAGGTTGCATGGTGGGGAACTGGTTTAGGAGCTTAGCCGAAAGGGGCTAAAGGCCATAGTTAAAAAGATTGTTTTTCATGATTTTTTCAAGTTTTTCAAAGGATTTGAAGGCTTCCGATAAGGCAAAAAAGGAGTTTCAAACCTTATCAAAGGGGTTTTTGTGAAGGGAAGAAGGGAAATAAGGGAAAATAGAGGAATTTCACGGGGAAACAAGGGATAAAATGAAGGTTAATTATGAGTGAAAGGAGGGGTAAAATGAGGGGAAAATGGATTTTTTTGCAGCAGTCTTTTCTTCAGGAAAACAGAAGATTTTCAGAATTAAGAGGGAAACAACAGTGAAGATTAACTCAAGGATAATTCATCTTCATAAGACTTCAAAAACTAACAATTTGGCAATAAAATTGTTTCTTAAAGGCTTTCAAAAATGATTTAGCCACCATTTGATATGAGAAATTTTATGGGTGGCTAATAGTGGCTCCACATGGGGATGGTGCCTTATTGAAGGCATCAAGAACTTCAAACTTGTATTCTCTAGGGACTGATCAATGCCTGATCCATTGGGCTACAACTTTCTTCACTTGGATGATCTTTTTCTACTCTGAAAATGTTAGCAGCCATGAAAAACAATGGAACTCTATCACAACAAGCTTTCTGCCTACCCAATCCTATTGATCTAACATTTTTTCTTCTTTCAGAGTGCATTTGAATTGGAAAAATCTTTTTACAAACATTTTATTCTTTTGAAAGAAAAAAACTAATCTAAGTCTACTTCTTATTTCTCCATGAACTCAGATTAAACAGTTGAGTTCATAAGCTTCTCTACCTAACTACTAACTCAGGGTTAGTGTTAGTATGAATCCTTTGTCGAAGTGTACGAAAAAGGACCACTTTAGCTACGCATAACTAATAGCCCTAACAAAAAATGTGGCTGCCAATATCTTCAGGTCTGCAATTAGTTGATCAAGAAAAGAGTTGCAAAATACCAGATCTATGCATAGAAAGACATTAAGCAGTAAAAAGAAGGGTTTGCTCCATATACCAATAGACAAGACAAGAACAATTTTTGAAAGAATTTTTGTATTAAGGGCACACAGGAGGAAAACAAGAAGGCGTATCCAATTCTCCTCAATGGGATGGGTTTCTTGGAAGTCCTCAGCACTTCAAATCTAGAATCTCTCTCTCTTGTTGGTGTAGAAAACCCAGACAAAGATAGAACTCAAAGGCAGCTCACACAGCAAAATAATGTAGAAAAATGTGACCAAGTGTATAGATCCAGAGTGATCTAATAGGAAAAAAAAGGTGAAGAATGGTAGGAAAAACCCTCCTATTTATAACAAAATATTGGGTCATTCTAGATCTTGGTGCATGATTAAAATAATGTTAACCAAATCTAGATCCACCTTTTATGGAATATTTTATTATATTTGTTGGAGGAAAAAGTATTTGACTTGGGTCAAATCCCTTTATTTGTTAATAATAAATAAATAAATGATTTATTTATCTTTTTAAGGAAGTGGTTGAAGGATAATTAAATAAATAATGATTTATTTAATTATTTGTAGGTGATTTGGTCATATTTAACAAAGAATATTATCTAAATAAGATTTAAATAATTATTCCTAGAAAATAATAAGATAAATAAAGGTTTATCTAATTAATTTCTTTGTTTTTGGGTTAAACATGACTGGGAATAATAATTAAATTATGGTTTAATTAATTATTCCATGATGAAAATTAAACAAAATAGGTTTGTTTAATATTTCCTTTTGGGGTTTCCTGTTTAGACCATAAACAACCTAATAAATGTGGTTTATTAAGTTATTTTACATAGTGAAAGCAATTTACTTAGGGTAAAATTGGTCTTACATGGTGTACTTGGGTCCATCTAATGATAATAGGTTAGATGACCAAAAAATGGTGTAACAGATTGCCCCCCAGCGTGCGAGTGTTAGGAGAAAATCGTATGACCGAAGTACGTTGTAAGAACTCAATCACCAGACATCAAGAGGGAAGTTAGAGAGAGAAATGTAAGGTAGACGAGTGTGCTGAAGAACTAGACCCTGAGGAGATGAGACTCGCAGGTGCAACAAGTCTCTTTTTATGAGAGGGTACCTGTGCTAAAGGCGGCGGCGGAGGCATACCTATGCCCGCCGAGACAAAGTACAAAAGAATAGTGTGTCCAGTAAACAAGGGACCGAACCATAAAGTACAACCGGCATAAACATGAGCCAGATAATAATACAATGAAGGAATCCCACATACATCTTGTGCACAGGATAACGACGGGACTTATACAATAATATCTGAGTACATGAGATACAAATAAAACCCAAATGCCCCTTATAAGTGGGGAAGGGCTCACAAAATCTGACTGATACATGGAAATCAAAGAGGCATTGCAAGCGGCTAAGGCCGACATCATCAAATATATGGAGCTGCATCGAAGGCTGTAATGAAGAGGTCATCCGGGCATGTGGGGGGATACCTGTAGGGCCACCCCCTCATGAGGGTTCAGACATCTCACACACACCTGAGAATCACCAATAGCTGCTGCTGCATCACTGAACCATCAAGCATACGGATCTCGATCATGCTGGAAGGAGCTAGAGTGGAGAAACAATCAAGTCAAAGGGTAATGAGAGATCCCTTTGCCTGATCCGAGGCACCGAACAAGAGTGGAAGCTGGAACCAAGGTACACCGCCCTCTAGACCTGGCTTCTGGAATGAATGAGCTGATGTCGACAGAAGGAGGTCCGCCATAGGTGAGGCAATGAGAGATCCTCAACTAAGGCACGAGAGAAAATATTAGAGTGACGGACAGACTGACACTAATGATGACGGTGAAATGGAAGGGACTGAGTAGCGAATGGATGACTTCCCTTGTTAGAGCATAAAGGGCATGAATGACATGGCAGCAACTGACGCAATATCATAAGGGATAGGAGAGAGTGGGACTGAAGGCCATAATGTGCGACACAAGAGAGAGACCAAGCAATGAAGGATGGAGGGCTATAGCAGGGTACAAAGGGACTCGGGATAGACTTCATGAATGTGATGATGACTCAACTTGGATGCTCTAAACAAGGGCGACTCGATGGTGCTGCCAGACAGTAAAGGCCCAATGGGGGACCATGAAAACATGAGTACAAGATGGTAACTCATGACGAAAATCGACACGAACAAAGACAAGTAAGGAGGCAAAATGGTGCCTCAAGTAGAAGTGTCGTAAGTGAAGAAATGTGATTTTAAGGAGAGGTGAAGTGACTCTTCTTGGACAAAATGTGTCCTGGTGAAGTATAAAATCACCAAAAAATAATAGATACCCATTTGAGGGCTCGGTGAGAGCTTTCCAACGGGGTAGACGGTTTTTCAAACGGGGCTACAGTATGGTCGCAGCAGGTGAAAGAAGAAACAAGGGTTCTCTTTTAATAAGGCAGTTTTCCCTCCAAATTCACTCATTTGCTAGTGTTGCTGTGGTGAATGTAGAGAGGAGAGAATGCCCTAAATCTTGCAGCGAGCGTAGCGGACAAACCGACCGTTCGAATCGAGATCCGTCAGTTGCAGGTAAGAGGCCTAACCTTACTCTTTTATTTTGATGGATTGAAAGTTCAGTTTAGGGCCCAAAATCTCAGTAACAGACCCTCCTTCATCTCTACGGCTAGGTCGCACTTTTTGGGCCAAAAAGTGTGACCTGGGAAGCAGGTTTCAAGGCAAAAACTGTTACCTATCCCAGAATTGGGCAGAAAACTGTGACCTAGGAGATGAGGGGGTTTTAGTGTTGTTTTATGGCTGAGAGTTGGGTTTTTGTGTTTGGTTATGGTATTACCGATCTTTATGCTGACAAAAATGATGTTTTTGTGCAGATATGGCAGATATACGGGTTAACTAGAGAGAGAGAGACCTGGGTACATTACGGGCAGAGATCCAGGCAGATCAGGGCGTCTGTCATGTGTTGGCCAGGTTTGGGGTTCTAAAGTTTTTGGAGAACCCTTTGATGAGAGCGGGAGAGCCTTTGTTGGCCCGGATTATCAGTTACTGGGATTCAAAGCATGAGGTCTTTGTAGTGCAGGGGCACAGGATCGAACTGATAGTCCAGGATGTGTATTTCCTGACGGGTCTCTCGCCACTGGGGATGGTGGGAAACACGCAGCCAGTATTACCGTGGGAGCGGCATATTATGGAGTTTGTGGAGCGACATTGTCAACCGGGTCTCCAAGTCAAGGGGACTCGGATACCGATCGGGGACCTAGAGAGATTAGAGACCCGTGCAGTGGCCGCAGCAGTGCTACGTATCCTGGGCAACCAGGCGCTCCATCATATCACTGGGGGGTAGATGATGATTGTGGAGAGTGTGTTGAGTGGGACCTACTATGGGTGGGCCCAAATGATGTTGATGTCGCTAAAGCGACATTTTTCGCTTTGCAAGCGGCAAGTGAACCACGATTGCTCGTATGGGACTTTATTGTGCGCCTTCTTCTTTGAGAAGATCTCGACCTTGCGACCTCGTATACAGCTCCCAGATGGGGGCCCGAGAGAGCCTAGGATGCGCCGGTGGGAGCGGCTATTGTGCGGAGGAGGAGGAGGGGCGGTCGGGTGAGTGTTTCGACCTGAGTTCTTTGCCCATTGGGATCAGATGTCGTTATACATAGACGACTATCCCTATAGTGGGATGATTTATTGTGGGGATCCGGACCTACCACTTCTGCCTGGTCGAGTATGGGGGCCCGATGGTAAGTGATAAGTAACTATTCTTGTATGGGCATGTTAAAGTTATTGAATAGTAGATATGGTACTGTTTCATGTACTTTTGGTATGCAGATATAGCTCCGGTAAAACCAGCCGGATATATGGGATGCTCGGCAGCCTCTGGAGCTGCAGGGTCGAGTGGGTCGAGAGCAGCGCGCAATGAGGATGCGGTCGCCCTTCTGGAGGACATCCGCCGTAGATGCGAGATGTTGCTGACCGGAGTTTCAGAGCGCGAGTGGAAAGACTTAGACGACCAGTACGTGGAGTCATGCATTGGTCTTCCCTCAGAATGGCGAGGTGTCATGCGGCGCATGGCAATGGCCGGTCAAGGTATACGTGATCTACGGGCTGCAGGGGCAGAGCCATTGGCTCGGGATCCGCCAGATAGTGAGTAGGTTTGGGGCATGTGGTGCCCCCTAGTGTGTATTTAGGGGCAGGTGGTGCCCCCATTTTTTATTTTTTTGTAACATGCTATGGGCATGTCATATGTATCAGAGTAGATGGACTCTAAACACATGTTTTGCGACACATATTATGGATATGCATCATTTTTAATGATTATGAATGTTATTGTCTTGTATGAAATGCATTTGATAAATGCCAATCTGGAACATGGTTTGCAATACTATCTACATAGTGATTTTTTTCTCGAGGTACATGGTTGAAAGTTATGGTTTCAAATTCACGTATCAAGAGTTTCACTCGTAAATATTGTCTAAACAGCACAGGGTTATGCACACGATAAACACCATTTAGTTGCATGACAAGAAGTAGGGAATCCAAATGAACATGCAGATGGAGGATGCGATGAAAGAGGGCATCGGCTAAGAGACCACGCACTGCATCATATTCAACCTGATTGTTGGTGGCAGTACCAATGTAGACCCCGTTAGAGAGGACAAGGGCATGCAAGGGGGTGAAAATGGCCCAACCTGCCGAGGCTAGATTCTGGAAGTAACGACTTGCACCATCGGCGTAACCGATAAAGGGTGGGGACGGGAGGTCCTGCAGAATGGTGTCACAAGACAACAAATGGGGGGAGGAGATACAATGACGGCAGTGTGAGTGAACAGAAGACATCGAGCGGCAACTGTGGGAGGGAGTGCAATGAGCAAGATGGCTATGGCTCATATACAAACTAGAGGGTGGTATATGAGGGCTATAGGAGGTATGGCGGGGACTCAGGCTCCAAGGGTCTCGTAGAGGAGGATAGATAAAGAATGGTCGTAGTGGACTCTGTCATCTGAACATTAGGGGGGGGAATGTCGATGGGAGCAAGGGGATCCTGAGGCTGGCCTGAAGCATACTGCGCGAGTATGGGAGAGGCGGATTGATTTTGTTCAACCGCATACTCTCGGACTACCTCTAAAGAGGCGCGGTAATGCGTCAGGTGAGGACAATGGTGGGAGTAATGGCCATGGACACCACAAAAAGCATAGGGTTTGTTGGTGCGGAGAGTCTTGGGGTTCTTGGTTACGGACGAAGAAGGAATGGAGGCTTCAGGAACCGTAGACTCGGGGAACGCGACTTTAACCATGGGCTGAATACGGGGCAATTGAGGACAAGCATGGGTGGCGTGACCAACGACATCACACAAGGCGCAAGGCTTTGTAGGTGGAGGAGGGGCCGGGTCAGTTGGGGTGGTCTTGTCTTTGGGTGCCCCATTGCGAGCTTTACCTTTCTTCCCGGGAGCCGTCACGACAAAAGAAGGGTCCTGTGGAGGTGCTGGGGGCACGGTGGCAACGGAGGAAGCAAGGGAGACCGGTTGAACCGGGTTCAAAGCCATGTAGTGTTTGGGATGACCAGGAGGGGTAGCGGCCGGAGGGTCGAGGTATCAGACGGGGATACCCAAGGTCAGGTTAGGGAGAGAGAGGGTGCCCATGACGGGGACAGAATAGACTCCGGGAGGGGGAGCCAGGAAAGGTATCTGTCCAGCAGGGTAATGACCAGGAGGGACGGCTCCGAGATGGTTAAGGCCTGGGGGAACCGTTCCAGGGGGATAAAGGGGTTCAGGGATACCAGCTGTAGGAGAAGGGCCAGAAGGAGGAGGTCCGGCTGGCGGAGATGAAGGGCTAGGAGAAGGTTGCGGTGGGTGAGGTTGAGTCTTAGGTTGCTGACTAGCCGAAGCGGGTCGGTTAAGGGCAGCCCGAGATGATTGCATCATGCAAACATTCGACAAGCTGGGATCAGAGATATGAGGAGGGGGAAGACCAGGAAAAGTTCCAAGTAGGGAGGAATATTTGTAGACGCCGGGGGAGACACTGGTCAAGGAATCGACGGTTTGCTTATTGGCTACAGAAGAGATGGTCGTCTCGGGGAAGGTCTGAGACGGCGGCTCATGGTAAGACAGCTGGTCAATGGTGACTATCTTTCCATTGTGAGGGAAAGACATCTTGCGAAAAACCGCGGATGGGACAGTAGACATGGCATAGGTGTAGCTTCGCCCCAATAGAATGTTTTAGTCTAGAGGGGCGTCAATGACTTCGACGTCAACGCAAACGGTCTTACCAGCAAGGGTGATAGGGCAATTACGGAAAAGGCCAATGGGCTGGGAGGCATGGCTGTCCCACGCTTGAAGGGTGATCGTGGAAGGGGCCAACTCAGGAGATCTGAGTTGCTTCCAAACCGAAGCGGACATCACACAAGTGGATGCCCCCTCATCAATTATACACCGAGAAATGTTGGCGTTCCGAATTTTGACTGGGATTTGGAAGGCGACGGAAGAAGGAAGAAGAGGATGGTCTGATTGATGGGCGTCGAACACAATCATTTGGTCATCAGCAGGATCTACAACACCCATGGCAGATAGTAGAGCCTTCTTTTGGGAAGGGCACAAATGGAGGAGTTCCAGTGTGGAAATGGCAGCAGGAGATTGCGCCAAATCATCTACTATGCTATACAAATGAGCAACTCGACCAGAAGCAGCATTTCGACGTAACGGTCCTTTAGGAATCTTGGGATGGACCTCAACTTTGGGTTGAGGGATATGTAAGGGACCATTGGTTGTCGAAAGAGGCTCTGTAGAACTGGAAGAAGGGGACTCGGGGGCAGACTGAGCGGGAGGCTTGGGGTACTGGCAAGACCGATTTTGAAGGTGAAGGTCGACGGTTGGGGAAGGATTAGATTTCATCATAAGGATCTGGTAATCAGAGGAACCAGAAAGGGAAGGTGGAGTGGCGACCTGGCTATCAGGCGGTTGGGTAGCCACGAATCCTTGCTGAGGGAAAGGATCAGTAAACACAGCTGGTTGGGTAGTGGCCACATTAGGAGAAGCATGAGGGGAGGAGTGTTGTCCGCGCAATGTGGCTTGAGACTCCCACATCTACCGCATTTGGGGTAAGAGGGGAAAATCGTGGGTTTAATGACCATAAACACCGCAACACAAACAAGGCTTATTTGTGTGAAGTGGCTTGTCCGGCTTGGGCTGAGTGCCCTGTTGCTGGTTGGCAGTGTTAGGGTCACCACCTTGAGGATTGGGTCCACGAGTACCAGGGGCAGATTGGTTTGGATTGCCTCTCTGCCTTCTTTGAGAAGAAGGGGGATTAGTCGCGCCCTGCTGTGCAAATACTTGCCCTAGAGGGGGTTGTAGGTGCTGTTGCGGGTTTGGAGGAGGCAAGGGAGATGGAAGCGCATATGCTGGAGGAGCTGGCACACCAGGCTGCGAATAAAGGTAATGGTTAGGTTGGGCAACATTGAGGTAAGCAAGAGGTTGGGAAAAAGGAGGAGGCATGCCGTATCCTGGATACATGCTACCGGGAGGGGGAAGAGTGCTAGAGGTGCTGGCCCCTCCCTGAGGGAGACCATAGCCCATAGGAGGTTGAGCGTACGGATGGGAAAGGGCTCCAACGATACCGTCGGTGGAATGAGATGCCCCCGCGGCGTTAGCGCTACCGGGCCTGGGGAGGTTAGGAAGAACGGTATAAACATAACCAGACTGAGCATAGATCAGGTCATATTTCAAGGCTATTCGGAGGGCGGCTTCTTCGGTTTGAGGAAAATGGGAGGCGACATCTTTGCCAATGGGAGCTAAGAGAGAGCGAAGGAACCAGTCCATATAGATCCAATCTTCGAAGGGGGGAGCTCGACATAAGCTTCGTCTTCGTCGCCATTCCTGGACATGAGCGGAAAGGCGGGTTGAAGAGGTTTGCTTGAAAGAGGTCAAAAGCTCCGTACCAGTATCGTATCAGAGATGGAGCTGGAAGTAAGATAAAAAGGCTTGGGCAATGGTCGCAAAGGTGGTATGGGAAGAGGTGGCTTGGTCTACATACCATTTAGAAGCTTCGCTGGTAAGCGTGCGTTGGAACAATCGAAGACGGATGGAGTCATCGGTAATGGAATTGGAGGAACACCACATGTGGAAAGATCATACATGATTGGTTGGATCTTCTCCAGCAAGGCCTTCGAACTTAGGGATGTCGGAGGGGAGCTTGGTTGGCATAGCAGGCCAACCAACATCGTGGCGGATAGGGTCATTGATCAACTAATTGAAATCGGGGAGGCTGAGGCCTGCGATGTATGGCAGCAAGGGTATGGCCGAGGTAGTTCCTGTGGCGGTTCCGCTAGTAGTAGTTCCGGCGTTAGGGCCTGAAGCACCGCTAGCGTTAGGCCCTAGCCCAAACATAGTGAAGGTGACAGGGGGAGAACCAGGAGGAGAAGGAGAACCCAATGAATCAGGAGAGGAGTCAGAGTGAGGACTCGGAGGAGGACTGGCTCGACGACGGCGGGACAGAGCAGGTCTATCGACCGGAAACTGAGGGTGAAGGCCAAGAAGTCTCCGGGAATTGCACCTTGGGGGCGCAATGATGACAACACAAACACGGCACAAGGGGAAGAAGAACGACCACAAGGGCAAGGAGGTGCAGAATCAAGTGATTACAATATCGAAACAAGGGCAGACAGGTGCAGTGTCAATTGATTTTAAAGTATTTTTCTGGCGGTGTGAACCAGGCTCTTCTTCGCTTAGGGTGAGTGTGTGGTGTGCATTAATTTTAATTTTTAAACCCTTTTCGTTTTGAGAGCAAGAAAAAAGTGTGCTGCTTAACTGAAAATAAATCTACAGAGAATAGTATATAATGCTGAAATAATAGAAAAATAACAGCTACTATTTCATCGATTCAACCCAAGAAGGCGGGTCTCTCAAAACTAATCTAAAAAAGGGCAAAAATCTAGTCAAAACACACTTAAAAAGAGGCCAATAGATCTAGGGTCAAAAGGGACAGGGATCTAAAGGATAAAGCTGCTGAAAAGAGGTGCAGATCACAACCAAGAGGCAGAGGCAAGGTGGCTGGAAAAAAGGAGGAAATCAGCAAAAAGCAGAAGGGGCAAGGAGGAGGCCCTAAAAGTAGATCCAAAAAAATCTTCAGGAGGTGATTTGAGAGGTAGAAGAGCTGATTAAAAGGGATCTGAAAAGGAGGTAACAAATCTGGAAAAGGGGAGGCTGAAACTCTGAAAAATCAGACACCTGAAGCAGCTAAAACTCTTCCACCAAAAGTGGAGGGTAATGAAGCCCTAGGGGGCTAGGTTCCCACTTAGATGAGCAAAACAGATCAAGAACAGGTTGAAATGGGCTGAGACAAAGGCTGGAAAACCCTGACAGAAGCTTCAGAAAAACCGAGAAAAATTGCAGAAAAACAGCTGAAAAATTGGCAGGTCGCAGGTTCTGACCTATTTTCAGTGCAGGTCGCAGAAAATGGGCAGAAAAGTGCGACCTGGAGGTCCAGGTCGCAGTTTATGGGCTGAAAAGTGTGACCTGGAGATCCAGGTCATAGTTTATGGGCTGAAAAGTGCGACCTGAAGCTCCGAGTGTCTCGGCGACAGATTTCCGGATAAGTTGCCATCTCAGTTGCGGCTGATGTCGCTTACCTGCGCAATAGGGCCAGAAACACGCGGAAGTTAGAAATTTTAATGATTTAGGGTTTTATAGGAGAAAAACAACATGAAAATAGGAAAAACAAAAAGCTGAAAAGAAACCCTAGGGTCTGAAGTAGCTGGATATGCAGGAATGCGAAAAACGACAGCGGTCGTAATTTAAAACCCGTGTGGAGTCGCCATTTGTTAGTATGAATCCTTTGTCGAAGCGTACGAAAAAGGACCACTTTAGCTATGCATAACTAATAGCCCTAACAACAAATGTGGTTGCCAATATCTTCATATCTGCAATTAGTTGATCAAGAAAGGAGCTGCAAAAAACCAGATCTATGCATAGAAAGACATTAAGTAGTAAAAAGAAGGGTTTGCTCCATATACCAATAGACAAGACAAGAACAATTTTTGAAAGAATTTTTGTATTAAGGGCACCTGGGAGGAAAACAAGAAGGTGTATCCAATTCTCCTCAATGGGATGGGTTCTTGGAAGTCCTCGGCACTTCAGATCTAGAATCTCTCTCTCTTGTTGGTGTAGAAAACCCAGACAAAGATAGAACTCAAAGGGAGCTCACACAGCAAATAATGTGGAAAAATGTGACCAAGTGTATAGATCCAGAGTGATCTAATAGGCAACAAAAGGTGAAGAATGGTAGGAAAAACCCTCCTATTTATAACAAAATATTGGGTCATTCTAGATCTTGGTGCATGATTAAAATAATGTTAACCGAATCTAGATCCACCTTTTATGGAATATTTTATTATATTTGTTGGAGGGAAAAAGTATTTGACTTGGGTCAAATCCCTTTATTTGTCAATAATAAATAAATAAATGATTTATTTATCTTTTTAATGAAGTGGTTGAAGGATAATCAAATAAATAATGATTTATTTAATTATTTGTGGGTGATTTGGTCATATTTAACAAGGAATATTATCTAAATAAGATTTAAATAATTATTCCTAGAAAATAATAAGATAAATAAGGTTTATCTAATTAATTTCTTTGTTTCTGGGTTAAACATGACTGGGAATAATAATTAAATTATGGTTTAATTAATTATTCCATGAGGAAAATCAAACAAATATAGGTTTGTTTAATATTTCCTTTGGGGTTTTCTATTTTAGACCATAAACAACCTAATAAATGTGGTTTATTACAGTGTTTTACATAGTGAAAACAGACTGCTTTAGGGTAAAATTGGTCTTGTGGTGTACTTGTAGGTCCATCTATTGATAATAGGTTAGATAAATATAAAAATGAATATGTGATTAGGATTAAAAGTATGCAACATATTTTTATTCACTAACTTCTAAAACGAAATTTAAAAAGCATACACAAGTCGAGTTGAGTAGTTTAACTTGTTGTATTTTAATCTATGGCATAAAACAAAGCTAATAAAATATAGATTTATTATCTGCGGAAAATTAAATCAAAATGATGAAGGCAAGATCGAGAAAGTTCCTAATGACACATCCTCTTTTCTTTAGCTCTTGTTTTTGGGTTCTGTTTGTTCTTTTTATTTGTTCTACGGATTTCAAGTTTGGAGATATAGGAACATTTATACATGCTGACTCAGGTTAAGCAGTTGAATTCATTCTTATTTTTGAAACTTAGGTTCATATTTTGAACATTTGAACCTTTATTTTTCTATCCTAATCTTCCTAGCGATAAGCCAGAGATTAATTTGTTTGTAGGCAATTTATTAACTATGAACAGAATGAAAGCCAGTGGTGTGATTAGGATGTATGACTAACTAGGAGTGTGTTTTTGGGAGTAGCATTAAGCATTTTACTTTCCAGTTTTGTTTCTCTTTTTTGGTATGGGGTTATGCTTTCTTGTTTCTAATCTGCCTCTTTTCTCTTTTCATTGTTTTTGTATTTTTATTTTCTAACTTTGAATGAAATGATGGATGAAATATTTATAATGAGAAAAAAAGGTAAAAGGCTTCAAACATGATAGGATCAAAAAAATAATTTTTGAGCATCACGCATTGTGGGGACCCAAAGAACATTTCAGCTCCATTCAATTCCTACAAAAATGAGCATTGTTACCCGGTAGAATGAATGAGATAAGGACCAAAACATGTGGATGTCAAATTACCCATGTACCCTTGTCTTCTCTCCCTTAGTCCACCCCAACACTTTGTCCTCAACATTGAAATCCTTTGGCCTTTGTTGTACGTAAAAACTTCTTGATGTCTCTTGCTTTTGTAATGCTCTATTGTAGACCTCCTCTGCGGTTTCTTTGAGGAAGATGTGGCAAAATTTGGTTATTCTTGATCATGTCATTGTCTTGATTTGCCCTCTTGAATCAACTTCTGCTTGGCACACCAAGAAAATTTTGGTTTGAAAAATTGCATCTGTACCATACCACAGAAGTTGATAGGGTGACATCCCAATAGATTTCTTAAGTGTTAATATATGTCATTATGGTGCCATGCACTAGCTTTGTGTGCCAATATTTCTTGTTGTCCTCCAACAACTTCTTGATTATGTTCACCAAACTTTTGTTTGAGGATTCTACTAACCCATTACCTTGAGGTAATAACGGTGGGCAAACCCAATGTAATACGATATTTGTAATGAAATTCCACCATCCTCTTGGGGTCACATGCAGTTGCATTATCGGTGATGATATTCCCAGGGACAGCAAGTCTAGAGAGAGATGTGGGTCTCGATAGATTTTTATGATGACAGAGGTCATTGGCTTGCCTAGAAAGGGTTGGCCCTATCCATTTGGTAAAAGTAGTCTTGTTGTAGTGAGAATCCATCTGTGTTGGGCGGAATGGGGTGGATGGTTCCTCCTATGAATTCTAAGCCTTTGTTGAAAGAAGCACAACAATGATTGGATGCAAAAGGTAGAGGAAACATTTTTATTTTTCCTTCAAAGAAGTTGGCATTTATGACAGAAGTGTCATCTTGTGTACATCTAGAAAGAAGGTGGGCCAATAGTAACCAGCTCTCCCAGGTTGTTGGTGTGGTCTTCCGGTAGAGATGACCTCCACATTCTCCTTCATGGAACTCATGCTTAACCTTCTACTGTCATTCTCGGGAAAACATTTAAGAAATATCCCCTTGCATTTTTTCCAATAAAGGTCTTCTCTGTTACGATGGTTTGCAACTTTAACTTTAAAAACCTTTTCCTTTGTTTTTTGATAAACTAGGAGGGGGATGCATATTCAGAATTAAGTAAAACATACGGAATATCAACATACCGAAAATTTAAAATGAGAGTGTTCAATAATGGGGGTTAACAGTTCCTCTTGTTCATGGCATTATTATGGCCCATATCGAGAACTTCAAAATTGGATTCATCCATTAATCTAACTAGTCCTTGGCCTTTAATGAGTTTAGTGGGCTTCGATCTACAGTATTCAAGTATCACGAAGCTATCCACTTACCTCTCTTACCATCTAGGTCCACGTGTTGAGATATATTTTAGCTAATTTGCGACAAAGGCAATGATGTGGGAGTGCAAAATGTAAACTGCGAAGTCTTTTAAAGCATACGACCAAAGCAAGCTTGTTTCTCATAATGTTGGCCACTTCGAGCATCTCTCAATGCTTTGCTAAGAAAGATACCAATAAGCTACCTCTCTTGTATGGTTGTAGCCGGACGAAACAACCATTGCATATTGCGATGCAAAAGAAAAAATGTAAAAATCTTTTTTTAAAAAATCAGGACTTATTAGATGGTATTTTGAGTGGAAATGCTTGTTTTACATTCAAAATATTTCTTTAGCAAGGTCATTTAACTCCTTGTTCCTTTTTCAACATGTTTGTAATTTTCTAAGGAGCTCGGCTAAGTTGGGTATGAACCTTCTCAAAAATTTATCTTTCAACTGAAAGATTGAGTTCCTTGATGTTTCGAGGATATGTGATTTGAAATACTGGCCCTCTAAGTCCTTTTGGAGTCTGTTTCTCCCTCCTGCGAAATGATGTGCCCAGAAGTTTACCTTCTTGGAATAACAGAGTGTTTTCTTGGTTCAAAGATATCCCAAATTTTCTACATTTCTTGAATACTTTTCTCAAGTGTCTAAGTGCTCTTCATCTGTCTTGGGCTTCGGTGACATCATCAAAGGGTAAATAATGATGAGTAGCTTAATTCTTCTAAAATGCAAGTAACCATGGCTCTCCCAATGGCAAGCATTCAAACAGCTAGGGAATTTTCACATACATGAAAAGTTTCCCCAAGGTGTATTAAAGGTTGTCTTTAATTGATCATCGGATGTACTAAAATCTTATTTTCAATACGAATAGCCATCTAACAAAAGTTATTTTAGAACCCATTACCCACTTTGTAAAATATGATCCATCTTGGGTAAAGGGTGGTTTTCCTTCAATGAAGCTTTTTTAAGTCTCTAAAATCTATACAGGCATATCTCTGTTTGTTCTATTTCAATTAGAACACCCACTGTTGAATATCTAATAGGGATAATAATGACTTCATACATTTTCTTGATTTTCCTTCTCAACCAAGGTAACTAAATAGGGTTTGTTAAGTAGCTTTTGTTTAAGTAGCTTTTGGTTTTCCTTGAGAAGGTATCTTGTGCTAGATTATTTTAGTGTCATAGGATTCGAGATCCTCATAATTTCACATAAGCATGTTGATGCTAAGCAACTCTATCACTTTCAGTTTGATGTGAAATTTGGTAAAATTTTAAACAGGTTTTCATCATCTTTGGTTTTAGTTCACTACCTATATTACACTCTTCAACTTGAATTCAACAGAGCTTCCAGTTTGGCTTCTTGGCCACATCATTAAAATCAAACAACTCTTCTAAAGTCTTTGAACCCTTTGGAAAACTTTGATTGTTAGGCTATGATTTAAAGTCTTCTTTTTCTAACTATGAGTTGTTTCTATTGTTGTTTTCAAGTTTGTTATAAACAGATTTATATCGGCAATATTTGAGTTTTCTTCTTCATCGAAGATTTTCTTCGCTAGGACGATCTGTTTCTGGTGAATCTGAACTTGGCGGTTAAAATTCATTTCTAGGCTGAGGAAGTCTTCTATTTGTTTGTCTCCATCAAAAACTTTGTTTCTCATTATCGAGGACGATAGTACGAATTTAATACGAGTTGTGCATTGTTTGGTTTCATATGGCATTAAACATGTTCTAGCAGCAAAAGCTAAGCGTAGGTATGATATTCACTACTCTTGGTACAAAAATAAATTTGGGATTCCTCGAAATTTTAAATTAAATCCATGGCGTTGTTCTGTCCAAACCTAAGTCTGGGGTTTTTGGCACTATGTTTAATTGCTTGCCTGAAAATTAACTTTCTGCGATCCCCATGCACTTTAACTCTCTTGGCTCTAATTTCTTCAACAAGTGTAAGCCTAAAAGAAGGAATTCGTGCTACGCTATGTTGTTCGAACACTAAGAATTTAATGCAGCAAAGATGGCCTTCCATGTGGTTGTTCTCGGTGTTACGTATCCGGAACACACACTAGCATTGTTCCTAGTCACAAGAGACCCATTCAAGTTCATACTCCAAAGTTAGTTTCGGGTTCATCGGTTTGGTTACTATCCTCTTCAACTAGTGTTAACTTTCTAAACATTCTTGTAGTGGCTGTTTTGTTGAATTTTTAATTCCTTAGGTTTTTCATTACATTGAGGCCACCTTTCTTGACTCTCAAGTTTTAAAGAAATGGATGAATTATTTGTGGCTCTGAACTAGTGTTTTACATTTCTTTTGTAGTTTTCTGGTTTAGCAAACTATTTTATTATACATCCGTCTTCCTCCTCCTCTCTATCGCCATTAATTCAGTTAAGGTCACTTTTCATGAATGTTTCATCTTTAAAAAGGATAAATAAGGTCAAAGACTGTGTTTACGAATAAAGACGGGGATTAGCAGGTCTCTCATGGCTATTGTACATGTAACACATATGGGACTCTGTAAGGTCTTCTGCCTGATTGAAAACGGGGATGGTTGCATATGTCATGTCCATCTACATAGTTCCTTGTAACTTGGCTCCCCGAAGATCTTGATAACGACGCCACCATGTTTGCAGGGGTACATCAACCACTACAATATCACATGACTAAACATTTGGCTAGAATTTGGCTAAGTTAACACGGAGGGTCTTTGATTAAACCTAAAAAATTCCTCTGCAACTTGAGTCAAGGAGTAACGAATATTTGTAAGGTACGGTGATTTCAGAGCCTAGGATATTTGTAAGCTTTGGGCATTAAATTGTGAAGGCCACAAATCATGCATGGTATGCAAAATGTTTTCATGAACATTTAAACTAACATAAAAAGGGAGAACGGTCCCTCTTGATGTCTACCCTCAATCTTAGGACCAAATATGAGCCAATTTGGTCATCATTAAGATTGAAAGTGTCACTATTCTCTTCTATGTTAAAAGCCTTCAAAATTTGGGATCTATCACATTTTGAACCTTTAATTTAGTAAGAGACAGTCCTTTGGTTGAATTAGCTGACCCAAAATTTGTATTGGGAAAATAACTGTACATTACAGTCATAACTATACCTCTTTTGAATGCTTGGGCTACGGTGGCCTTTAATGGTAGTGAGAATCAATTAGCCTGCGATGTGGCGGTGGAGGCTTCTCGGATTGTTGGAGTACTTTTGTCCTTCTTTAATCACTGTTAATTGCTTTTAATTCTATGTATTGGGCATAATCGAGCTAAATTCTGTCTTTTGTTCTTAAAAAATTGTGTTTAATTGAGTGGATTAGGTTTTTAGATAGTCGATTTAGACCGTAATCTCTCAAAATTGTGTAAACAATCTTCAATTCTTCATCTACATTGTGACCTAAATCCTTTGTATGATACTCTCGATTTTGATTAAGCCTTGATGTGTCTTGTTGATGTGCGAGCGTTACGGGGGCTGCCCAACTATAATAGCAGCAGTAACTCATGAGAACTGGCAATGGCTAATTTGGAACCTTGCGGAAACGGATCTCCTTGATGGATGATGCTTTGAGGGATCGTCTTGTCCCCGACCTTCAATTCTCCTTTAAACGTTTGGCGTATTAAACACACGACAAGAAAAAATTAGAAAAAATCCTAGTATTTGAGTTTGAAATGCAACACAGGCAGGGTTAAAATCAGCGAGCCGAAATGGATGAAAGCATCCAACGACAAAAGATTTATCGAGGAGGTTAAGAGCGGTTGATTTAAACGATGGGGAAGTTAAGTTAGGGCTGTTGATCTGTGAGATCACTTGATCGGTCATTTGGAAAATATAATGTGAAGGGTGCCATATTATAACGAGAGAGGTAGAATATACAAAGAAAAAAGGTGAAAACCTTCGGCGAAAGAAATGGTTAAAAGGAATTTTAGGTTTCCCCGAACGATCACAGGCGTTGGATTAGTTTAGTCCCACGAGAGATCACTTGGTGAAAGTTGATCGATGAAGGCCCTTGGAGGGATGGGTGGAGGGTGATGAGAACCAATACTGTGTTGAATGAAAGTACGTTAGATCTCGAGAGATCAATGGCAATTGATTTCGGAAAATGCAGTAGAATGTGAAAGGTGGTTTTTAGCTGAAGAAACGGGCTGGTTTCACATAACAAAAAGGAGAAAAAGGGCATTTCCTTTTAACGAGATATCGTTGAAGAGCTTGACACGTGGCATTTTCAAACACACCTCATCGTGTAATTTTGAAACATTGTCTTTCGGGCTTAAATTTATAGAAACCCTACGCCAACGACCATTAGATCCCGAACGTCGAGGGATCGAACGGTCAATGAGAGGGCGCAATAACACAAGACGTGCGAGCGAGAAGAAGGTAAGGTGGTTTTAATATGGACACTGGGTTAGGGGAATGGATGGTGGATATGGGATGCAGAGAAAAGGTAGGACCCAAATAAGTTGGGCCTATCGCGTTGAATGCAGACCTGCCGTTGGATGAAACGGATGAACGGTCGAGATCAGTCTTGGGATCCAAGCTGAATAAAATATGAGGGTTTATGGTTGGGCGGAGAATGGGTCAATGTGAGTCGTTGATGCACAAGATCCAATGGTGGAGATTTGTTTAAAAAAACATAAAAAACGAGGCTCATAAAAAATAAGAAAGGGAAAGGAAAATGAATCTAAATGGCCAGATCTTATTGTAAGATGACGGATACGATCGAAATATTGCGATCAACGGGGGCAAAAGAAGAAAAACACCGGTACGATTGAACATAGACCATTGATACGAGGGATCGGATCAATGGCGGAAGAGAGAGCAGATCGGAGATCCAAGGCGGAGGATGAGCTTATAAAAAAGGACAATGGGACACCGTCGGATCTAGGAATGGCGGAATAGATTGACGGTTCGAAATCCCATCGGAAAGTCGCCAATTGGGAGGGGAAATTAATCATTGAACATCAATGAAATCTCCGATGCAAGATCTGAGTGACATTGATCGGAGTGAATCAACGATTGGGAATGGCTCAAACAATGTTGGTGGGTTTTCCTTTTAACATGAAAAAATGGGTTTTTTATGAAATTCAAGGAAAAGTGCATCATGGAAGAGTTTATATAATTTTTAGTGCCCGATTGTGGGGATTTCAAGGTTGTATGAATGAAAGCGGAGGGATCGGGATTATGCTAAAAGGAGCCAATCACATCGGGGGACTTAAATAACCAAAGAAATGTTCTTCGGTTTAGGTTGGGTGTGCTTCGGACTTAGCGCTTGGTTCCGGTAACTAGGTTGCAGAAGCTGAGAAGTGTTTTGGAGCTTGAGTCGAGGAGGCTAAAGAACGTATTTAAATATTGTTTTCATGATTTTTCAAGGTTTTCAAAGGATTTAAAGGCTTCCGATAAGGAAAAAAAGGTACAAGCA
Source organism: Pinus albicaulis (assembly GCA_034641835.2). Taxonomy (NCBI): domain Eukaryota; kingdom Viridiplantae; phylum Streptophyta; class Pinopsida; order Pinales; family Pinaceae; genus Pinus; species Pinus albicaulis. The sequence goes on from JAXQQM020060373.1 coordinate 305,469, forward strand.
CCTTATCAAAGGAGTTTTGTGAAGGAAGAGAAGGAAATAAGGGGAAAATAGAGTAATTTCCAGAATTGAAGCAGAGGATAAAATGAAGGTTAATTATGAATGAAAGGAGGGGTAAAATGAGGAGAAAATGGAGTTTTTATGATAGGTCTCCTTGGCAGGAAAATAGCGATTTTCAGAATTAAGATGGAAAGCTGACAATGAAGATTAACTCAACGAATGATTCATCTTTGTAGACTTCCAAGAACTAACAATTTGGAAATAGAATTTTTCTTAGAGAGCTTTGAAAAATGATTGTCACCAGGCTGATATGACAAATTTAATGGTAGCTAACTTACTGATCCTCCCCTCCCAAATGTTGCTTGTCCTCGGCTTAACCAGCTACAAGAGATAAGTGAAAGATCACATCCTCTTCTCCCCATAGCATCCTCTTATGATAAAATCCTCCAAGGATCAATATTTTGTATCATTAATAAATATCCAAGTTGTCCCTCCCAAATGCAAGCTAGCTTTTGGTGTGCATCCCAAATAGCTATCATCATATAAAACTATCCATGGAGAAAAAATGGGCTTTCTAAGGCCTTCTTGGGGCTTATGGTCTAATATATATTAGGATGGGTCTGCATCCTCATGTGATCTACATCATTATCATCCATACAAAATGAGCCACTGCCCTCCAAAATGGTAACTCCTTTAAATCATCCTCCACCTTGAGCTCCTGTGATGTGGGTGGGTTGGCGCTGATCATGGTAGAAAAAATAGCACATCCCCGTTGTCCTCCTCTCCACTTATGATAGGTATGGTTAACACTGTTAAAGAAGGTATTTGCTCTGGTAGCAAGAAAAGCTGGATCTCTCCAAAATCTTCCACTCAACGTTGTGAATCATGTTAGCCCCAAACACATCCCATATATGATGAATAAGTCTGTCATATGGCATCCAGTGGGTGGATCTTGAAGGGTTTCATGTGAATTTGAAAAGGTATGGCAGTTTCCCAAGTGATCACAGTACTTTTCCTAACTCCTGTTGCAAAACATGATATGGCAACTCATAGAAAATTTTCTCCCAATGATGTAGGAGATTCATGGCCCAAGTGCTCAAAGAAATCTCATGGCCCACCTCATAAAGACAAGTTTTTTTGTGGTCGGCCATATCACCTCCATGCTCCCATTAGAACATGTAATGAAAAAAGTGTGAGAATCACTCTTTCCCAAAGGACATCAACAATGTGTCTCCCCCAAACATGCTCCCCACAGTGGGAACAACAGCAACATAAGGAATCAACAATTAGAATCATGTATGCTTCATATGTAGCAGGAGAAGGACAGCAGTTCTCAAATGCAGCCAATGCAATTTGACTCTCAACTAGAATGTAAAATGAAATGATGGGTGGCCTCCCCACCACTTTCTTACTTCCCCAATATCCTCACAAGTTTGGAGAAAGTGTATGGAGTATGGTGCAAAGTGAGCATGTTCTTGCAAAGATACAACCTCCCCAAGTCCTCCTAGGAGGTAGCCATCATCAATACTTCTTACTGGCCTCGAGTGAACCAAAAAGTCTAGAAGGAAGAATGTCCTTCCTTGAGCAATATCTTGCACATATGTGGTTGGGGTTGCACATATGTCATTGGCAAACAAACAATACACTTACCACATGTTTTCCCATGCTAAAAATAGGGTAGCTCTTTCAATAGGTCTCCTCCGAAGTCACCAAAGAAAAAGAGATGGTTGTGCTCTTCCAAGGGCCTGTATCTCCTCCATCTCCATACTGGGTCGCTGCATATATCATATTTTGATATATCTCTTCCTCAAAGCCTTCCCAAAAATACCCTCCATGATAGTGTGGTATGTCTCATAGAAAAGTGCGGTGAAAAGGGAAATCTTCATGCGGCACAACGTAACTTCCTTGAGCTTGGAAGCTGGTAAGAGATACTACCATGATAGTAGATGACCTCTGGTGAATATTATCCTCATGCAACTAGTCTCATCCAATATCATGCAAGCAAAATATCCTTGGAATACTCCATGTTAGCCACATAACAAAATTTGATTATCCCAAAAATTAATAAATCATTGAAACCTTCAGGTATTTTTCTTACTAAAAACTATTAGCTCTTGAATACTTTTGAAGGGCCTCATGCCTATGTCCAAACCTTCACCGCTATTCCCATATTGAAAACTCCCCGAAATCTGCTAGTTCCCAAAAAATCTTGCTGCAAGCACCATTTTCCCCCCTTCCTCCTCTTCAAAAACTACCTCTTTTCTATCCCTCCATTTCCCATGAAAACCCCTCATTTTTCGTTTGTCCTTTTCACTTCTTAAAAACCTTGATAAGGTTTGAATACTCTCGCCTTGTCGAAAGCCTCGATCACTTTCAAAATCATGTGAAAAACCATTAAAGTATGTTTTCCCTGTGTTGAAATTAAGCCTTCAGCTAAAGTCTCTAACCCTTTTCATCAATGTGCCCACTGGCGTAGAACAGGAAAACTAATTCGATTGGGCGCTTATCATTTTAAATGGTCGTACTTGCGAAAATATTAAAAACCTTTGTTATTTTAAAAATTTGAAAAAGTTTGTTGCCTGTAAATTTTTTCATAGAGACACGATCTTCCACTATGGTCACCGTCAATCTAAATCCTGAATTGGACGTTCGAGTCATCTCACGGTGGTCCCCACATTCACTAGCAGGTTTTCGGCCCGCGCGGTTTTTCGTAACTGCCTTTGAGCAAGGCGGTTTGGTTTATGCCTAATGCCGAGCGATTCCATACATCGCATGACACGCGTCCCCTGTGCTTTTTCAAAGCCACTTGCTCTGTAGCGCATTATCGTTCGTACATGGATGCCCGAGCGTGTTGTCAGGTAAGCACGTCCGATACGGGGCGGGCCATCTGTGATTATCACTCGCCAAAGATGAACGATGCTTAACGTGGTCTGGGTCACACCATCCAGTGCATCATAGTTTAGCCAGTCAGTCTGGCCGGATGGTGGTCCCATATTCCATCGCCTTGATTGAAGTCACCAGGACAACGGCTCTTGGTTTTGACTTTCCCCCTCGCTCCTCGTGGTAGGTCTACTGCACGCTGTCAACGGCTCCTAATTAATAACTGTACCTTCTACGGTCAATCACGACCGTTGGATGATGCCATCCGCCGGCCCGCTCCTCCACATGCCTCCTGACAATAAACCTATAAATGCATGGATTTTATAATAAGGTGTTTGTATTTGCAAGGTTTAAGGTTTATCGCAGCACGGGAAAATTCAAAGGCGAAAGGAGATGACGATCTTCATAGCACTTCAATTCGTCCAAAGAAATCATCGCAGTGTAATTTCATGTTTCTTAGGTGTTTTCCTGGGGCATTGATGCCCGCCCTACGCGACCACCATTTATCGACAAAAAACACGGCAAGTCGTCCTGAAATCACGAATATCGGTGGCCAGGGGACAAAGTGGTTGAACGAGAGGATTAAAGAGATAGTTTGCTTGGGGATTAAAGTCTGAATGCTTATCAAAATCTAATCCCCAAGCAAAACATGGTTTAAAGAAAATTTAGTTGCCCCGACGGAAACCCTCCTGTCTAGAACAGAGCCAAATTGATCCCTCTAGCTGCAGGGTGCCAACGGCACTCAAAGTATTCAATCGGAAGGCTAAATTTGTTGATCGAGGTCGAGATGTTGTCTCGGCCACAGCGAGGAAATTTATGCAATGAAACTCAATGCAAAAACATACACGAGTTACTTGACATCTTACAGAGCCTCCAAAAGTCAGCAAAATCCCACAGCTTAAAATCTTGTAGCAAATCATTTAATACGGAGATATGCAATATACAGATTCTTCATTGAGCCCCTCCAAGGCCAAGGATTCATTAAGTACGTATTAATTGTAAATTGAGATCTTTTATCGGATCTCACCTCCTCATCCTTCTATATACTTAGAGAAGATGAGTGAGGGGGTTGGTTGTAGAAATTTGAAATACATTCGAGCTCAGGCTTAAGTTGTAAATAGTGTTCAACGGCGCATGGGCTACGGTTTGAAGTAGATTAGATAGGGTGAATAGTGAAGATGATTGTTGGGCGAAACATTGGACTTGAAGGCGTAAGCCCAGTTTGACATTAATAACAAGTTGTTCTTGGGATCTGGGTCTGTATCCTTTGGTGAAGTGCTTCTTTCTTTGTTGTTTTCTCCTTCTTGTGTCATATTGTTTCACTGTTCTGCAGTAAAGGATAGCATTTATAGAGTTAGGACCTCATATCGATCGCTTCTCTAACTAAAAGCTTTATCTCAATGTTTTCCTCTAACTTGTCTATTTAAGAATGATTTAATACGGTTTTGAATGGGAATGCGGGTTCCCTCGTCCCTCTTGTTCTTTCGACTTATTGTTCATGAAATTATTTTTTTCCTTATTTGCTTATTAAAGATGACTATGGAAGATATGGTGTGCCTGGTCGTTTCTCCAAAAACGGGTCTGAAGAAGTTTCCCTTGGGCGTGCTGGTGAAGCGAATAGGTTTAAAAGTAATTTCTGCGATCTTAAGTTACCTTTGTTTCTCTTATGTGTTTTCCATACTTTTAAGTAATTATGTGGATTCTTTGGATTGTTTGTCAATTAAGCTTCTTTAATGTAAACTTCTCCAAGGGTGTGTTCTTCTACACTTGACATTTGAGTTATAAGAGAGCTTTTCTTGTTGTTGACTATAAATCCTTTGTAGGTATTATCGATTTCATCCCTCCCAACACTTTATCGTTCCATTCCATCATTTAATCTCAATAATCTTTGAGGTATGAATATTGCCCCTTGGATCGCTCTTCAGTGTTGTTCTCAATTAAAACGGATATGACTCCATAGCCCAATGGACTAGAAACAGTGATTATGTCTATCCCTGCTGGCCATAGTTGTTCTATTCACTTGCAACTTCTCACTTTTAGGCTTTGCAATGCAGAACTCCCCTCAAGTAGTATTCATGTAACCATCCAAAAAAAAACAAACAAAACCCTTGGCCTTCTGTAGCCTAATATCATAGCCCCAAAATTCAAGGCAAATCCATCTTTGTGCTTATTGAGTCCTCATCCAGTTGGAAGGGCAGATCTGAGTCTAGTTTGGTTGAGAAACGATGTTGTTTATGACGATCGTAATTTGCCAATATTCATAGGTTACAAATTCCTAACATTTTAAGCGACTCGGCCGGGGACTCCAAACCCTATGCCTTTGTTGTGTTCTCCACTTTTAAACAGTGGAAAGGCTGAGTGGCAACGGATCTCGTCATCTTTCCAGTGTTATGCTCTGATGAATACATAGGTGCGTATAAGTTTTGGTTTCCCTTGAAAACTTAAATGGCTTGTGTGAGTATAAAGCAACCTTTTCAAGCACTACCAAGAAATGGTAATCATGATGAAACTATTTGAATGAACAAACTAGGTAAACCTAATAGCTATATTTGGGACTTTATCTAACCTTGAAAAATCAGGCTGACTTCATCGCAAGGGTAAGTGTCTTTGTATCTCATAACCATAGAAAGTTTTGAAAAAAAGGATGGGATATTCTTAGAAACCACACAACTAGGAAAGAACTCGGAAGAAAATCTAAAAAATATTCAGTTGGTATCAATAAACATGTGGTGGTGGACCATGAGAACATACACCTCCTTAGGAGCTAAAAACTTCCACTTGAAGTGACTCCACAATCCTTAGCAAACCTTAAGACTCCACTTTGAGAAGAACCCTCATCATTATAATATCATTCAAACTCTGGTAGGAATGTTGTGGGATTAAGATTTGTGTCGCCAGTTAGTTAACCTCTCAAGGCATACATGCTGGTTTGAAATTTTCTTTTTATTTGGTCTAATAACATAGCATAGTGGCTCCTAGAAAGATTCACACTGAGCCTATCTTTGACCTAGACCCACACAAGTAGTTGGTAACCCGGAAAGTGTCCTTGGAAGTCTCCTGGATCAGTATAAATTGTTTTAAGACACCCTTGAGAGCTAGTTCAATTCCTGAAAATCACTGGGCTCTACAAAAATCTCAATTTGACTTAGTAAATCCATTTAGAACTAGGTCTCTTTGGTGATTTGGATCGGTTAGATTGGATGACATACTATGTCAGAAACAAGTGAACCTCACAGTGGTAAGAAACAACACCTCCACGATTTACATTTCCTTTCACAACAGAATTGTCCTCATCCAAGATCAGCTCGACGATCCTAACCCTCCTGTCCCTTGCTCACCCTACATCCTTTATTTCAAGCAGCACGCCCTTGACCCACTTTTCATGTTGTTAATCCACTCATATCGTCCTCCCCCCACCTATCCTTTAGGCTTGTGGTATTCTCCCCTAGTCACTCACACAACCACCTGGTAAATCGATCTTCCGGGACTATCGGTCCAAAATTCCATTATGTGATGCCAACAACGCTGTTTGCATACACAACATGTGGATGAATGAATGTGTTTAGCCAGAAATGAAATTGATGATGGTCCTGTCAAACATTTCCCTATTTTAAACCCTGAGAATAAAAAACAGTTAAAAGGTTTGACCCACATGTGTTAATGATCTCCAAGGCTTCCATCAAAATGTTTCTTAAAAAACAATGAGAGTAAAGAAAAACCCTCTCCAAGTCCTTTCGACTAGAAGAACCTCCATAGAAACAACGGGAAAGTGTGCAAACTTATTTTTAGATTCAATAGTGTGTATAATGCTACGAACTAAAGCCTCCATGAGATAGAAAGCTTTAAACAAGTTCACCAGGGTTTGTTACGACATGACCTGTCAGGCGAAGGTGCAAAACTCTTGAAGATATGCAAAGGGTGCTTTTTTGTGGAAGTCAACTTAATGGAAAAAGAGAGCCGAATGAAAAGCTGAAAGAAGTGTCCTTTAGAGAGGAATCTACCCCTCTAATTCGATTTAAAGATAGATAAAATGATGGAGAATTATGAAAGAGATGAGCATAATTAAAGAAACACAAGCAAATCAAAACCAAAATATTCATAAATAGAAGCAGAACCAAAGCAGAATTTTAGAAGAAACCAACCTCCAAACAGGCCTAGAGAAGATGATCTAATGGAATCTAACTCTCCTTTTAAGCAAAACTTTGTAAGTGAGGTTGGGAAATAGATGAAATATTGAGGATGATAATGACATGCGGGGATAAACAATGATGACTTTGAGATTCATTATGATATAAAACAAGGTCTATACACACCTTGGGTGACAAAAGAAGGTGGCGATGAAAACGGTATCAAGACATGGAAAATGTCATCATAGAGCCCTCAAAAGAATACGACCTTAAGAGTAAAACTAGTCAATGACCCCATAGCAACAAAACACTCTAAAAAAATATTCACAAACAACTTAACACATAACTGGTCTAAATTTGTCAAACAAAAGGATAAAAATAGTGGCTATAAATTAAGTGAGAAAAAGGTAAAAGCACTCAAAACAATGAAAAATCGGTGGAACCTTGGTAGTACTAACACTTGGTACAAACTGTCCTACAAAACAATTTTGTCAAGTGTAAATAGAACAAATCAGCAAGTGATATTAACAAGTAGAGTGACAACTAATAAAGTTAAAAATGACACTTTAAGGCAAATTCCTTTACGACTGGGCATTACAAAAAGTCAAATCTCTGGTACCCTTGAGCAGAGGATTAGGCCACCCAACATGTATATAGAACCCAAATTTTGAAGGCTTTGAAAATAGAGAAAAATGAGGACACGGTCAATCTTAATGATGACCAACCGGAATTGATTTTTGGTCCTAAGATTGAAGGTAGATATCAAAGGAAAGGAATACTATTCTCCTTTTATGTAAGTTTAAACGTTCATGACAAAAATTTTGCACAATACTATACATGATTCGGGAGCTTCTCATAATTTAATGCCTAAAATTTGTGATGGAGAGCCTTGGTTTAAAATTACAGGACCATATAAGGCTGTATTCCTTTTATTCCAACGAGTAAGGTGGCCGGATTGACCGAGACCTGCATGTTAACAAAAGCGATTCGGTAAATGCCTAGTTATGGATATTTGTGGCTAATGCTCCCCCCCCAAGTATGGAATGTTATTATTAAGGTCTTGGGGAGCTAAGTTGTAAAGACTATGAAAATGGACATGAACATACGTTATCACATTTCGATCGAAATGAAGAAGACTTTGGTCTCATATGTAATACACGATTACAAGTCAAAACGAGACCGCAAAACTCCCTTTATACTGCGTGAATACCGGCCTTGATTCATTTATCCTTTTTAACGAAGAAACATTGAATGAACAAGTGACTTTCGCAATTATTGTTAATAGGAAGAGGAAGAAAATACCCATGAGCATCAAAGGTTGAATGCGTTTGAACATTAGCAAACTAAGCAAGGTCTTGAGCTACGGAGCAAATGTCCTTTGTCATAAACATTCACAATCGAAAAAAACCCTCAAAAAATGAAAATATTGGGGAATCAAAACAAAAACAACTAAGTGCGAGATCCCTGACAATCGAGCACAATATTTGAAGGGGACATTCACCAAGCGGATGAAATTAAAACTGGTCCTGCCTTGGAGTATGTATTTTGGTGGATCTGCACTAAGAACAATCTTTGATGCCAGTGTTTGGATTACTAACAAACAACCACATAGAAAAGCATTTCTGCAAGCTAAACTTTTGGTGTTCCCAATAACATAGCGAATATTAATCCCTTTATACCAGGCTTACACCTATTGAAAAGTTAGAGACGGAAAAGAATCAAGTATGTGTAGGATTCATGGTTATTCATTAGGCAAGTCGACCAGGAATATAACGCAAATCATCCCGAGACTTAGAGCCTACCGAAACGATGCTACCAGACCTTTTGAAAACATTAAAATTGGAAAAACTGTTTTTAAAAAAAAATAAATACTTCATGGCCCACAATTTATCATGCAGCTGAACATGTTGTGTACCATATAACACAGTATTGCACAACTAGGATAAAATTTGAACCAAACTATTCCTAATAATGAAAATATTGGCGGTGTTTGACAATGACAAACAAATGAAAGACATGTATGATTCGAAGCTAATTAAAATACACGGTTAGACTACGATTATGATACGATACAGGTGGAAAGAACATGATGGGAAGGCACAATGTCACAACTACTAATATAAACCTGTTATCTAGAAAACAAAAACAAAAGCAATTGAATTACTAAGTTCCAAACGGATGAAGTTGAAACTACATTCGAATGAAGATTTGAGCGGTCTAGCGCCTTTGGAAGAGTTGTTTGATCTTAACGATGTGGCCAAAAAACCAAAACTAGAACATATGAGGGCGAAGTGGAAGTCTAATATGGGGAAGTGAACTTAAACCTATGATGATTAAGCTGTCTAAAACTTTGACTCACATTAAACTTAAATATATAGAGTTGTTTAAAGATTTTTCTGATGTTTGCATGGAATTACGAATCTTAAATCCTATGACATCGAAATAATACGGCCTGAAATTCCCCTCAAAGAGAGCAAAAACCATTCAAACGAAGCTAGCAGCAGAATAAACCTGTTTGGGCTGCCTTTGGTTCGAAGGAGATCATGAAAATGTATGAAAGTGATGTGTTTTCCCTATTAGATATTACGAATGGGTGTCTAATACGGTGTCGATTGGAAACCGAGAAATTAGGCTTTGTATAGACTTTAAAGACTTAATGACTTGTTCAAATAACACCACTTTACTAAGATGGATCATATTTTAAAGGTGGTAGGGTCTAGAAGAATTTCTTTGCTAGATGGCTATTGGGTAATCAGATCTTGGTTCACCTGCTGATCAATTGATAAAGCCTTTACTACACCATGGGGCACTCTTGTGTATGTGAAAATTCCCTTTGGTCTAATGAATGCGAACAACTTTTCAAATAGCCATGGACATTAACCATTCTCGGAAGAAATGGGCTTCCATCATTATCTATCTAGATGATGTCACTGTGTTTTCAAAAATAGATGACGAACACTTAGAACATTTAAGAAAAGTTTTCGAGAAGTGCAAAAAGTTTGGGATATCTTTAAACCCTAAGAAGACACTATTTGGTCTCCAAGAAGGTAAACTTCTTGGGCACATTATTCAGGAAGAGGGTATAAAGATAGACCCGAGAAGGATTGAGGCCATGTTACATTCATCCTCGAAACATCGAAAGTTGCAATCTTTCATTGGAAAAGATTAACTTTTGAGAAAAGTTCATCCCCAACTTGGGCATTCCAGAGCTCCTTGAGAATGTATCACAAACATGTTAAAAAAGGAAGCGAGGTAAAATGGACCATGGAAGCAAAGTCACCCAGGCAGTGAAACAAGTGTTAACCAAAACACCGGTTCTTATAAGTCCTTATTTTTCAAAAGATTTTTATATCTTTTCATTTTGCATCGAACATACCATAATTGTTGTCCTTTTACAAAAAATCCACAAGGACGAAGCAGCCTGGCATTCTTTAGTAAGGCATTGAGGATTCCCCTTTGAATTATAACATTATGGAAAAGCAAGCTTTTTGCTTTGGTTAAAGCTTTCGAACTTGAGTGTACATCCTTCCTCCCCACATCATTGCCTTTAATGCAAACTCGGTTGTTAAAGACATTCTGGCACCAGGACCAGGATAGTGAAGGTAAGTGGATTGATATTGACATCATGAATATGATTTAGAGACAAAACCCACTAAACTCATCAAAGGGCGAGGTCTAGCTAGATTAATGGCTGAATCAAATTTTGAAGTCCTTGATATTAATGGTGCCCAATGCTTTGGATGACCACGAAGAATTCTCAACTCCTATAGTGAAGAATCATTTTACTGAATTCTCCTTGGTATGCTGATATTGTTTATGTTTTGTTTAATTTGAATACACCTCTTGGTTTGACAAAAACAAAGACGATTCCTCAAATTGAAAGTTGTAAACTATTGCATTATAGATAGATGTATTCATTGGAAGAATGCAGTAGATGTGCTTAAATTTTTGCTTGATTTTGGTGTAGAGAAGGGTTTAATGCAATTCATGAAGGAGAGTGTAGGTCATATAAGGAAGACAACGATAACAAAATTTTCGGGGCTGGTTTCTGTTAGCCTACTCTTTCCGCAATTGTGCAAGATGATCCTAGGCTGTCATAAATGTCAACTTTTTGAAGGCAAAAGAAAAGCCACCCTTTCACCTGCGTCATCCTTTAAACTTAGAAACCATTTCAACGATTTAGGACTTGACTATAGGGAAAATCCATCCCCATCTTCTACCTTGACCTTAGATGGATTCTCAGCATACAGAACTATTCCTTAAGTGGATAGAAGCATACCTTGTAGGCAAGCCAATGATTCAGGTGTCACTAAAATTTATGGGGCTAACATTCTCTCCAGGTTTGGATGTCCTACAAGATTATCATAAATACGTACGGTGGCATTTAGATCAAACAAGATGGTTGATTTTTGTCACGATATCAAATAACGTTGGGGCATTCCATGACTGTTACCCTCAAGGTATTGGACTTTTAAAAATCCTCAAACAAAATTTTGGTGAACATAATCAAAGAAGCTGTTGGAGGACAATAAGAAGTCTTGGCACACAAAGTTGGTTCTGTTGCTGACAGAGGTGATAGATTGACTTTGAAGAAATCTATTGGTATGTCACCTTTTTAGGCCGGTGTATGAATGTAGAAGTGCAATTTTTCCAAAAAGCTGGTGTAACATTGATAAATTTGGTTTAGGAACACAAAATAAAGGCATGTGATGGAAAGATAAATGGGACCATTTCATCTTCAACAAACCACGGAAGTGTATAACGAGCATTGTAGAAACGGAGCGATGAGAGCTTTCACAAAAAGAACAAAGACCGCTTAATTTCAGATTGGAGACAAAGTTTTTAAAGTGGGACTCAAGGAGGGAAGACAAGGGCAAGCATGGAAAATTTGACAATCTATGGCTTGGCTGCCTCCTATTCACTAGAAACCACGGTAAAAATACATTTTCTTGCAGAGTTGAGTAAAGACGAGAACTGATTGAAGGTCTGTCCAATGGCGAGGATGCTTAAGCATTACTTCTCTTGATCCATTTTATGTTTTGAAACGCATTTATCTTTTTCCACTATAAATATTTCATCCACCATTTCATTCAAAGTTACTAAAAATCTAAAAAAATACAAAAAGAAAGAAAAGAAAAGGCAGGGACGGACACACACACTGCTATAAAAACAAGAAAGGCGAGGCCCCATGCCAAAAAAAGAAACAAATCTGAAAGTGTGCAAGCTCAAATGCCACTCCTCAAGAAAACACACTTCTAGTTAAGTCAAAAGCCCAGCTAAACTTGACTAATTAACTTTAAATTTTCTGTAGTAGGATAGTGAGTTACGATTTTCCAAGCTTGTTTAATCTTGGCTTATCGATAGATGATTAGGATAAAAAGGGCCAAAGGTTAAGACAAACTCAAAATGCGAACCTAAATTTCCAAAGAGATGACTCGAGCACGGCACTGTTAAGGTCAAAAAAAGAGTAAATACGGTTCTAATTTGTGAATACCGAACTTGACCGAACAAGAAAGAACAACTCAAACAAAATTCAAAATAGAGTTGTAAAAGAGAAGGAAGTGCTTAGAAATTTCAGATCTTTGACCTTCTGGTGGGTGCTAATCACTACAGAAAATAACGTCTATGTGCCAACTGTACTTTATGCCATGGACCGACGTCAAATTAATTTGTTCAATCCTGACTTGAATACTTTCAATTTCTGTCCTTAAATTTAGAAAATGAAAGTATTGAAGCAGTTAAATCAGCGAATAGGTGAATTGGAAGTAGAAAACATCTGAACTCAATTGTTTAATCTAAGTTGAGGAAATAAGAGTAGAATTAGATTAGTTTTACGCTACCAAAAGAATAAAATGTTGCCGAAAAGAGTTTTCCAATCCAAGTGCACTACGATGAGAAAAAATGTTAGATCGATGGGATTGGGTAGGTAGGGCTGTATTGATGAAGTCCATTATTCTTCATGAGCGCTGTTATGTGGAAGGACAAGCAGGGTCATCCAGCAAAAAATAATCGATGGATGGGGCATAGGTCGACCTCCCGGAAGAATCCAAGTATGAAGTTCTTGATGCCTTCAAGAAAGCACCCATGTTAAAATACAGACAACAGCACCTATAAGGTACAGATTGTCCAAAAAGTGGCTAAATCTAACAAACCTTCAAGGAACATTTTTTTCTTTTCAGCTATGGCTCTTGAATACTTTTGAAGGCCTCATGCCTATGTCCAAACCTTCACCGTTGTTTTCCCATAATAAAAACTCACAAATCCACGCTAATTCCCAAAAGTACTCTTGCAGCACCATTTCCCCTTCTCCTCTTCAAAAACTACCCTCTTTTTCTGTCTCTGTTCAGCAAAAGCTTCCTCATTTTAACTTTTATCCCCTTTTCCACTTCCTGTAAAAAACCCTTGATAAGGTTTTAGACTCTACTAACAGAAATATAAATCCCTTTCAAAATCCTTGAAAAACCATTAAAATGCATATTTTCTATGTATTGAACAAAAGCACATAAGCTAAAGTCTTCATGCTAATCCATGTGCCCCAGGCGCGAGAACCGAGCGGCTGAATCAATCCCAGTGCTTGTCTGGTTTAAACAGATGACTAGCCACAGAAATATTAAAAACCTTTTGTTGTTGTAGATTTGAGATTTATTTTATTTTGTAGTTTCCGCCAGTGCGATCTTCCACTACGTCACGTCAATCTCGTCCACCTTGTCTCGGGACGGTACAGGGTCATCTCCTAGTGGTCCCCACATTCACTAGCGGAATTAAAAACTACGGTTTCTTCTTGTATGCCCTTTGGGCGAGCGATTTTTACGATTTTAGCGATTCCTGTTCCAGCGACACGCATCCCCCCTACTTTCAAAACCGCTTGCTCTGTCGGCGCATTGTTCGTGCGTCGGATCGCACGTGTTGTGGAAGTGCGTCGTGGTGGGCGGAGCCGTACGCTGTCGCTCGCAGAAGATGCCGATGCTTAACGTGGTCCCGGCGTGCCGTCGATTTAATCTCCCCGCTCGGTCAATCTACGGATGTTGAACGTTCTCCTGTGATTCCGTCGCCCGGTCGGTGATTCTCGGGTTTCGACTTTTCCTAATATCAGCGGTCGTCTACTGTACGCGATCGGCCAGCTGTAATTTAATCTTTCTTCATGTCTCGTTAATCCTGACACGATGGATGATTACATCCAACAACCCCACTTCCTCATGCCTCCCGACAACAACTATAAATGCATGGATTTTTATAATAATTTGTTTTTGTATTTTGCGAAGTTTAGGTTTTATTACGCCTTTTTCGAGAGAATTCGAAGAGCGAAGGATGACGATATTCCTATCCCGATTCGTCAGAAATCCGCCCATAAATACCAATTTCATATTTCTTCGGTGTTTTCCTGGGGCATTGATGCCACATAACCTGCGCATTTTGTTTATCGACAAAAAACACGAGCGTGAAGTCAATCACAAATCACGGAATATCGTTGACGAAGGTCAAAGTGAACCGGAGACGAAGGATTAAAGGACGATTTGTGGGGATTACGTCTAAGATGCTTATCGAAAGCCTAATCCCCAAGAAAAACATATTTGAGGCTGATGTTTCACCGACCGGAAACCCTCCTGTACAAATTGAAGGCAAAGACAGTCCTCTAGCTGCCATGGTGCCACTGTGCCTCAAAGTATTGTTCAATCGGTGGTTGTTGATCGAGCTCGGTCTTTGTCTCAACACGGCCAGTTGTTGCACGGGGAAACTCAATGCAAAGAACATGCGAGTTACTTCGACATCACACGAGCCTCAAAAGTAAACAAAAATCCCCACGAACTTAAATCTTTGTGTAAATCATTGTCAGATAATATGTTATTAAGTTACCATTGAGCCTCAAAAATGAGGTCATGTAAGTTTGTATTAATTGTAAATTAATATCTTTTATGGATCTCTCCTCATCCTTCTATATATACTTCTGCGGGGAGAAGATGAGTGAGGGTTGGTTGCAAAACTTTGAAATACATTGAGCTCAAACACGATTGTAAATAGTGCTAACGGCCCTTGGAGCTCTGTGTGATATATTAGATAGGCTGAATGCGAAGATGATTACGAACTAAAACATTGGACTTGAAGAGCGTAACATTGACATTAATAACAGTACATTTCTTGGGATCCTAGTCTATATCCTTTGGTGAAGTGCTTCTTTCTTTGTTATTGTTTTCCTTCTATATGTATTGTTTTACTATTCTGCGATAAGGAGCCTGACATTTATAGGTTGGGACCCTCTTGTATATCGGTAACCTTCTCTAACTAAAATCTTTATCTCTTAATGTTTTCCTCTAGCATTTTGTTAAAATGATTAATACGGTTTAGCGATTGAGTCTGCAGAGTTCCTAAATCTGTGCTTTAATGTATTCTTCATTTGTTTCTCCTTATTTGCTTATTAAAGATGACCTGGAAGATATGGTGTGCCACAGTCCCTAGTTTTCTCAAAAAGCAGTTAAGTTTATGAGCTAATAAATTTAAAAGCGAGAATAGGTTTAAAGTGCTGTCAATCTTGAGTTACACTTTGTTTTCTCTTATGTGTTTTCATAACTACCCAGAAAGTAATTATGTGGATTCTTGGATTGTTTGTCAATTAAGTACAACTTTAATAAACTTTCCCCAAGGTCAGTAATTTATTACTGTCCAGATTTGGTTTTAACTGAATGCTTAAGAAGGCTTTTATTGTTGGCAATATGATGCTTGTGTTGTCCTTGATGGCAACCTACTTGATGAAATAAGGCTTATTGGCGATATGATGCAATGTGTTTTCCTTGATGGAAACCTATTTGATGAAGTTGTTCTTGATGGAAGCAATGTTTGATGAAACATGCTTAGAAGTTGTCCTTGATGGAAACCTGTGATGAATTAAGGGGATATTTTGACGATGTGATACTATGTGTTGACTTTGATGTAGCTTTTGCTTGATGAAGTTGTCCTTGATGAAATGACTTGATGAGTTGATGATGTAACTATGATGCATCTACGGATACGGTTCGAAGTGAGGAAGAAAGGAATTTAGAAAGTGCCGAATAATGTTGAACAAAGTATGTCACAATGCGTACGAGTTTGATGAGGAGAAGTAGCGTATGTACGTCAGAAAAGTACGTGCCATTTGGCCATTGTGCCCTACTAGCACTCTAAATTTATAAAACAGGGGGACGCTTGACCATGGTATTGACGTATGTGAGCGTTGGATTATCTATTGAAGTCCCATCTGAGAATACCATCGAAAGTGGTGTGGTTTTGACTCATGGTATTGACAAAGGCTAAATCTATATAAGAAGAAAGATCATGATGCAAGGGGGCAAGTGTACGGGTTTTAATAGATACTTATACGAAGTATCTTTATCAGGACAGTATGATTTATTGAATTGATACGAATTAATAATGCACCTATAAATGATGAAAGAGGGATCTCTAGATGCGGGAAATGTATATGTATTTTGGATCTTTTTGTGGAATGTTTAGATGCGGATAAAGGCGAAATACTTTACGAAGTAAAGGATGAAATCTGATTTGTTTATCTAATGCGAAGATTTTGCCTTTGTCACGAAAAGTTACGAGATGTATACGCAGGTTTGCTTCGATCGCGTGTGTGTCTGCGGTACTAAGAAAAGCGCGTATGGGTAGTTGGATTTAGAAAAGTATACACATGTTGTTTCTTTTAAAGCGCGTGCATACGAGTTCGATGGTAAACGCGTATGGAACTAGGGTTTTTAAAGTAGAGTAGAATGAAATGTACGAAGCTTGTTCTACTATTTTACTGTACGTAAGTGATGTGTTCATACGAGATGGAATTTGTTTGAATGTTGATTGTGCTACGGTTATGTTGATTTAAGATCAAGTTTTGGTTGGTGGGTTGATGGTACAATGAACGGAGTGATGTGAGGTTATGAGTTTCGGTTTGATGTATGATAGGCTTAAATATGACAGGTGGGTCTGATGCAGCTCTACGATGAAAAGTGGCCTACAAGGTATGTTGTATGTGGGCGGTGGATCCCGGTTTGAAAATTGATGAAACGTGGTCATGATGGTGTTCGGTCGAAGCCTTTAGTGGGGGGTTGTGGCTCCCTTCCGGTGGCGAAGTTTGGTAAACGAGTAGTGGGTAGTAGCTCCCTTCCGGAGAGGATGGTAACCGGAAGCGAGGGTTGTAGCTCCCTTCTAGGAGAGAAATTTGGTAAAAACGAGCAGAGGTTGTAGCTCCCTTCCCGAGAGGGGGTGGTAGGCGAGAGAAGGTTGTGGTCATACACGGTGGGTGCACATAACGTCTTTGTTGTGAGTACGCATGAGTGCCTGGTTGTAAGATGTTTTCTTTATAATAAATATTGGTAAGACGATGGTGGTTTTCTCCCAATTAGTTTCCACCTTCTGAATGCTGGTGTTCTTGTGTGTTGCTTGTGTGTGATGATTTATTGTTGCCTTCTGCACATGTTTGCTTCTTACTAAACATCTAATGAATAGAATAATCGATGATCTCAATGCTGAAAATTATACGCATAATGAGATCTGCAGTAATACGCGATTTCTGCAGGGATATCCCGCGTGTGTCTGTATTGGGTTCATTAAAGTAGCGTATGGGTTTAGAAAAGAAAAAAGTAAAAAAACTTCCAATGCACTAATCTTGATTCCCCCCCCCCTTAGTATTTTTTTCCAATTGTTATATGGAAAACGAGTTCTTCGCAAAGCTTGATATGAAAGATCATCACAATGGGAAGTCATAGAAGGATTATTGTCTCTAAAGCCACCTCTATTCAATGGAAAGTAATACTGACTACACGGAGGAGCGAACAAAAACTTATTTGTGAAATCTTGGTGCGATATGGGCAATCGTGGAGAAAGGTTATCGGTATCCGTCATCTGTTCCTCTTGATGGTGAGAAAAGAAGAAAGAAATATGAAATCAATGCCAGGTCAATGTTTTATTAGGAAATATAAGATAAAATTTATTAAGTGGTGACTAAATTGACAAAAAGAAATATGGGACAAAAAATCATTCTAAGCTATGAAGGAGATACAAGGTAAAAAGTGCAAAACTCCAAAATCTTGAATTAGAATAGAAAATTTAAGGATGTAGTGATGAGAGTATTTTTTGAGTTTCTTTTTACGTCTAGATGATATTGTAAATCGTATGAGAAGTTTGGGTGAAACCATAACTGATATCTCTGGTGGAAAAAGTCTTAAGATCTTTGACTTCTGGTGGAGTCAAAAGTATCATCTATTGAAGAAAGGGAAAGATGCCTGGCTATTACTATTGTTCAACACTACATGGTATTCTAATTACTTTTTAAATGAAAAAGAAAGGTCCCACTCTCAAAATGGAAGAAGTTGCCTTTAAGGAAAGCATATGCAAAAGGAAAGAAAAGGAAGTTGTCGAGAATCCAAGTTATATATCGAAGAAAGAAGCAAATTTTTGGCAGAAGACTTAATAGAATGTTTGAAGATTCGGAAAATGGCTTTACATGGTGTTTTACTTGTGGAAGAGTTGGTCATTATCTTTGCTAAATTTCTGTGAAGAAAATCATGATAAAGGGAAACAATTTGAAAAGGGAAAGAGTTATTATGTAAATGAAGATAATGATGAAATTTCAAATGAAGATGAAGAAAATTCACGACCAATATGTGCAAGTGCTCATAGAAAATGAAAAGAAAGAGAGCTACTTCAGAAAATTTTGAAGCATGCAGCAGAAAATGAAGAAATATAAAACATGTGTGGAATGTTTTTGGACTACTTTCTTGTGCAAAGCAATGGTGAAGAAAGATAGTGAAAGTAATGTTATAGATGAAAGAATCTCTCAAGGTTAAGTTAGAATCAACAAATATCATTTTAAAAGAGGAGAATCCTCTGAGGATGATCTCTAAGAATGAATGAGATGGAAACGAAGAGGACGAGGTAGAAATATATCAAAAGCTGGGTTAAGCAACCTATCAAAGTAGAAGACTTGAAGCGAGAAATCCTCTTTCTCAAAATGCGTCTGGAAAAAAATCAAATAAGAAGAATGAAAGAATTTCTACAATCAAACAAAAAAGAGAAGGACATGAAGCGTCAAGCACAAGCTCCATCGGATACACGGAAAAATCAAATAAGAAGAATGAAAGAACTTCTACAAATTTTGAAGAACAAGAAAATGAGTTGAAAAGAGAGATTTAAAACTAAATGATCTGGTGAAAGAAGGAAGAAGGTCGAAGAAAGTATGAAGAAACTGATACCAAAAATTGGAGGTTGAGGTAAACATTCTAAAAGGTAAATTAGAAGAAAAGGATAAACTCTTGGGGTTTCAAGATAGTACTAAGATTGGACTAATATTTGACGTCGAGGTCTCTTTAAGTAAATTTGAGTGATTTTTCAGCAAAGCTGATGAGAATAGTTCACAAGGAGGCATGTCAAGGTTCGAGGATATCAATGCAAAACTTTGATGTGTTGAAAGAAACAAAAGGTCAACCAACAATCATGAACTCTCAAAACAAATCATTCCTCATTTGATCAATAATGATTTCTTTGTAAATATGGTAAATATTGAAGCCAATTTCAAAAGCATATTGTTTCAATCACAAACAAACGGATACTACTGAGAAAATTATCGGTTTCTTTAAGGGATATTGTACGACAGAGCACGTGTGGCATTTGATTTGTTAAAAGAAGAATAGAAAAACATCCTATGATGTTTATGCTTACTTTTTGGTCATGTAAGATGTTATTCTTGTATTCAAGTATGGACATGTAGAAAAGATAAGGATGAATATATGGAAATTTGGATAATTTCGGCATACAATAAGAAATTTCAAGCGAAAATTTGGAAAAAGAATGAGGGCCAAATTAAAACGTAGGGAATGTGAGCCTATTGCGGTCCTTAGCTTCTAAAGCTTTACTTCTCCTGTGACTACGAGGATGATGTGAGATACATTATAGGGATTAGTAATGTATCATCACAAAGGGAATAAGTATGATGATTCCACATGGTTGGTTTGGTAATTACGGTAATGTTTATTTAAGCGGTGCATCGTGCAGAAGACGGTATGGGTACAAATTCGAGAGATGAAGTTGTGGAAATTTTCGGTGTTTCACTTTCCACAGTAGGTTTAGTGAACTAAATCAACGTATACCTTGTGATTTCTATTGAACGGTCGTGTGTATAAAATGAAAAAGCTGTAAGATAGCTAAAGATCGGGAACACAAAGTTCGGGGGGTATCAATGTTAACATTAATGTTTGCATTGTTGGCATTGTGTACGGTTATTCCTTAGCTCTTGCTCAAGAAATACAGTGATGACATGGTCTGGTTTCTTGTGATAAGATTATGGATGAATACTGTTTGCTTTTGCTGAAAAGTATCTTTTGTTTTCACATGGATGAGTTGAAATCCTTGTGATTGAGGAGATAAGGTGGATGCGTACGGAACATGACTGTGATGAATTTTTTCTGTTGAGACCTTTTATACATAATTCCTACATGTTACATCATGATTATGAATCATGAAGATCTTGGTGATATCGGATCACGTGAAGTTGTGTCACATATTGTCTTATTGAAGAAGTTGTTTTGGTGGTAATTCCTCTTGGAAAGAATATGATGTTGCAAAGAGTCTAAAGCCCGGTTACTAATGTGTATGCTACCATGTTGGATGACACTTGAAAAGCTTCTTACAACTACATTGTCCTATCTTTAACTTCTCTCACATGTGGAAGCGTTTGAATATCTCGGACGAAGTTGAAGAGTAGTCTCTTCCATTTAAGGACGGTTAAGTTAAAATTTCGAGAGGAATTAAGTTGGATACGTGGATTTCTTTGAAAGACGATCGCGTGTATACGCGAGTTCATACACGAGAAAAGCTGGTATGGGTATTTTGTGACAAAGTGTACAGGTCAGCATTCTTCATGCAATTTCTTGTCTTGTTGGTATCTGCGGTAGTGCTTAATTTTCATAATGCTATTTCATTCTACGATATTTACGTGATAGAAAGATTCCTTGATGATTTGTTGTTTAAGTGTTCGGGATGCACAAGTAAGGGGAGCATTGATCATGTGGAAAGAATGCATTTTTTGCATTTTCTCTTGATTTGTTGTGATACGGTCTCATGATTGAGATTCCTTGATCTTGATTATAAAAATTCATATTTGTAATTTGATGAAAGTTCATGTTGAGACCTATGATGTAAAATTGTAACATTCGGTCATGTGAGACTGCATTAAAATGTTGTAAACTCACTTGGTTGGGTACTTGAGTCAAATTTGTAAACCCCACTTAGTTTGGGCAGTTGGTCAAAATGTGTAAACCCACTTGGTTGGGTACTTGAGTCACATATGTAAATCACTTGGTTGGATCTTTGATGTAAGTATGAGTCCTTGGTGATAGGAAAGGTCATGAGGTCATGTACCTCATTAAAAAAAATATGTTTAAAGATTAATGCCGCTGAACTCGGGGGAGCATGGTAACTTCGGTGCACATCAGATCTCTGAGCTCTTCTTTCTTCATGGAAAAGACCTTGTTTTAGTTTTGATCCACCCTTTGCCCTTGATGTCAAAGGGAGAGTAACATGGTGTTTGAATGAGGAAATATCATGGTGTTTGCATAATGGTTATAATCAATGTATCTATCTGTTGTGGTGAGCAAACACCATCATGATTGCCATCAGAGTCAAAGGGGGTGTTGGCAATATGATGTATATCATGATGGCAACCTACTTGATGAAATAAGGCCCCATTGGTGATATGATGCAATATGTTGTCCTTGATAGAAACCTATTTGATGAAAGTTGTTCTTGATGGAAATGTATTGTGCCAGTGAAACATACTTGACAGAGGTTGTCCTTGATGGAAACCTACTTGATGAATTAAGGGGGAGATTGTTGAAATGTGATACAATGTGTTGACTTTGATGGAACTTGTGATAAGTTGTCCTTGATGGAAAGCGAAAGCAAGTGAGTTGTTAATGATGTAACTACGAGTGTATACAGATGGGTTTAAGTAACGACGAGGAATTCGGTGCCGAATAATATTGAACCGAAAGTATATACCAAGCATGCGAGTTTGATGAGGATAAGTAGCGTGTGTATGGAAAAGTACGTGCCAAATCGCGTGTGCCATGTTGCGCTCGGTTATAAAACAAGGACTTGACCATACGTATTGACCCATTGTATTGGCGTTGGATTATGTTGATCCGTCCGGGGAATACCATCGGAAGTGGTGTTGTTTTGACTCATGGTATTGACAAAGGCTAAAAATCTATTATAAGGAGAAGAAGATCATGATGCGGGGGAGCAGAAGTATACACGGGTTTTAATGAATACTTCATAGAAGTATGTCTGTATGGAATGGGTAACGAGTTTATTGATTGATACGAATTAATAATGCACATATGAGAAAATGATGAAAGAGGATCTCTAGATGTTAAATGTATATGTATTTACGGATCTGTTTGTATTGGAGATATTTTTAGATGCGATATGAGGCAAAAATACTTTCTGAAGTAAAGGATGAAATACGAGTTGTTTATCTAATGCGAAAGAGTTGCACGAGTCACGAAAAGAATTCTGGAGATGTGTCACTGAGGTTTGCTTCGATCGCGTGTGTATACGTCTTACTTGCTAAATAGCAAGAGGGAGAAAAAGTACGGTAGACAAGAATAATAATCTGTTCTCGAGGACAAGTTGTCATCCTCTTGCTTAAATAAAACATGAGCTTTAGTGCCACACAACATGAAGAAAAAGGGCCCCCCACTCAATTAGGTCATCTGTCAAAAAAGATTCATCTCCCTCCAAAAACATGTTATTCCTTCTTTAATTCCTCCTCCTCACAAGCTGCGTTGTTGACTTAGCTCAATGCATTTGAACCAACTTGATATTATCCTTTTTCACACGTAGGTGTTTTATTAAGTTATGAAGTGTCCCCTTTCACACTTGGAGTGTTTATTCCTCCTTAGGAGACTTGTAGGCTTTTCTACCCATTTATTCTTCAGTTGAAACTCTTTGCTAACTCTATGTTCCATTTAGCTTTGAGGCTAAAATTTGGGAACATTACACATCTCCAAAGAGAAAAGAGGTGGCTGTGTTAACTCTTCCAAAGATTTATGTATCTCCTCCATCTCCATATGATCCATGCATCTCCTCATGTCTTGATATATCTCCTCCCCTATCCGGCCTTCCCAAAAATACCCCTCCATGATGGTGGTATGCTCTCATAGACCAAGTGTGGGCGAAAAGGAAATCTTCATGAGCTTCTTCATATAACGAACACATAAAGTTGGAATCTCTAGAAGTGAAGATCCTACCATGATAATAGATGACCCCATCTCTGTTGAATATTCCTCCGGTGCAACTAGTCATACAGTATCATGCAAGCAAAAATATCCTTGGAATACTCCACCAATAGTACAGGAATTTAATATGGATCTATCCTCCCATAGTGACTGTGTTGATGATCTATCATGAAAGGAAGCATCGGTCATATGGTGTCCCCTCCTCCTTTCGCACCTACATGATAAATATGCAAGTTGGAAAGCCGCTATCCCTCATGCTTCCTCACCTTGCCAGCGCGAGAATACGAAATGAGAGTGGGTAAAGATGATGTTGAGAGTATGCCTCTCTCCTCCTTGAGCCTACCCAAGACTCTAAGCGCTAGCCTTAAAACTCTCTGGGTCTCCTCCCTCTACAGGAAATCAATAAGTAATTACTCAAATGTGTTAAGCATCCCTCATCATCTGGCAGTCTAGTGGTCTCCTTGGTGAGAAATGCCTCACGCCTGGCTGGAACATCATCATCGAAGTGGGTACACGCATATATGGATGGACGAGACTTGTCCCTTACCCTCCTTTACGCATCAGGTCTCCCTCTTCGGCCACCATCAACCATATGAAATATATAGGGGTGTGTGCTCCTCATCAAATGATGATGGTCATCTCCCCTATCTCCTCCTTGTGTCTGCATGGTTCCCAGTCCATCATCAATGGTACATGTTGATCATGATTTGTACATTGATATCCATGTCGGATCACAGGGAATTCCTTGTATTGCAATAATCCCTCTATTGGAGCAAGAGCTCCTTCTTCCTCTACATGAGGTGCTAGATCAGCTCTGAACATGACGGTGTTTCGTATAGCCAACATGTATGGCGCTCCAAGAGGTGGATCCTCTTTTGAAAAAGGGATGTACATGCCCTCTTGTTCGGGGAATATTAGATATAGGTCTTGCCTCTAACAAGTTATGATGCAGAATGTCATCCTCCTCCATGGTTTTCTGAAGTGGATCTGAGTTTAGTTTCCTCCATCACATGCAAAGGTTTTGTTTGTTTAGATTTGTTTAGATCCACCTTATGTGTTTCATAAAGTTTTCCATCAAATATTTCCACTAATGTCTTAGTGAACCTTGCATAAGAAAAAATATTTTCATTTTCCAAAGAAAAGACTCTAAATATCCACCATGCATAGGCCTTGCCTCCAAAATGCGGTGTTGCAACTTTGAGTGGCTTCCTCATCTTCTGACAGTATGATGTTGCTGCAAATAGGATTCTAGCTCCTCCACTTCAGCTCTAGCTGAAAATACAGGTGAATCATTAAAAGTGGATAGAAGGAATCTACTTCATCTTTCGCCGCTTCTCTTCACCTTTATCTTTCAAAACTGCGGGAAAGTTATGATATCTAACATACCGGGTTTGAGACTCATACTCTTGCGGAAAGAAAATCACCTAAGGTTTCCCTCTAACACATTTCTTCTTCTTCTATCTCTCTCATGGAAAAATTGGGCAGACTACGTTGAGCATCCTGTTCGCATGGCTTCATGCTCACACTCATCGTGTAATCCGGGATTCATATCCAAACTCTCTTGGAAGTTATGTACCATCTCCCTTCTCCTTTGAGATCTTCATGAATGCTCGCAAAGTTTAGGAAAAGAAAATTTGGAAGTTTCTCCTCCTTTCTTCCTCCAAAGAATGAAGTCTTATTTTTATCTTATGTTCATCTTCTCTTCTTCTTCTTCTTGATGGCATATTGGCTAAAACTCATAGGGCCGACCAATTGTCTAATATAACTGTGTCCAAATGAAGATCCGGTAATACCTTGAAAACAAAAATGGAGTGGCGGTGATAAATCACTTCGTAAAATGTAAGAAGAAACCAAATAGCCATAATTTTGGTATTATGGCGGAAAATGTGTATACAAGATATTGAGGAAGAAGAGTCCTCGATAGTCAAACGACCTCAAGAAACATGTACATAAAACATAAGATCAACACTACACAAAAAAATGCCAAGGCTATGATAGCGCGGTTTGCAACAGAATACTGCGGGAAGTGTCAGTCACAAATATGAAAATATACAGCTCATAAAATTTTAGGAGCAAAGATATAGACTCCCAAAATCAATTTCAAGACAATCTTGGAAGAGTTTAGAAATATACAAAATGTACAAAATGCGGGTTGCGGTCCTAGAAATGAGTAGCATTTTAACTCAAGGCCCAGATGGAGATGGCTTAAGATGGTCACAAGCTAAGTAGACCTCCTCCAATGGATCTTCCAAGTGATAGATGTGATCCCTGACACTGCAGAATCTCACCCTCTAATCAATACGCAAACCCTCACTGCAAATACTCATGAAAATAGTGAGTCCTTTGAGGAGATGTTATGTTGTGGGTGCAAGGAAATGGGTTGGCCAATTGCCAAGATCTGAAATATGATCCAAGGGCTTCTAATGATCTCCAAAATTAAATAAATCTTCCTACTCACAGAAAAAATAAGCTGCGAGAAGTGGTGTTGAGAAACCTCCCTTTGCAACACCCTGCCAACACCGCGTTATATTCTTTGCGAAATAACGTTGTAGCTAAAGAAGAATGCTTGGCCTCGAAGCTTGGATGAGGAAATTCAGTACAAGCTCCCTCGGGGAGCCTCTCAAGAAAGGAGAATAGATTCTAAGCAGGGAATTCCTTGTGCTAAGCAACACAACAACTACTGCCACTGTTCCGTGAGAAAATGCACAATAGTATAGCAAACCAAAATCCAATGTTCAATAACATGTCTTGCTTTGCCTTGCCCTCCTTTTATACAATGAGCCCTCTCCCACCATGGGTCCCACTCATTAGGGGTTTCCTCCACCAAGAATATTCCTCCTTATCTCTTGTGTTGTTGAAATCGAACTCCACCTCTTATCCCCGCGTGTTCGACTTGGTCCATTCGACCCTTGCCCACATGCAAATGCCCCTTTTCACACGTAAGGGGGTGTAGAAATCATCTTCTATGATGATCCCTTTTCACTTTGAGGATTTTCATCTCTAAGTGAAATCGGAAAAAATCAATATTCCAATTACTTGCTAATTTTGGAATATTACACGAATCTATTATTTCAAGTCTTCTACAATGTCGTATTTCTCGAAGAACGTGTAGAGGTGTTATGATTCGTGTGATGAAGGGTCCCTTTGAAGACCGAATGAAATAGTTAGCAATAGGGCTTTCAATATGAAAGATGGGTTGGTAGGCGGTGCATTTGAACTTGGAAAGTAGCTTCATAGGCTTATCGGTGGCTAGATTTCCAGGATTTCAGCTTGGGTTTGGGAGTTAAATTATGTCTCCACTTCCATGTCGTGGCCCGGATGGTCATTCACTAGAAGGATGAGAACCATCGATTTCCCCCTTGCGGGGATTGTGGTGTTGCAGTTTGCAACGAGATGTTGTTGTTTTTTTGTTGATTGGGGAAAAGGGGTTATGGGGCCAATGGGGGTCCTCCTAGTATCCTTTTGCATAATAAAGTGTTTCATATTCCTTGTGGATTGTTGTTTCTAGTTTGGATTATTGAGTATGAACATATCTCATGTGGTGACTTTTTCTTATTCTTCTTGTTTTCTTACCACTATGGGTTTTTGTGTGGGCTCACAGTTTTGAATGGTGGAAAACCAATTTGAAGTGACTGAGCTATTTTGCAACTGCGGAGGTTGTCTGTAGGCAGACAAACAAACATGCTCTAGGGTTCTTTGAGTAGTGGGAGGTGGAATTTCTAGGGGAGCATGGGGGTGTATTTCATACGATTGTGCAAGATTTTGAATAGATCATATCTATATGTTATTACGACGGATGGATTGATATTGTTGACCTTGTTTCCCATTAAGGTATTGCTATTGTAATGGGGGAGGAAGAGCGCTTATGATAAATGGTAGCGGATATGTCTAGGGTAGGTACCAAGCAAAGCTCACACTATGACTCAGATGACAGGAAGATAATAATTGGTTGCAATAATAAAATGTAATGTGGATGCAAGTTCAATTCCAGGTTTCGTAGTGGACAGGAGTTAGTGTTTAAAAATTATATTTCTAAGGCACCAAATGTGTTAACTACATCTCATGGTAACACGTTGTACACTTTTCAGCGTTGCTGTGAGGTGTGGGGAAAGTGCCTAATTTGGATACTATAAATCCTGTGGAATTGAAAACATACCATAGATTATGGAGGTGGTTACATGTGTGGTCGATTCAATCCTGTTCCATGTTCCCAGGTCTGACGGAACCTGTGTGGTATAGGAGGCCAAAAAGGGGTTTGTGGTTGATGGATGTTGAATGACCCCATATTTTATTAGTTCTCCATAGTTGCAAAAAGCTAACCGTTTCCTTTGTTCTCGATTTTCAAGGAGGTGTTGGTTGCCTAATAATGCCATACGGTTTGTAAAACAAAATTTTCAGCAACGGGATATCGGGACTTGTCGAGACAATAATTTCACAGTGGCAATGGGTGCCCGGGATGTAAGGTGAGATGTCCATAAGGGTATTAAACTATGGGACAAAAGGTTGGTTCCCAGGGTAATAGGTTTTCCTGCCTAGTTGGGTTTTGGGGAAGGTTTAACCAAATAGATGCGGCGTGATCATGAGACATTGTGGGCCCATAATTATGTTTGGTATAGGTCTACACAAAGGGTTGTTATATAGAGAATGTAGAATTAATGCTGGATGTTCTTGTCCTGGTTAGCACGGGGAGCAAGGACGCCCCTAACACATGTGTGGTAACACTTCCCCCCTAGTGACGAGGCTGGACGGTTGAACTCAACAAGGTTCCAGCCAAAAGGGTTATAAAGGGAACCGTGGTAGCCACGCGAGTAGAAGACGATGGCGAAGTTCTAGTAAGAAAAGCGAAATAAAAATGGAAGTAGAAAGGTTTGGAACTCCACTCATAAGCGGTGTAGCAATTTTCTAGGACCAAGAATATTTTAGCCTAATAGGTGTTGGAAGCTGCGGGGGGTGAATTAGTGTTTCTTTCAGGTGGAAGCATTAGTTAATCTTGGGGTGTGCTCGGTGTTTGTACAATGATAGCGATGGCTCCCGAAAGAGCTAAATGCACACGAGTTTTTAAGGCAGGAAACCACTCTACAGGACTGAAAGCCACCTAAATTGTTTTCTAATAATTCTTTAATGTTCAACCTCAATTGAAAATAAAGCTCCAACTGCAGAATCTAGAAAAGCATTCTTCTCAAGCTCCTTTGGATGTGGACGCTCCAACGCTTGAGACAACCCGGTGGTCCAGCAAGCAAATGCCCCAACACCCAATGAGCTACAACTCACCCTAAGCAACCACCTTACCACCCTAAATTTTTTCATAGCTTGAACATGTTGGTATTTGTAGCCATATAGCCTAGCACCACCCTACCACCTATAGAAGAATAAAAAAACAAGAATGGACTCCCACTGAGAAAAATGGTCCACTTTACAATGATATAGAATGATGTAGAAGAATAAGACACAACTGAGCCATAACCCCAACTATGACACAACCACCTAGTTGTGTTATCCTGGACCTTGACACCGCCTCTTCCCAATAACAAAAGGATAGACACATGTGCACAATTTTTACAATGGTGCATTACAATGACTTTGTGCAATGGTACATACCACAATGACTATGTGCGAGTGTTTCCCCTTAGAGACTTCATGTGCTTAACTATTGTTTTTGTTACTTTCCTTGATTTTACTCTTTTCATATACCCTCTATTGTTGCTTTGTTTTGTTTCCCTAGAAAGTCTAGTCTTTTGAGCCCTTGACAACACATGATCTGGCTTTTTCTTTCCTTCTAGGAAATCGATATTGAATCTAGTGTATCTCTGTTATTTTAGCTCCTCAATGTATGATTTTCAGTTCTATGTTCATTTTCAATGTGCCCAAATACCATAGATACGATGATTTGATTCTTCAAGAGAGAGTTATGCCAATCTCTCACAATGACCTAACAATGGTGCATTTCGATGAGGTGAAAATTTTACGGCATGCCATGTGTCACTATTTCTTCAGTCGGCTCTAAAATTAATATAGAGAACACTACATTCGAACTACACTATCTACCACTTTTTACGAATTCCAATCGGATACTCGAAGGTTATGACGATTTTCTGAGATGCTTCTTTGAGATGAAATTCGAGGTACGCTTTAACCTCACAAGTCAACACACCAAAAATATTGTAGACCTAATCTGAAATTTTTACGGGAGCTTCCTCAAGATTTTGGCTTCACCTCCTAAAAATTTCCATTGTTGAACCTTCGTATAAAAAACGTTAGAGCGAAGTTACGATGGCTTTGTTTGAGTGGCAGAAATCCCTACATAGGGAAGATGTAGAATTCACCAATTTATATAAATGCTTGGGTTGAGAGGGGCTTTAAAAGTGAACGTGGGAGGATTTTAGGAGCAAAAATTTTAATTATTGACTTTAAATGACCCATGCCACAATCCCATGGGGTTAGCCCACTAGCGAGGTTATAAACTTCCCAACATGATCTCTCAAACCGTGAAGAATTATGTGGTGTGCCGCTGTCAACAGAAACGTATCGACAAGTAGAAACCATCAAAATAATTCTTGACCCATAATATATTAATTTGGTGAGTAAAAATTCCCTTCATGTGGGGTAGCCCCTGGTCTTTCCCTTGGGTTGACATCAATGACAGCCGCATTAATCTCCTTACAGCAGTGGAAACACAGAAAGTACTCCTCTGTGATCATGATATCTCTTCCTACAACATTCTCCCCTTATACATTAATGGAAATGGGTAACTCCCCAGTACCTGACATCACATGGACACAACCACACTTCACTCCTTTATATTACGAATAAGAAAAATCTAATGAGAACTTAGGATAATCCCAAGCTTCTAGTGAAGATATTCAAATGCTTCTTGAGGTAAAGGTTTGGTGAATATGTTAGTGATTTGTTCTTTGTACCAACATGCTCAGGACATGATATTCTTTTAGTGACTTTTTCTCTAACAAAATGATATTTGATCGAACATGTTTTGTTTTGAATGTGTATGACGGGATTCTTGGAGATGTTGGTGCCACTAGTGTTGTCAGAATATGGGAATAGGCTCATTGGGCCCCATGCGTAGAAGATCTTGCAAAGTTTGTTTCATCCAAATGACTTGGATGCAACATGTTTCTGTTGCAAGAGTATTCTAGTTATTTTGTAGATAACGAGATTGGTTTTATTTCTCAACCTTGATACGAGACAACCACCTAGATAAATTTTCTCCACTAGTACTCTTACGATTATCAACACTTCTGCCCAATCATATATGTAAAGGCTTGAATAATGAGATTGTTGCCTTTGGATACCTAGGCCATGTTCTTTTGTACCCATGAATGTCGAGAAAATTATTTGACGATAATATGTGATTCTTTGGTCTTTGTGGAGATTACTACTTGTCCAATGCTTGCATAACATCGTGGGAGGTTGTTACATATGAAGACTACCAATAAAATATCTATACAACCTCTTATCCACATCATCAGGTAGTCGTCTATGCTCAATTGCTGTTACCATCGGAGTAAGGACGAGGTTTCAATCTTCCATTTAATTCTTGAGCATTTACTTGATGCTTAACACGGCTTGACATATAAATATTCCTTTCTCTTCTTTGAGATATTTAAAGCCTAAGAAGTATGTCGACTCACCAAGTAAAGACATCTTGAACTCACTTTACATATTTGTGAAAAATTTCTTACTTGGTTGATCATCATTGCTACCAAATATTATATCATACATATACCTCAACGTTGTTAAATTATCTTTGTCTACTTGTACATAGTTTCTCATGATACCTTTCTTGAACCACTTGTTGACATAGATATCCTTGAACAAGCATACCATGTTAGAACTGTGAGATATATGAACTGTCTTTAACCTACAAAAATCGTATTGTTGACAAGTAGTATAAAACCTTTGGGTTGTTCGATGTAAACTTCTTCTTTTAATTCGCCATTGAGAAATGATGACTTAACATCCATTTGGTAGAATTTTGTTTTCTTGAACATGCATAGGCGAGAAACATTTAGATGGCTTCCGTGCAGGCGGTGTAAATGTTTCGTCCAAATCAATCCCTTTATTTGTGCATAGCACGAAACCAATCTTGCTTTATTACGTGTCTGTCCATCTTCATTCAATTTTTAAGTAACACCCATTTAGTCTATTGATATTTTATATTTTGGTCATGAATAATTCTAATGTTATCGTAATTATGAACTACGGATCGTCATTCTTCCCTAGACGAGGTGATAATCTAGAACAACGGGTCAAATACTTTACGACTATATTTCGTAGCCTTAAATAGACACATAATGAAATAAAAACTTACTTGGATCACAACGCTTCCAAAGTCTCCTTCTGTCGCTTTTTCTATCGCTTCAAATTCCGATCGGCTATGAAAAATATTTCTGTGAAATGAACACTAAACGACAAGAGACGACAATAATAAGATGTCTATTCAATTTATTCTCTAAATACGATCAAGCATAAACCATATGTATCAACTGAAAATCATGATATTGAAAATAAATATTGCTCTGAAGATGCATATAAAGGAAAAATACTTGATATTATTTTATTGATGATGAAAGGGAGAGTTCTGGCTTCGATGATTGATTTAGTGTCTACATCTCCTAGCGACACCCCATATCATCACAATACCAAATATCGACAATATGTCACTCAAATCAATCTCCTCCATTGAAATTACACAAGCATTTCTCTACACATTATTCCTCCTCAAACACTAAAATTTGTGTCAATTTATCGAGTTGAAGGTAGTTTGTACGATCAATGACTTTCTGATAGTCTTGTAGATGTAAAATGGACACATATGTTGACGTTTAAAGCACATGAACTCTTCTAGAAAGGCAACGGCCAAGTGGAGATTAGGAACAATGATAATTTCGCTCCCAATGTGACCCGGCCCACATCGATGGGTCAAGTTGCTTTACACCGCCGACTGTGGGAGCTACTGCATATGCACAACACACTTATTCCCTTTAGAGGTAGCGTTGGTGAGCTCTCATACGATATGTTATGTTTTAAACTTTGGAAACCTTTTAGTGAAAGTCTTTGATTGATTTGTCTTGTTCTTTGTCTTAGGGCATGTTAACTAAATCAGCCAGGGATGATAGACCCTATACATTGGTCCTAGAGATGATGCCCGGTTAACCAAGTCATTGGGAATGATGCCAAAAATTGACCTATAACAATTTCCCCATAAAGCATGAAGTCGAGAATAATAACAACGGTGTTTGATTGAGATGCTTTACTTTATCGATGGGTTGGAGATGAACGAGTGGTGACCTGCATCAATCTTACAATACATTACATCATGATATATCCCTTGATCATAATTGTTGAGGGTAGGCATTTATGTTGCTTTTATCAAACAATCTAATAACATGTACTTAATTCATCATTCGTCATCATTGGAATGTTTCCCAAGTGGAACATGCCTGCAAATATAATTATATTGTGGATGATAATCTATATGTAAGGTCACACTAAAAATGATGTGTACAACAATCAAATGGCAATGGCTAAGAAACTAGATCTTGGGTCTTCTTTATTGTCTGTTCACTACGATGCTGGGTACAATTCATAATACATGCAAATATATGATTTGTAGTCGAACATGGAAAGACATCGTTTGATTCTGTCAGTGGCAAGGTTATTTAACAAACACGAGAGAAGCACTATTGATGTCAATGTCCCTCAAGAAATCTTTGTAATCCCAGTTTGTGAGCATGAATATATGATTTGATGTCATGTGACACAATACGTAGGTCAAAATTTTGGAGGAAGTGAGGATCTTTTCAATGTTGTAAACCTCATGGTACTTGAGATAGAGTGTTTTTAAGTGGAAATTCCTAGATAATTATTTGTTTCGACGAGGAAGTCACCTTATTTTAAAACGAGAGCTACTGATTTCGGAGATAAAGAGCATGACTTGATATAGCAATTTTTCGGGGATGATGGTCATGAGAATGAAGAAGGTTTATGAGTATTGCGGAAGGATGAGTTATTCAACTTGGATGGCTTCTTTGAACATAACGGCGACAACACAGGATGAGTTGGCGGCATTGACCCAAAACCGAGACGGTATGATGGATCATGGGTATGAATGAACCGTCAAGATGATTCGCAGCACCAAGCATTCATGGACATGGGTGAAGTGTCATGTTCGAGCGACTTGCTATATAAAGAGTGTATACTTTCCCAAATTTTCCCGGTCATTTTTCGACCGATGCCTTTTTATTTTTTAACCAAGCTTGAGAGGATAACATTGTGATCTATAATTCCACCCTTTAGGGTGGTATGTATATCGCTATTTAATAATTTAGCGATTCTGGTGAATGAAACTTGATTCTTGCTATGATGCAACAAGCCCATCACTATTTTGTGTTTTAACACGCTTGAGCTTCATAATGATGGTAGCTGGGTCCTTTTCCATATTTAGGGGATTTGAAAAAAGGACAAAAAGAAAGCCATGGTACTTATGAATTTTCGCTCAAATCAAAAAAATGTAAAATAATATACGAGAGAACCTCTTTAGTGTGTATTGAAGCCAAAGTACTATTTTTCGTAAATAATCTATCTCGATCAGAAGGGTTAAACTTATGCTAAGTAGATATCAATTCATTTACTTTTATAGCTCAAAGACAAGTTCTTGGCAATCTTACATTATCAAAGTCTGGTGAAAAGAAGACTTTCAAGGGGGTTCACTTTTCAACACTTTGTTATAAAGCTCCAAAAGATGAAAGTGTGCTTAAAATCCTTTTTCATGTTTAACAAAGCTCGAAAATAAGGAAGAAATGCTGTGGTCGGAATTATTGTGATGGCTCTTGCACGAATAATGTTCATCGGTTAAGACCTATTAAAATTTAACATCAAATGGATTAAAAATACCTATTTCATGATAAAAAAAAGAATAAAACCATAGTCATAGTAATAAATTCGTTTGCAAATAATTAATTAACTATTAAAAAGTGATGTACTATTCATTTTTACATTCCATAGTTACCATTTGCACTTTGGAGCTACTGGCTTTGATTTTCCCCCACGAACCGGATGTTGATTGCAGTCATTTATGTGGATGGATTTCATTCCGTTTGATCCCGAGTTGGTGATGTAGACCTCCTCCTTCCTTGATTATCATTTTCTTCCAATTTACGCATTTTTTTAGGGTTTTGGGGTCCTAGGTGAGTCTTGCCCAAAGAGGGAGAAACGCACCCCTAAATGTTAGGCTTTGCATGCATAGCAAGTACGGTGAAGGTTAATTGCCTTACAACCACTGTCTCTTGTTGGGGTGATTGGGTGTAATCAAATTACAGGTTTTTGCCGTGCCAGAAATGCCTAATTTTTTGCAATGAATGGAATCTAATGGATCTTATGATTTATATTCTAGTTCCATCGTTCAGCTGAAGATTATGAGAGGAACATGAGAAAAGACAGCAAGTTATGATTGCCTTAAATGATTCAGGTCATAGAGCCTAAGATATTGTGGTGCAACCATTACTTCAGGTTATCGGATGAGGCAACAAATAGAACTCTTGAAGTTCTTGTTGAAACGGATCTAGCTATCGAGGCATTTCATATTAGGTACAATGGTTCCCATGTGATCAAGTATGTGTGCTCTTACGAGGTTTTGTCGAGGAGATAGGCTTTTCTTTCTCTTGAGGTGTCTGTTGGAGGAGAGATGGTGAGAGATTATGGTTTAACATTGCTATCCGAGGAACAAAACCAAGCAAATATGGAAAGATAAACATACGAAGGATATTTAGAATTTCTTATTGAAACTATCCTTTCACGATTGAAAAAAATTTTCGGCACCGTTACACTACATGTGTGAATAGATCGTATATGTGGTCTGTGGGTATGGACGATAGTCTTCCATTTGGTGTGAAGTTGTTCTTTCAGAATCACACGAGAACAAATAGCCAAGCAAGGGAGAAGGTAGAAGAATTTCGGTTATGGTTTCTGTCACTAATATTCACCTTGGAAGACAAATTCTAATGAAGCCACAACATGTGACACTAGATGTATTCATCAAGATCTGGATGTTGAGATGAACTCAGCAGTGTTGTCTTAGAGCCAATCTACCATTGTGTTCTAGAGCTATGTTCTTTGGATTGGGTGATATATTGTCTGTATTGATGGTCTCTTTCTGGCAATAGTTTCTCGAAGGTCAGTTAGCAACTACAGACTGTAGTTGAGTTCGATAGTGAAATGTTTTTACCTGTTTCCACTATAGGTTTATACAATTTTTTTGTATTTTTTATGTTCTACAAGGTTCGCTAAATATTTTGATGTAATGGTCTTGGTCGTGTTCAACCGATGGTGAACCGAAGCGCGGAAACGGATATTGCCAATGAAGAGGGTGTTCTGAAGATCGGTCCTTCGAGGATCTTCGATGGCTAAGTCCGTGGCTGTGACACCATAGAGGTTTGACCTTCGGGATTACGGATTAGCAGATTGAAGATCTACCCATAGCTCTTAGTGACTTGCCTCTGGGGTTCCTGGCGCGTGGATGTGATTCATAGGATAGCTAGATATGCTTGTGTTACCATGAGCACCACTAGTTTACTTTTGAAGATCATATGACCAATGTGTCTTGGGCACAGAATTTTTGTAAAAACCTACTGTTTTATCTATCTAAGTTTTAATGTTTTCCTATGTTTATTGTCTAATCCTGTTCAATGATACTAATTGTTTTCTTTATATATTTTGATGTCTGTCTGAAAACTTGATTAGATAATGAATTAGTCGATATGTTCAGAATTTACGGAAATGTGTTAATGTGGAATAAAAATCAAGATGTCTTCCAAAATTGAACTCTAGAACAATATATAAATGTGGGTTTAACAATATAAACACTAGTAATTTGTATTACCACAAGTTGTGAGTCTAATAATAGTATGATTAATACCAAATGGAAAGTAACTTCGAGATAGAGACATGATCAATGCTTTATACTACTGCGATATTGTTGAGTAGTCTACCAATCGTCTGTTCAACTCAAACCCCGTAGATTCCGAGTGAAGGCGGCTCAAAGTACAAAGATGGATGCCGTGCCCGAATAGCATCATTAGCATATCCCAACAAGGGTTTTGAATATTGGAACATACTGCGATGAAATATAGCGGATTACCGCGTGGAAACTGCAAAAAAGTTGAATGAATGCCAAATCAAAAAGCAACATATATATACAATATAATACAAAAAATTACTACGGTCATGATGAAGCATAGTAGCATATTTCAAATACAACCATTTCTGAAGGCTACGTAGTAGGTCATAATAATCAACACGACTCACTGCAGGCGCCCTTAGTGAGAGCTGCTGACAATATAGGAGCCCATGCCATAATAGCTCAAAATTTCCTATACCTATTACCATCAATTTCTTGATGGTAGAAAGGACCAAGTTGTGAGAAAATGTGAGGCTGGACATTTTCGATTTGTGCCTTTATACGTCTCTTATGTGCTTCGTTGGCTAATTGGGCTTTACAACACGTTTCATCAATATGGATGAAGTTAAGGAACGCTCTTCTTCTTTTGAGGTGTCGAGTAACAAGTCGATTGCAAGTTTCAACGGCCAGTCTGTTGTTCACATTGGATTGGTAGATAGCCTCCAAAACATACACCAATTTGAAAAAGGATAAAGAAGCTAGTGCACATTCTCAAGGGGTTCGATGTTACAAAGTATAGGATCAAATGCCAATTTCTTTTATGAACTCCTATGTTCATTCAAACATATGTTTAAGAATATTGTGTTGATAGCTTCAGCTTTAACAGTTGTAGATAATAAGGTAAGTGTATACATGATAATCCTAATTTTGGTAGTTAATTCAGTGTCATGTGATTGCAAAAATATTTTACTGTAGTCTATTACTATATCTGTGGGGCCCCAAGTACAGCAGAGATAACATGATTAAAGAAAAACGTGCGATTGTCTCTGTGTCGTTGAATCTAGGCATCGCTTCAGCCCATTTGGTAAAATAGTCGTGCCGAAAATAATATAACCATGCCCCCCTAGAGATGAACGAGGGTTATAGGTCATAAGGTTAATACACATTTCGAATATAGTCCCACAAAGACAACGGATGCATTGGTCTTTGGCCGGTTTGTGGATTTTACGATCAAAATTTGGCACACATGACAAATTAAGCCGTCGAGGATGCCGATCTCGAAAAATTGTGAGCCAAAAGTAACCGGTCGTAGAGTATCTTCACCGCGGTAGCATACTAGAATAAATTTCACCTGACGACATGACAATCATTTAACACTTTTCGACCTCCTCACCGGTGGGCACCTTGTAAATAAGTATCGACACCACGACGATAAAGTGTATCGCCAACGATCGAATAATATTTCGCTTGGTATCGAATACGTCGATGTTGAGAGCGAGAGTTATTGGAGTCGAAAAGTTTGTGAGTTTGGAGATAAATGATGAGAAATCATACCAAGGATCGAGATGATCACGATCATATGGGGCTAAGTCGAGGAATTGAAGGGATAGAAATGATTTCTTCAATATTTGGCCAGTTGTCGAAATTAGTTTGCATTAATGAGTGAATAATTGAAAATAAATTGTTTATTGATGGACGATATAGTTCACTAAGATAATTTTCTTTATAATCGGGGAAAGATGGGAACGAAGATGATAATCTTGTGGTTCTCCTTAAACGTCAGTGGCTTCCAAAATATTCTGTCTCGGGGGGGGGGGGGCGAGAAACGGATCGAGGAGGAGTACCGAAAATGTAAGGAATGATCAGCAGAAACACATTTCGCTTTCGATTTGGGTTTTCTGCCCAAGCAGGATAGATTTATTTCTGTACGCTCAATAGAGGTTGGGCGGCGGCCTCATCCAACATAGTAATTTCGGAAGCACTTGTGCTCTCCCTTAAGCGAGATAGATTGGAAGAGCTCATGTAACGAGTCTCTATACTTGCAATTTTTTTCGACGTCGCGGGCGGTAATGCAAGGTTCCCATGAAATTGAATCACTTAACATTCCTACACTGTTCTAAGTTCTGGTTGGGGACACATCTAGGCAAATAGTTCTTCCAATTACACATGGTGGAGGCAAAAAGAGATAGTTGATTAATGACAATGATAGTACCTTTATGTGGAGAAGAAAATCATTCTAAAATATACAGAAATAATTAGGTCCATTTTGCATATGCCCATTGCCTTCCAAGTACAGAATATTATAGTCAAAGGGAGTAGCATCAACATCAATATTCATTATTTTCCCCCTGGTTCAACATGCAAGTTATTAATAATACCACAAAGGTTTATATGTACACATCAAAATAAATGCCTTCAACGTCGTTGATGATTGTGATAATGCTGACAGTCAAGTGATTTACAACAATTTAGAAGATATAATGCATGTAGATTCTCCCTCATCAATAATAGTGCGATGAACAAGGTGTTTGAGAACATTTATTGTATGGAAAGTGCAATTCTATTTAGTGGTTACGTGCAACCATGTGATTAAAAGCATTAAGATTAGAATCGATCGGACCAATTCACATAATAGCCAACAATAAACTTGTTTTTGGGAGGGACAATTTGTAATACCTCGGAAACGGAGACATAGGCTGAAGGATTGGGCAAATATTCAACTATATTATAATTTTGACTCTTGTGAAGGGATTATCGTTGTCGATGCCTCTTTGGTGAAACGATTGTCGATTCGGGAATAAGCGATGGGTGAGTACGGCTGGTGAACGGATTCATTGTCGAGGTAGTAGGTGATCAATGGCTTGACTACCATAATCTTTATTACGTAATATTTTAAAATATCTGTTGAAGGTTTTGTGATAGATAACATTAACACTTGGGAACTGGGAAAATTTGGATCGTAGCAACCATGTTTGTGTCCAGTTGGAAATGGGTGTTTGTACGACATAAATGACGCATGGGAAGTCTTATGATTTTGAGACTTCAACACGGTGAGGACAATCCCTAAAAAAATTTCCTCATTACGGATTATGCATAGACAACGAGTTTCAGTCCCAAACAATTAATCAAAATGATCTTTCACAACAGGTTAGAAGTTGCTTTTCTTGAATTTCCCCCTTTTTCTTGATTTCGGGTTGCTTGTCACTTTTTCCCTTTTCAAATGACATGGCATTAGTGAAGAAAGTGGCCGAGGATTAGATGTGAAAATGATGTGATGTGTGTACGGTGCCAATCAAGCCGTCTCCGGCATGAGAGTCCTTTAATTGAGGAGGAACGGTAAAAATTAGATCTTCGCGCATTAGGTTTTTTCATAGAGTGTGCCAAAGCTGAGTGTAAATCAAGTCTAAATATTGGGCACAGCGATAAATTTCTCTGCCGATGAGTGCACCTTAGCCATCCTCGGGTTATAGATGGTAACAAGGACTTAATACTTGTTCGATGGGTAAGGAGAGTACAGTCTGGAAAAAATGTCTTGACCATTCTTCGATGGCGGCAACTCATATTCTTAGGACGAAATGTGAGTAACATTGTTTGAAATTGGTCCAAGGTTGGTTCTAGTTTCACTATCGATGAGTAGCTGGAAATAAGTCAAAAATATAGTAGCTAGGCGTTGAAATTTCAAAGAAGCTCTGGGTAACTCAATGTCTTTCATTTCACAATTTGGTTTGTTTTCCTTGTTGTCTGTTGGAAAAACGGATACGAAACAAAATCATCATTTAGGAGTTTGATGAACACCATAAATAATAAGTCATTACATGAGTCGATGGATATTCTCAAGGTTTCCATTGAACTTGGGAATATAAAGTGGATTTGTAGGTATCCTGACCACTAAGGAGCATAGTTAATTGGATCATTAGGTTAGCCGATTTCATCTAGTAACTTTAAAGTTGCCAGCAAAGAAGCATGCAATAAGGTCGAGTTGGTTTCTTCAGGTGGAATGGTTGCCAATGACAGACCTTTGGCTTTAACATAAGGAATCTACTACGGCCTTGATTGGGGTTGTTTGGCAACAGAGAGTCTGTTGACCAAAACCTAGATATGATACTTGATGACAAGTTTTAGGCATTGCTGTGGCTACCAAAAGTGCAATCACCAATGTTATAGCAAGTCACGTGTTGGATTCGGTTGATAAGTATAACCGATTTCGGTTGTGACATCCCATAAAATGGTAAATGACTTGTGAATAAATAATTACGGATACGAGGTTGTTGTAAATTAACCGAAGGATTTGGGTGTTTGTGGACCCAACATTTGAGGATATTGAGTTGAAGGATTCCCATTTGATAAGTTTGTTGCCAAACATTTTGATTACCATGGGGATAAAGTTGTATTGACAAGTGGAAATGATGTGGGTGTAATAGGTTGAACCGATTTATATGAGTGTACAGCCATTTGTGGTTGGATAGGTGAGGTAAATTTGCCATGACAAACATTCCTTTAGAGCATTAAGTTTGACCAAAAAAGGGGGTGAGTGTTTCATATTGGGTGACCAAGAAGTGCCCCTCACGGCGAGATAATAAGGCGAAAATATTGCTCTCCGTCAACAGGAGTCCCATTTGATATGGTACTTGAAGAATTAGACACGAAGGACCGAAGCCGATATTACTTTGAAGATGTGTATAAGGATGCAGTGGTCGGTACTCACTATGAGGATTACTGAACAAAATATCGAATGATAAGAAAAGCATTTAGTGAAGTCCATGTATTTGAATATGCACCAAAGAAAATTCCAAATAATGATTTATGCTTTGATGGGACCATAGGGCCACGAAAATATGACTGCGGTGAATTTGTAAACATCGATGGGGGTAGCAGGCGAGGAGCTGACATAATTGGAACGGATGGCCCAACGAAGATGTTGGTTTAAGCATGGCTACTTGACCAAATGTATACCCTTTTGAATCGATGAGATTTTGAATATGGTCGGGATCAACAAGTAGATGGTGGAACAAGGAAAAGACTCGTACAAGTAAAGGTCCTCCCAAAATGGGTTGGAGTTAAAGGTGTCTCATCTTATGGGATTTCTTTAATCACGATTAAACCGAGGTGGAGAGTATTTCTTGATGGGGCCCAAAGTATGTTTCTAACGGTGGTTGGTGGTAGCGGTAACCAGATTTGACCGTGGAGAAATTTGTGGGATGACCAAATAGGAACAACTTAAGGTTTGTCGACTTAAGGATTCATATGTTCTCACAAGAAAGAGAGACGGGATGCGGATCAATTTCGGTTGAACAACATCGGGTCCAAGAGGTATGGTCTCCTTGATTGGATGGATCAATGACCACGGGTAGTTGTAGAGCCTACGTTTCGACAACGATGTGACAAATCGGGATGTGTAGAAACAACTTGACCTGTTTGCCCCTCTGGTTTATGGGAAGATGATGTTTCACAGTGCCAGTTGTCTTGATTAAAGGAAAATCGTGATCGCCTTCACGCCTACTAAGTAACCCACGGTGGTAAAAGGTGTTCAGCAGTCTATGCGAACGATGGGGAAATGATTTTGTTCTTCATAAATTCTTAAGTTTATTTTAACCAAAAACAAATTAAAAAAGACAATTCTAGGCAAAGGTTTCAACAGCTGTGACTCTCAAAATATAAAAGCGACAAATGGGGGCAAAACACAGAATGTTACATGTTTGTTCTCTATGATTTACAAGGCATTAATCAGGTTCACTGTGATTGATTGCTTTAAAATTTTATCTAATGTCACAGAAAATTTTGCTTGGAGATACAATGTATTAAACATGATGTGAGCATGGTGCAGCTTTATTACATATATAAATACTGCCTTTATGAGCCATATATCCCAGAATACTTACTGAAATAATGAATCATGCTTGTTCATAGGTGGTGTCACACTAGAATATATGAATAAATTAACATCAACTATTATTAACAGCGTTGAGACACGTCTCTAATATAATTATAACGTATTATTAATTATTAGTTCCAATAACTTTGACTGATGATGAATTAATTTATGTTGATCTTGTTTAAAAATATAGTTCTACAAATATTATTATTAATTATAAACTACAATAGGTGTCATTGTTTTAACACCATAATGAAAATCTCATTATAAAGGAAAAATAAAACATTTATAATAAATAAAATCAAAAATTTAAATAAATACGATTTTATAATCTTCTTTTAATACAAATACTACAACTGATAAATTTTTCTTTTGGTTCTTTTAATGACATGAATACCAAAAAAATAATGTTAAGTGCACTAAATCAACAAAAAAATGCCTTTTACTTTTGAGAAAGGAGGAAGCTATAAACAACAATTTCTCTTTGAAGGAAAAAATGAAGATTAACAACAACAAATTTATCCTATCGGGAAACAAAAGAATTTACACAATTTCCTTTCCAAAAGAAAATGGATCTAATGCGACAATAAAAATACTTTGAAATCAATTAGGTAATGATAAATAAAAATGCTTTAAACAAAAACAGTGAACAATTTTTTTCTTTCAAGGAGAAGGAAGTAGATGAATTCTTTGGTGATATGAGGCTCGAGGCTTTTCCAAAACACGAAAACAAACAAAGCTGAAATAAATTTCAGAAATAGAACAGGAATTTGGATGGTTTCCAAGAGGCCACTTGTGATCTCTAAAGAAGACATTACTTTGCAACGGCACAAAGGGCTTCAGGTGTCCTGCAACATTGCTTTCCTGTCAAGAGTGTGTTGGCGCGAGTGTGAGAAAAAACATTATGGCCCAACACACTTCTTTTGCAAGTTGGGTTGCTCAAAAAGACTAATCTTTGTGAGTAACAATTGCGGGTGAATAAACAGAAAAATGAGAGGCTAAAACACCTGGATAAAGACTAATCTCCTATTAAGAGTCTGTTTGTTGTACCGGAATTACAGTTACGAATTGATGGTCTTCCTTGAACGGGTGCTAATCTAGAACAACGAGGTCAAAGTTTTATGACTATCTTTCCTAACGTAACAGAGACATAAAAATGAAATAAAGGCTTTACTTGGGATCCAGAGCAACTTCCAAAGTCTCCTTTGTCGCTTTTGTTGTGACTTCATTTTCGGCAGTTTGTATAAAAATATTTCTGCAAGAATGAACACTAAACGGTAAGAGATAGCAACGTAGATGTATATTCAAGTTATTTAGCTAAACTAGTAGCTAATAAACCATATACATCAACTTAAGAAATCATGATATTGAAAATCAAAGATTATACGGATGCATAGAGGAAAAAATAACGGTAATCTTTATTGATGATAGAGAGGTTACAGCGATGATTGATTATTTCACCATCTCCAATGACATCCCGACCTCATCACAATGCAGATATCTCTCCCGGCAATATGTCACTCAAATGTAATCTCCTCAATTGAAATTCCACCCGACATTTCTCTGCCCCAAATTCTTTGCCTCAAACACTAAGATACGCCTGTATATTTATAGGGAGGGGCTGAAGGTAGTTTT
Organism: Pinus albicaulis; assembly: GCA_034641835.2. Classification (NCBI taxonomy): domain Eukaryota; kingdom Viridiplantae; phylum Streptophyta; class Pinopsida; order Pinales; family Pinaceae; genus Pinus; species Pinus albicaulis. The sequence goes on from JAXQQM020060373.1 coordinate 349,158, forward strand.
ACAATCAGCAGCTTTCCAATAATAGGAAAGACATGTTCCCAATCTTGTACACATGTCAAATGGACACATGGTTTGAAATTTGTTGCCATGTGGACTCTTACAGAAGGCATGGCAAGTGGAGATTCAAAGACAACAATAATTACATGTCAGCTATGACCAATGCCCATGGATGTGAGAAGTGCTTTTGAAGAGCAGCCTTGTGGGGCTCCCTTTTGGAAATACTAAGAGAGGGGATGAATCAGTGTTATTCAAATTGAAGGTGTGCTCGGTGTTTCAATGATAGCAAATGGCTCAAAAAGAACACGATTGCACATGGTTTAAGGTGGAAAACCACTACGGAAAAAAACCACCTAACAATTCTTTAATATTCAACTCCAGTTGAAAATAAACTCAACTTCCTAGAATATAGAAAACATTCTTCTCTGACTCCCACAATTCGATGGCTCGATCGCTTGAGTTATTCGATCCATTACAGAGCAGAATCTTCAACATTGGGCTACAACTCAACTTTAAACACCACCCTGCCTTACCCCTACAGAAGAATAAAGAAGAATGGGTTCTCATAATGATGTAGAATGATGTGAAGACAGACACTAGGTATCAGCTGTGTGCTTTGTGCTAAGCTAGTGAGTCCTGAACCTCAAAACACTCTTCAACTCTTGGCAGGATAGACACTAGAAAAAGTTTGACAATGTGTTACAATGACCGTACAATGATACCTTTTACGGTGAGCGCTGTGTAGTGCGCCTTGAAGACTTCATGTGATGAACTTCTTGTTGCTATTCTGTCTTGGTGCTGTCTTTTCATGCTACCTCTTACGCACCTTGGCTGCTTTCAACGCTATAAAGTACGGTCACCTGCAACCGTGACAACACATGATCTGGGTGCCTTAGGGCTACGTGTGAATCTGGTGTATCTCTATAATTTCAGATCCCCAATATCTAATTTTTGGTCCTATAATGATCCTGCGGGCCTGTTCAATGCCATAGGTCTGGCCATTTCATTCTTCACGTGTGGTAGAACACGATACCAATGCACTAATTGTCGATTGTTTAGTGAAAGCGACAAACATAAGCGTTCACGTGTCATGCTTCTTCATTGATGTCTAAAATTATGATGAAAGATAAAACTACGGTCATATATAACAACACTGCAGGAATTCCAATCTAAGATACACGGGAAAATTTAGATGGTTTCCCAGTCACTTCTTTGAGATGAATTTGAGGCTTCACTGGCTTGGCTTTGATGTACTCTCTGAAAATATTTTGCACCTTAATCTAAATTTTCAAGGAGCTTTACGTAAGGTTCGTATAGCATAAAAATTCCAACTTTTGAACCTTCGTAGAAAAATTTTAGAGCGAAAATGCATATGACCTGTGGGATATGGTGAGAATCTCTTACATAAGGAGGATATGAGGATCATTTATATATAAATTCTTGGGATTGTGAGAAGAAACCCAACAGTGAATGTGGGAGAGATTTTGGACTTAAAAATATTAATTATGAATTTTCATTGTCTCCCCTGACACATAGGGTTTGAGCATATGTGAGGTTACAAACTTCAAACATGAATATCTCTCAAACTGGCAAAAATTATGTGGCATGCCGCCATGTATCCCGTGGAAACATATTGACAAGAAGAAACCATCGAAAATAATTCTTGACCAAATCTATATTAATTTGGTGACTCATTCTCCCATGCAATATTGAAGTTGTCTCCCTTGGTCTGGCTATGGGTTTACATCAATAATAGCTAATCAACAATCTCCCCCCACAGCATTGATGGCATGAAAGTGCTCACTGTGATCTGGCTACTTGCAACATTCTCCCCGCGCTCGTGGCAAGGGGTAACTCAAGCAGCCATCACGGACACAACACACGCTTCCTCCCCTTTATATTACGAATAAGGAAAAATCTAGCCAAGGCAAGAATAAAACACGGCGAAAGATATTCAGTAGCTACAGTACTCTCCCGATCATCAACACATTATTTGCCAAGTGGCATCTATAAAGGGACAGATAATGAGATTGTTACCCTTGGGATATGACATAACAACCAACTCCAAAAAAAAGAAGAAAAGATATAACTTGTAGAAATGAGCCACTTCGAGGGGAAACCTCCTTACGGCCCATGACAAACAACGTTCTTGGATGATGGTTCACAAAACCTCCTTTCTGTATGTAGGTGCTTAAAATACATAATGTAATCCTAGTGGGCATGATCGCTATGCCTGGCCGACCTAACAATAATAATTTAAGGCACAATAATAACAAAATGGAAGGTTTTAAAGAACTTTATTAATAAATAAGGGTTTACACTAGTAACAATGACAAGGAACATACTAGTGATATGGGACCTAACACCCTCTCCTTCAAAAAAGTGTTGTCCTCAACTTACTTGGGTAGCCCTACGAAGTGCTTCTCTTACCCGATTCTCATCCTCCCATGTGGGTACGAACAGGTAAGTTCTTCCACTTCGAAGTAGGATACTCCCGAAATTGATCGATTAGTAGTTAACAAGGTTCTTTTTTCCATAATCCTTCGAGTTCCAATATGATTTTAACCACCGGAAGTTCTGTGGCAATCTTATTTGAGCTGGGGAAGATTTTCACCTATAACCTTCTTTAAGCATGAAACATGACGGATGCTCGCGAAGAAGCAGAAGCCTCAATTTGTATGTATAGTACCAATCTTTTGCAACACCCTTGTAAGGACCATAGTCCTTTGGCGATATAATTTGTATATTCTTTACTTGCTTGAGGGACATTTGTTTGTATGGTTGTGGCGTAAAATGAAGTGCCCAATCTCCTACATCAAAACTTCTCTACCGCTACGATGTTGATACTTGCTTTTGTTTCATTGGGTTGTACCCAAATTAGGGTTGTCTTCAAGTTGGAGAACTTCTTCTTTGATGCTCGATGTGATGTCTTGCCCAGCAGACCTTGAATTTTCCCTTAAAGATGATGTGATGGATGGTGGATGATATCCATAAAGTGCCATAAATGGGGTCATTTTTTAACATGGGTATGGAAGAGTGTTATACCACCATTCAGCGAGGTAACCACTTGACCCATTGTGTTTGTTTATCGAGATACAAAACAACGAAGATATCCTTCAAACATTTATTTACTATCTCGGTTTGACACATCGGATTGAGAGTTGGTATGGGTGACTATGAGCTAATTGGGTACCCAAACAAGAAAATAACTCCGTCCAAGAATTTCCCGATCAAAAATGGGATCTCTTGTGGCTCACAACCCTTAGACTTGTGTAGCTTTTGGTTACGTGTTCATAAATGTGTTAACTTATTGTACTTTCTTTAAATGGATGAGATAAAGCACAAAAGTGTGCACTGTGACAAGTCTATCAACTACTGTGATGACACTCTTTCCTTGGACTTGAAGTGAGCTTTGTGATAAAATCATTGGAAGTCTATCACGTTGACTTGGGATGGATAAGGTTGTAGAAGTCTGAGGTCTTAATTGTTTCCACTTTATTGGCAAACCAAACATTCGCCACAAACTTTCGAATATCGGTTAAGGCCATCCCAAAAAATCTTTCTTCACCACTGTGGTAAGTTTTTAAAAATCCTGAGTGTCCTCCTAAAGGAGAAGTGTGGAATTCCGGAAGATCTTTTATTTTATTTGGGAATTCTTACAAAGATATAAACGTCTGTGTACCATAAGGAATCATTTTTCCAACTAAATGTATCGGACTATATAGAATCTTCGCTGCCAATTTTGAGTAAGGTATTCATACATCTTTGTCCTTCTTCCATTCATCTCTTGCTTTAGCTAACTCCAAATACGGTTGGACCTTGATAACACAAAGCAATGCTTCCTCTTCATTCTTTCTTGAGGTGCATACGCAATAACCTTGACTTTCCTTTTTTCTGGAATTATTTCAGTCATAACCCAACACCTTTGTGACCCATTTTTGTATTCTTCGACAATAGTCTTTGTTCCAAAAAGTCTTCCAAGACTATCATGATCCAGTTTTCTGTCAAAGTGTCTTCCCATTAGGTAAGTTAGTCATTTCTTTAGTGCATGTAGTATTGCTAACATTTCCTTCTCATAAATAGGTTTAACGTAAATACTTTCCTTTGATTGGACGACTTTTCAAAAGCAATGGGTCTTCCTTTACTGCCCATTAAAGCTGCACCAATTCCATTTCACAGGCATCACATTCACAATAAAGGTTTTTTGCTGAAATGGTCTAGCTAAGACAGTGCTGAGCACATTGCCTCTTTAAGACCTTCAAAGGCCTTAGTTGTCGGAGGTCCATGAAAATGCATCTTTCTTCAATAATGTTGTTAGAGGTCTTTGCTATTCATAATTCTTAACAAACTTGGAAGTAATACCACAGTAGCAGAAATCCCTGCATGGCTTCTTTATGGTTGTGGCGGTTTTCCCATTCCTTAATGGCTTTAATTTTGTTAGGGTCTACTTTAACACCTGCGTGAGATACAATATGACCCGGATATTCCACCTCTTGTACTCCAAAGAAAACATTTGGATTTTTTTATATAATTGTTTCTCCGTGTTTGAGCACCATCGACATGTTCAACACAGTCCTTCCAGACCTGCTGGCAGATTAGTATATCATCAAAAAATACTAGCACAAATTTTCTAAGGAAAGGGTTTGAAAATGGAATTCATCAACCCTTGAAATGTAGAAGGTGCATTGGTAGATACCAAAAGCACTGACCAAAATTCATAATGACATAAGGTTCGAAATGCTATTTTTGGAATATCTTGGGTCTTCATTCTAATTTGATGATATGCTGACGAAGATCCAACTTGGTAAAATAAATTTCTCCATGTAATTCATCCAATAATTCATCGATCACGGAGATGGGTATCTTGTAATGGTGAGCTTATTGATCTCCCCTATAATCTGGACACATTCGCCATGATCCATCCTTCTTGTGTGACTACGAGGAAGCGAGAGAAAAGAACTTTGGCTGGGACTTGAATTATACACTTCTAACATTTACGCAATCATACGTTTCAATTTCGCTCTTTTGGAAGTAAGGATATCTGGACCGGATGTTTGGAGGAACACTTCTTTTGGAATCAAATGAATAGCATGATCATGATCACGAATAGGTGGGATCCTTTGGGAGTTTCAAACACCTTGGAATGATTGTCCAAGACATTGGAGATACGAAATGAGTGATTTGATGTTGGAACTTCTAGTGAGCATAATTGTGCAATTACTTCTCAATAATAACACACACAAAGCTTTTCATGACATTAGAACTTATTATCCTTCTGGCTTCACCAATGCAAAATGATTCGACTTCCTTTCCCTTCGAAAAAAGTTTCAAGAAAATTTCTTGAAAATTAAAAAGCTACGAGTCACCCCAAAGATTGTAACCATTGCTCACAAACATAGTAGGCACCTCCCCATAGGAATGGCAAGCATTGGACTAGTCAATACATATTCCCCCATGGTTGGCTTGGTATGTGGCATTTTCAGGAAAATTTTAAGTTCCTCCATTTACCTTCATCATCGCTTGATGCAGTGCGGGTATAGGCTTGATTTAATTCCTTGGCTGCCTTATAATGAATAAAATTATGGGTGCTACTGAATCAATCAACACTATTGCCCTTTTTCTTCTTTATATGTCCTTCTATCTTGAGAGTTTGAGGAGTGGCCAATTCATAACGATGCATTACCACACACGATATGGTGGAATTTCATTTCTTCCTTCAGGGGTGGTTCTGGTGTATATCCTCTTTCTTGTTCATTTTTCTTCTTCTTCTTCACAATCTATGTAAAATAATTTCTTGTCTCTCTTGTTACTTATGACCTTTGATGTGTTTGCTACTCTGTTAGCAAAAGCCCTTTGCTCTTTCTTCAAATTTTGGTGACAACCTTGTAGGTTGTGGAAATCTCGGCGGTAGCAACACTTCCTTCTTTGTAGAATTGAGTGGTAGGCTTCCTTATAGCCATAATTTCCATTCAACTTTTCTTGCCAACTTGAATACACTTCTCCAATGAATCGGAGACTTGGCACGAACTTCATGTTGGATAACATCCTTTAAAGTGCCTAGGAAGAGATCAATCCTGCTGTCCCTACGAATGCCAGTTCACACCTGTTCCCATGATGATTTTTGGAAGTGCGATGTCTTTTAAACCCTTTTGTTTGAGATTTAATTGGGTAAAGAAGGTGTTGCTCTTTGTCCTCATAATGTGCTATCATTTCCTCCATAAAAAATTGACCAAATGGGCCTTTTACGAAACAAAGCCATTGATACCATACAAATGTATTTTGTTCTAAATGTAAAAATTCTTTCAGTACGTACCTTTTGTGTGTTTTTGCACGTTATGGAGATCAAAATATTGCTCCATCTGTATTATCATATTCTTAGGGATCCTTTCCATCAAGCACAACATTCATCTCTATTTTGGAATATGGTGGTTCTTCCACTTAAAATTCGAGTTTATAAAATCATGATTAACATTATTTTGTTCTCATCATGAGGTTCTTCTCTATATTTCCGCCATTAGGAATCATTTACGGTTTAAGCTTGTCATCAAGCCCCATGTGTCTTTTAGATCACTCTTCATGTTTTCCATGTTTATCTTTGTGTCATCCATCTTAGCTTCCACGCCATCCATCTTTAGCTTCCACGCCATCCAATTTAGCTTCCATTTGCTTTCTTCATTTCCATTTCTGTTTGTTTCTCTTTAAGGGGTAAGCTGTTGCATTGCTCTTGTAATTTTGATAGATCATGTTACCAATTCTTCATCTTCATGAGTCATAATGAGAGCCTTCTAAGGCTCAATGGGCTATTGAATTCTTTTTTGGGGCCATTTTAAAATCCAATGTGATATCTATTCTACAAGTTTCCCTTCGATCAATTCAACTTGATTCTTCAAACAAGGCTGTAATTCGAGAAAAAAATACACACCTTTACTGGCTTTTTAAGGGCTCGATATTGAAATTGAATTATCTCTGTAATTGAAAATATTCGATATCTCCGATTCATCCTAGTAGCCCTGCGGAAAGCGTCTTTCAAATGCCACGGTCTGACCTGATTTGGATTCTTCAGCTAGATTTGACAAGTAATCTCCTGATGACCTAATTTTGAGTGTAGCCGGTTCAGTAAGTGAGCACGACTTGCCACCGTGCCACTGTTTTGTTCTTTGTCTCTGAAGTTGGTATCCAAGCTTCAGGGCTGTTATTACTTGTTACACTTGCAATAACTCCAATCCAATCTCCCGGAAGAGAGTTATTGAACTTTTCCACGATCACCTCTTGAGATGAAATTCGAGGGCACTGAAAAAGCACTGTTACGGATCATATCTCCAGAAATATTGTGGACTTGACTCTGAAATTTTTTTGATGAATTTCCTCAGGATTTCAGCTTGCTTTATTTGAATTTCAGTTAGACATTAAGCAAAACATTTTTATAAGCGAAAATTCCCACGATGACCTGTTTGGGAGCTTGAAAAAAACTATTACTGAATGATGTCTCCGAAAATGTTGTGAACCAAGCTCTGAAATTTTTAGAAAATCTTCTCAGGATTTCAACTTCGCACCCTACGGAACAAGCTTAGAAACTTCTCGTAGAAAAAACGTTGTAACGAAAAATTCCGCGATGACCTGTTTGAACAGCGAAACCTAGAATCCGAAGCTACGTGCAAATGTTGTGTGTCAACTCCAAGAAAGAATGTAGCTTGTATATAAATGAGCCACTTCGAGGAAACTTGTCCAATACATTACATAAATGAACAATTCTTGGGATGGTAATTGCAAAACCTCCTTTCTATATATAGGAGTCCATGGGAGCTGTTATGTAATCCTAGTGAGCCTGGCCCCATATAACCGACCATGACATAATTTAAGGGCACAATAATAAAAAAATGGGGGTTACAAGGGTACAACAACAACAATAAGGGTTTTACACTAACAATGACAAGGGGCTATACTAGTGATATGAGGACCTAACGGATGCCATAAACATATTCTGTTGCTCACTTTTAGACGAAAGAATTATTTTGATGGCAATAATATGTGATTCTTTTGGTCTTTTGTGGAATCTTTCTACTTCTCCAACGCACGTAACAGCATCTGGTACAAATTTGTACACATGAAGACTACCAATCATAGATACGCACAACCTTTGATCCACATCATGTGGTAGATATCTTGTGCTCAATTTAAACGTCTGTTGCCATTGGAGTAAGGATGGGTTTGCAATCCTCATTTTAAATTTCTTGAGCATTTCCTTTATTTACTTGGCTTGACACTAAATATTCCTTTCTCTTGTTGAGATATTTGAAGCCCTAAAGTATGTCCAGCTACCAAGTAGAGACATCTAAAATCACTTTGCATATTTGTAACAAACTTCTTACTTAGTAGAAGGTCCACTTCTTCTTCTTTATGCTTTGAAGTAGGTTCTGTCCTTTGTAAGATCATTCATTGCTGATGAGTTCTTCCAATGCCCCTTGATTGGCATATTTTTTAGGATAGTTTCCTTTCTTCATATGCAACCGTGAGAGACTACTTCTAGCTTCTGTTTTTTCCTTTTCTTGGTTTCTTTCTTCGACTTCTTTTGAAGTGACTCTTCAATGCATTTGTGTTGTTCAACTTCAATTTTTAGACCTTGAACTTGTTCTTCAAGAGTATTGGAATGGATCTTCTCTTGCCCTTGAGCTCTTTTTATAAGTTTGATTGCTTCCTTGAAAATTCTTCTATGGTCAATCCTTCTTCTTCATTTTTGATACCTCTTGTTTGTTGTTGGCATGTAAACAATACTCTCTCGTCAGCTTCTTCTTCCTTTTGTCATTGTCTTCATCGGATGATGAGCTATGTCTTCTTTAGAGAGAAAGTTCCTTTTGGATCTTACTTGTTGAATTTATAAAAGAAATTCTTTCCTTTTGAGTTGCCATCACTTGGCAGGACATTTTGATGCGAAATCTTAACCTCACCATGACCCTAAACATATCAATGGAAGTTTACCTTTTGTTTTTCCCTTACCAATTTTTAGTTTTCTTGTGGTGACTCTGTCTTCATCCAGAACCTTCTTCTGTATCTCCCTTTTCTTCTGCTTCCGGTGCATGTCTTTTCAATTGAAAGGTTGTTTGTCCTTATTGGTTTCTTAGATGCAATGAACGCGAATTTCTAGATCGAAGTACCCTCTTCTTCATTAATTCTCATTTCATATGCTATACGAACCACTGTAATTTCTCTTTGCTGAATTTTTCCATATTTTCACTTGTATTCTAAGACTGACATTCTTTTGAGTTGATCTCCTAGTAGCGTTCTAAGAATATTTTGTATAATAGTCTTCTTATCAAGCAGCTCTCCCAATCCTTCTAGAGTATTGAGCATTTCATCAACGTATTGGAAGTGTGTAGCAATATTGCCAATCTTCTTTCCTTACGAGTTGCTCAGAATTTTGCTCTATAGGTTGAAGCTTTGCTTCTTTGACAGCTGGTCACTTTCATACACATCTGTTCTCAAGCTTGTCCCATATATTTTTGAGTGTTTTCAACTTCTTATAGTATGATAAGCAGTTCAATAAGTCCACTAATAATAATATTCTTTTTTGCATCATTTACCAAATTCTTCTTGTTGTTCTTCTGGGATTTGATGTAAATCATTTTGAACAATGTCCCATAATTCATAACCTTGGGCCAAGAGATAGACCTCCATTCTTTCTCGAGGTATAAGTATTTTCATTGAACAAGAGTGTACCATTCTTGGTATGCTCCATGAGCTCCTTCGGTACGTAAAGCTGACAGAGGAACCAAGCTCGGTTTCCAGTTGTTGGAAATCTTGCAGAGGTGTGGGTGTGTTTCTTTCAATTAGAACGGTAGTGTTTTGGGGAATTTCACCTAGAGGGTTGTTAGGTTTGTTCTAGAAAAGACATACTATGAGAGACTCACTGACCATACCGTTCGGAAAAACTAAATAGGTAGAATGAGAAGAGTTGCCCATGATTCTCACAGTTGAAAGATCACAAGGAGTTCAAACTGACCAGCAGTATTCCTTCAACGCAGAAAGACAAGAAGAAACAATCACAAATGACTGGTTATTGCAACTTATATACTCGACATTGGTGATTCACATGTTCTTAGTAAATCATAATGAATGTGCAGCATAACAAATGTTCTCATACATATAAGCATGCACTAACACGTTGGCGAACGACATGATACTTGTATTATAAATAGCATGTACAAAAATGTGGTGGAGAGATCACTGATCCTTGTGACCTTCGAACGGAACCGTCATCCCGGTTAAAATTAGGCCATACCCTGCAACGTGGACTCCTTCAATGCAATTGCATACGAGATGACATATGAGAGATGAGAATCTCAAGGAAACAAGGGTTTCCTATAATGAGCGGGAAGTGCGGGAGGCACGGGGAATCGGTTGGATAGGGAATACCAACGGTATAATATCAGCTAATTCTCTCTCTCCTTGAGCCATACACATGAGGGGTTTATGTCCCCTCCAGTAGTTTCAACGAGTTGGAAAGCAGTTGGCCACGTCTTTGGGGTGGTTGAACACAGTATCAACCAGTAGCTAAGAATAATTATATATTTTTAAGTGTTTTAATGGCATACGAAGAATTCTAGGCCGGACTGCGTATACACCGAAAAAGTACGGGCATAGTCGCGTGTGGGATTTTATAACATTTTAAATGAGTTTGTCCAGAGTCTTTGAGAATGGGTGCCCAAAATATCAAACCAATCATGAATCATGTGAAGGTGAGAAATGATGTTATAACAGATGCCCCCTAATATGAGGTCGGAAAGGGGTACATGATGGCCGATAAATGTCCACTAGAAAAAACTTCGCGAGGACAGAGAGGACTTCACCGGTTCAACTTTGTGAAGCCAATGAAAGAAAACGGTCGCTCTGTCTTTGATGAACATGTAATATCGATCAAAAATACATCATATATAAAGTAGTGAATAGATCCGAACGTAGCAACAAGTATGGCTAAACTAAGAAAGTACCTGGCGAATCATCCCAAACATGTTTTGAAAATACAGTACCGAATCAATGTCCCAGTATCCATATAAAGAAAGTGATCGAATGGTGCAAGCTGGATGCCAAATCAAGAATAAATACATTTTAAAATCTCCGTCTTTGGATCATAAAGAGGTGGATCAAACGGTACCAATGTGCAACTGGGGCCAACATGTAAGATGTTGTTGTGTTGAAGCTGCAACATATAAGGGTGGACGGCATCAGCAGCGAGATGCGAAAGAATCATCGAAGTGGCTGAAAAATGCTGATGCAACCGAAGGTGTGCAAGTCCTGTAGCACAATTCTACCTGATGGGAATAAATAGCTGAAGTCGACCATGTGAGAAATCGTTGGACACGGTCTGACGGTGTATATCGTTAACCAGCGAGACAACCCACCGATAATGATAAGCAGGTGTCAAGGTGCCCCGGTACAATCGGCAGAATGAATGAATGAGTTGAAGTCGAACACTTGAAAGAATCTGCCAATCGAGGAGCGATGATGAATCACTAGCCGATGAAAGGTACTTCGCGGTATTTATGAGCACCTAAGAGTGCGGCAAAAAGACTCTGAACCTTATTCCCGGAGCAATGAGTGGGAGTCGATGGGGAAAATATCACGGAAGGAGAGCATTAAGGCATCCCACATCGATCCCGGTGCGAGTGTAACCGCGAGGCAGATTTCGGAAGAATGGGGCAGTAGGTAGCGGAGCAAAACGAGAAATCGTTTTTGACATGCACGAAGATGAAGCTGGCGCACGGAAAGCCTGCGAGCTAACCCAATAGCCAAAGCGGCACGAGCGAAAATCCCACCAGGCTGGATCGAATGGAAATCAAGGTACGTTTGCCACCGAATCCCAAGTGTGATAATGTGTGCGACATCGAGCCGGGGGAAACCACTCGATCGAAGACCCATGATGATGGTCAAATGCGAGCACGAGGTCACTGTAATGAAATAGGCCCCAGGCCTAACGACTCTGGGTTTCACTCTCGGAGCAATGTGTCGTAGTCGATAAGAGACAAACCGCCGTGAGGGCTCGACGGGACCTTCTCAAGCCGGCACGACGAGAAGACCAAAACATACGGTCGCAGACGGACATGATGTGACAAGACCGGAAGGCCGGGCGAATAGACCAAGTCGGGAACACTGAATGGCCGGCCTAGGAGTTAGCTTCCCTTAGTTGAAAGCCTTGACTGCGTGATGACCATGGAGGCAAAGGCGGCCAGCATGTGTTCACTGTCAGAGGCAAAACAGCTCTCATATGATTGGAAGAGATAATAACCCGGGGAGAAGGCCCGTAGGTGACTTATGTTAAAAAAGGTTGAACCTAGGTCAAAACTAAAATAATCTGGGCAGAGAAATATGTATAGTGTGTGCTTTGTTGAGCGACAAGCGACTCATACGCCATCAAATAACGAAGATACATCTGGGCTACATCCTTTAGTATATTTTGATTTTTTTTTTTATTTTCATATAATAAGCACGAAAAAGAATAAAGAAATTTATATGGTACAATGGATGGAACACGTGTCAAGAAATCGGATACTGGTTACAGGTTGGAACAATCCTATGCTCAATACTGGTGGCCGAGCGGTACGATCGTTGCTCGGAGAAACGTTCTCATCCATGGGTACAAAGGTGTCAAGTCGACAGTAGCTAGGGTATGTACGTGGTGGATTATTGTCTTTCGGAGAAAGTCGGGTCCAAAAAGTTGAGCAAAACATCGAGTCCAAATAGGCCGGCTACAAAGGCCGGAATATAAGCAAGCCTTCGTACTTGCAATGTAGTGACACAACTTAAATAGCACGGCGGCCTCTGGGGCAAAAACGAGAAAAAATGATAAGTGATGAAGAAAAAGGCCAGGCTTCAACATAAGACCGCTAGGCGGGACTAAAGAGGACTCTCGAGCCTATGTAAACGTAGACGACAAGTGAGGAATAACGGGAAGCCCGCGCAAAGAAGGCTCTACCATCAGGTCATTTGATTAAATAATCGGCGGGTAGAAATGGGTATAATATGTGACCACAGTGGGATCGACCCTGGGCAAGTGATCGATATGGAGGCTAGAATGCAAGATGGAAGTGGAAGTTTCCCTAACCTGTATGCCCCGATGGGATGTTACCCTCCCAGGCGGAAAAGTCGGAGAATCATGGATCAAAAGCCGGAAAAATGCCAAAAGTCATCAAAATGTACCCAAACATGCCAAGCACAGGCCTTCCAAGCAAGCAGGGTTGTGCGACTTAAATTTGAATTGAAAAAATAAGCATAAGTTTGAAAGGTATTAATTTTGCTTTCAATAGGTAAATTACCTCATGTTGGTTCATTATTCACTGGGCGGTTGGAAAAAGTGTACGGAGCCAAAAAACTGCCCCAAGTCAAATCGAGACAACGTGGACTCCAGTAGCTTGGTGGGCATCCTTAATCATGCTGTTTATTCATTTTAGTTGGAAATTAAAATTAAGTGATTTTTAACACAAACCCTTAATAAAATACCTGCAGACTTCACATGGGTTCATTTAAAATAAACCTTGCGTCTCTGCCTTGGTAACAAGGAGGAAAAACACAGCAAAACATCACTCACTGGGTGGAAATACAAAAAGCATAGCTAATGCATAATTTAGTTAATTTAATAGGATGATATCTTAACACAGAGCACGTGAACATGTTAATGTGCAGAATGCCACAGATGGCATGGGCATGGTATCCTCCCAAAAAATTGGGTTTTAGATTATTTTAAATACACGTATGGCAATGTGGGGCATAAGTATTATTAGTCACAGGTGAGATGAGATTGCTTTATTATTAATTCAATTATATGCGTGATGGGGCATATGTTCATTCTGGATACTCAGGAGGCGGGCATTCGACTGCAGAAGCCTGGGAGTTTAGTGAGACTGTCTATATATTCGTAATTCCAAAAAGTTGAACTCAGATTTCCATTAAAGATATCAGGGTTGCCATATGATATCCTCCATACTGTCAGTGAGGTGGCAGGATCACTCACTGTCCAGGCAATCAGGGCAACAAATAGGCACCCGCCTTTTATGTGTACATGTAGGTGCGCAGCTCATGTATGTTGTTCGTTTAATTATCTCAAGACATGAAACAATAATGACCTTTATTAAGCAGCAAAGACAAACATTTTTATTTTAATTTCATTTGACTTAACATTCTTCTTTGGAAGGTTCTAAAACACGAGACCAGGGTGTCTCTTTGTGGTGTGCCGCGGGACCCAAAATTGCCGTTGGCCAGTTTTGATAAAGAGTAGAGGTGTGGTGGAACCCGTCAGGACGATGGACATTACGTGGTGGGGAGAACAATTATAGTGGGCAAGCTATCCCTGTAAGATGGTTTCTGTGATCCCAGAATCTGGTTCTTCACACAACCACAACGTAAAGGTGATCGATGGGTTTTACAATTGCCTCACTGTCAGTCTTTTGGTTTTTAAATATGTGAAAAATTAAAAAAACAACATATTTTTTGATTGATTCATAATGACCAACCAATTAAAGCCAGTCATATTCAGTTATTGGGTGATTTTCAATGTCTGATTCCCCCGCCATAAAAGCGTCGGGGAGCGGAAGCGATTTTATATTATTGAATAGTATATTGCAAGGACTAAACATGATGAGGCATAAGCCCTAGTTTTGTACGGTTGGTTAAATTTTGTAAGTTTTTTGACCTCGGGGTGAAATGTCACTGTCTGCGTGTTTGATTAACAGTGCATTAAAATGTATCAAATACTTAACAGTGTTTTTAATGATTAAAAATTTTATTGTGTGAATGATTAATGTGCCAATATCGTACTTGATTAGTATGATCCCCGACAAAACCCAATTTGTCGGGTCGAGGAATATGAATGAATGTTAGAAATTGAAATGACCTTTGTAACAAACGTACCCTCAAGAACAATCGTAGCTAAAAATGGATCTCGTGCCAAAATGTTGTTGTTCAACTGCGGGCACACCAACGGAACAAAGAAAACTACAACGAATCAACACCCAAAAGATACTTATACTCAGGGTAGATGAATGACAGAATTATGTCTCGATATTATTGAGCGGACCAATGCAGACCCTCTTGATGCCAACGATGAGCCGGATGGGATGACAAACCCAAACTGGAAGCCAGAGTTTACGTTTAATGCTACTGCTTTCATCGACGAAACCAAAATGACTCATGGCCATCCAACACAGCATGGCAAAAGCGAGGATCAAAAAAACATCACCACCTCGTGAAAAATCGAAAATCAATCGGATATGCTAAAATAAAAAAACTACTATATACAAAAAGCAAGATGCCGGAGCGAAGCCTGGGCACTGCATGCTTCTTCAAATAAGAGCTGACCCAGGCTCGGCAACTCGTTCCTTCGAAATCAGCAACAAGGTATACGCTCCTTTCTTAAGGACTTTTTTTAACGATATGGAAGCACATAGTTGGCTACCCCAGAGGACGTGCTTTTCTTGAACGTAGACCAAAGCAAGGTCGCCGAAAGACCCTAGGCTTCGAAAACGCCTTGTGGCTAAGTACACACGGTTTTTATTAAGCATTCATCGTGGCGCTCTAAATACTGCTCATGGGGATGTTGAGATGAAGAAGGCATTCTTCCGGACTAGAAGTGCTCGGAAGAGTTCATGACTAATCGAAGAAAGATCATTCAATAGATAAGGTTCACCCATACTAAGCGAGCGAAATCGGCTTGAGTTGGTTCACCATCTGTGTGTAGAGTACGGATATAGCATAATATACTGAAAATAGGATCTATGTTTGTCAGTTGTCGCTGAAAGGAGTGTCCTTTACGAGATTTGTTCTCTACTGACTTCCATATGGCTGGCTTGAGATAATATAGAGATAGATATACAAAACCCAATTTGAAATTAGCTACAGTAATATGCTGTTCTGAAAAATGGTTGCTTGTGGTCGGTGTCTCTAGGTATGCCAAAAACGAGCGATAACTTGGTTGAAAAGAACAAAAATTTTGGGTCTCTTAGTTCCCAAAAGTAGGCATAATAACAAATACATGGTAAAATGGTCTACTTACGATAATGTACTTATTGTTCTTTGAAAGGCGAGTTACAAGTAGTAAAATCATACCCCACTTTGTAAGTTAAATAAATGTGGTAGGAAAAAGCAGTGCAGATGAGCACACATTTTGAGTATGCACTGACACGGATGACACTTCTTGGTAAGACAAATGCCGTCTTTGAAAATCGAGGGTAAAAGTATATTGTAAATGTTGCAGGCACAGCAAGCCCGGATAGCGTGACACCCCCAACGAAATCTTGTTGAGCACGACCTGAAACTGTTAAGTTAAAACACGAAGGTTGAATCAACCTGAGTAGTGCAAAACATCACCAATAATCGGACAATTCTAAGCAGAACGACACGTTTACGGCGTATGCAAAAAGTGGGGGGAGAATTTGTCGATTAAGGTACAATGATGTCCACCAGGGTCTGTGGAAGATAAAACAGTGCTTAATTCCAGGAAAAGTGTTAGCCATCGTTATTTTTTTTACATAATTAACATTGATGGCTGTATCCCCTACAGTGAGTTTCTGAGCGATTTCATGTCTGTCAATATGTCATCAGCCACTCCCTGAGCTTTTCCTTTCTGCTTTAGGGTTGGCCAACAACACGTCAAAACCTCCTCACAATCCTATCTGGCTTCGACCTTGATGCCGCCCATCGACACAAAGGCAAAATCACATACGGTACCAAAAAGTCTACCTATGTTGAAATGCAAGCACCAAGACATTCACCCATGGCAATCGTCAAAAAACCAAAAGCCTCCATCACCTCGTTCGTACTGGTGACCTCTCACTTTGGGGCCGGTTTCCCGACAAGCGACTTTCGTGCGCGCCACTCCACCCTAGATGTTGCTGCATAAAAGCCCAATCTCAGCTTTGGCTGTTCTGGGTTTTTCACGATGTTCTGCTTTCTACAAAGGCGGAAATATAATTTCATCTCATCGGAGTAAATGTTTGGGTTTACGAGTTAAGAGGAGCAATTTTGCTTCTCGTGTAACTTGGGCGAAATATGTCTGCAAAACAAAAAAAACTACTCCTTGGACTTTGAACTCCTTGACATGAAAATCACCGATGCAGAAAAAGGATACAGCGTGACAAACAGTAGGGTGTCAAGGCCCGAACCTCCTTCATTTACAAGCGGAGGTTAGGCGCCTCCACTTCACCACAAGCATGAGAGGCATGGCCAATATTAATGACAGAAGATTGCAAGGTGGGTTGCTTTGTATTGAGCAGACAGGCAATATCTCAGGTTGCAAGGTGGGTGATGGTCACTAACGGGAACGAGTTTGGAATATGACAGAGAAAAACGATGCAGTGCAATGCAGAGGTCATGCAGCTTTAAAATCATGAATTGTTGAAATGAAGAAAGGCATGTCAATGAACAAAATTGAACTCTTAGAAGTACCACCAACATCACAAAGGTCAGAAATACGACAGATAACGACAACAAATGCCATTACCGATAGAGAAGTTGTTTCTTAAAGACATGACCTCTGTTCGAAGTTAACTCCTTCAAATGGTTTTATGTAAGATAGCTAAGAAACATGATGATATTTGGTACATAGAAACGATGGAAGAAACAGGCATGTCAACATTGTTGAGACTCACAAAAATACGAACGGTACTTGCAAATAAAGATATTAAGGTCGTGTTTTCAGTGGTTTACTTCCTGCGATGGGGAGAAGTTTTATGTCAAACACTGATTATTAAAAACCCTTGGAATACACAGTAGAAACCTCCTCATATATAAATACAGATATTCAAAAATATTACAGGAGTTAATGACATTTAAAATGCAAAAGTCTGAAAGAAAAGTTTAAAAGTGAATAAAGGTCATTGCACGGAAGCAATATTCGATGCACTTATGATATAAAGAAATATTGGTGTCTATTCAAAAAAGTTGTCTTTCGAACGCCTTTGCGTGGAAGGGCAACATTGAACATATACATGCATTGATACCCGGAGAAACGTTCACTTTAAAAAATTAAAAATACCCAAACTGTCTGCCATTAAGTTTAAAGGATCTCTTTTGGGTAAAAACGGAGAGAAGTATAAGGTAAGCACGCACGAGAGGCGTTTACGGTCAGGGAGAAACTTATAATCACAAAACGGCCCGATTATCAATACATTGGAAAGAACACGAACCATCTCTGTTAAATGACCAAAACGATGTGGTTTGTCAAAAGTGCTCTAAAATACATTAAGTTGGTTTCTAGATTGTCACTAAGAAGGTAAAGCAGGTGGGTAAAGTTGACCTTTACCAAATGGTTCTATTACAAAAAGTCAAAATACCTGGTCAAAGTCAAACAATAACTAGTTTCAAGAAAACACCAATGGTATATCTCACCGATTTATCCTTTCAGGACATACTCACAAACGGTGGGAGTATTAAAGTTGGCCCCAAAGAAGGACTTGGTAAATGGTGTGATATGTAAATAGACAAAGAAACAGGTTTGATAGATTGCCCGATTTGGAGTTTGGAATAAGTACATCTTTCATCATTAAAAAAGACAGATATATCATGAGTAATGTGCCTTCGGTGAGATTATTTTAAAAAAAAGAGGCGCCTTTTGAAATTGAAATCATAACCAAATCCAAGTTATATCGGTAAACTTGCTTTATTTGTGTTAAATATTGGAGAAGTTGTCAAAAGGCCAAAGGCTGCAAGGCAGATTTTAAAACCGACCTTGTCCTTCAACGATATCTGGGTATTTCATTAGCGATTTTATAACGATGCTTGAGAGGTGATGAAGAATTGTTGGAATTGTTTAGGTTTAAAGGTCGGGGGAATTCGAGAATCAATGTTCGGGTATGTATATTCAAATGACAAGCCCAAAGGTTTAAACACAAAACAAAGTTAAAAATCAATGTTACTTTAAAAGTTTAAATGATCGTTGAAGTTTGTTGTGACATAACATGGTAAGTGTAGTGTAAAGATTTCATTTTCAAAAACTAAAGACGAGTCCGCGCCTCCATAGCCTCAAACGAGGAAGATGCGGCGAAAGTTCGGGGGGTTTGGCATCATTTTAGGAAACCGACGACGCGCACAGGTTTCTTGTGTGCCCCAGCGCGGGTACACACGGTCCTTTGTTGGCGCGACGCGCTGTCTGACAGCAGAGCAAGCAGGGGGCGGGCCGACAGAAGCTTGTCTTTGCGCGACGTGTTTTCTTCGAAAGGGTGCCGCGCAAGTGTCGAAGAGTTCCCAGCGTTACTTCAGCTATCCAAAGCGGTGTTCATCAAAATTAAAGTGTTTTTATGTATTCCCCATCGATTTCAAGGTTTTCTAAGTGACAAGAAAACAGTGCAGCCTTGTCATTATAGCTAAGCAGTGTTTTCCATACGATGAAGGTGTTGAATATGTTAAGCTTCTATTGTTGAGTTTTTAAACAAACACCTACGAGAGATCCTTGTTTTTGAGATTAAGCGTTTTCAAAACAATCAATGATTGTCTTGTAAAGAATTTGTGTTTTGATTGAAGAAAACTTTGTTGTAGAAAAAACAGTTTGTCTTAGAAAGAGAAAAAATTTCACACAATCCTCCAGACATTGCCACATTGTCAAAAGTGAAATACAACTTGATGGAAAATTGTGACATATTTATTTGAAAAGGAAAGCTCTGCAGAGTTCAACCTAAAGGCTTGTGGTCTTCTAAAAAAAAAAAAAAAACTATGTCATTATCACCCCAAACATGTGACATTCTTGGCATGCCATGTGGTGATTTGTGGTCACTGCAAACGATTGCAAAGAGAACTTTTGTACGAGGACAGGGTGTTAATCAGCACAGGCTCCTTGAACAAGGGTTTTGTGTGGGTTGACCGTCAAAAATTCTGGAAACGGTGATTATTGGCATTTTCTCCTGAAACTGCTTTAGCAGACGCACTCCCTTTCATGTGTGTCCCTACGCAATTTGTTCGACAGAGACATTTTTCCAAAAGGTGCGAGCCCTTTCTAAGGGCAGAGTTGTTGGTGATTACGTGCTTTGTTGGAGCAGTACGGTGTAGTGACCAGCCTTTAAATTCACAAGTAAGGAGTGGTTTCCTGTGCTGCATTGATTTCGCCTAACCTAGGTACCTTTTTCCTTGCACTATATTGTATCATATTGAAGACTTACAGCAGAGAATTTCCAAAGGTGAACGACACATTGAAGGGCAAGAGTTGTTGATGGTTCGAATTTTAACATTGAAGAGCGATACAAAAATGGTGTTTGATTTCTTAAACTTCACAAGTGCAAGGCCATTTCGAAGACGACGGTTGAAGTTGGTGAACGGCGGCAACTGAAGTTTGAGATGGTGACGGCTACGGAGTTTGATGAACGACGGTACGAGAAAGAGGGACGACGACGGAAATTGAAGAAGAAGCAAGTTGAACGAAACAATTGGGCATGCAAACCCTGGTGGACGAGGATGTTGAGGAAGGGCAGCCAAAAGCCCATTTAACCTCCTTGGCACCGATGACAAGGCCCCATTTCCTAAAAAGAGGGAAATTTCCCAAAGGACAACTGGCTTGCGAGGAGAAAAACGCAGTTAGCTTTCAAAAGCAAAAGCATAGTTGGAGAAAGTACCAAGCTTTGTAGGTAAATCATTGTCATCCCTATCCCAAGCGGTAGCAGTGATAACCGAGGCCCGCATCCTTAGCTTCTCCTCATTCAAAGGAAAAGGGCAAATTGAGGTGTTCTGAGAAGACACTTCAAAGGGCGAGAATTTTGGCCACTTCTTGGAGGTTGAAAACAAACAAATAGTATCTTTCGACCATTCATGGAGCGAGGGCGATCAAACATGAAAGAAGCGGAAAAAACGCAAGTAAGGGTGAAGAGCTCATTAGCGGGTTTGATGATGAAGAGGAAGGGCAGGCTGCCTAGCGAAAGAGGCCTAGGACCATCGGGCTTATAAGAGCCTTGGAGAGAAGGCAAGCCGGAAAAAGACAGCTCGCACCGAAGCCTCCTCTCCCAACGCCCTCCTTGGAAATTGAGGAAAGCAAAGAAGCATGGCTTGAGAGAGCTAACGAAGCATTTGGAATTAAAAGCAAGAAAGGCAAATGGGGATCTTGAAGGCTGAGAGGAAGGACACACCACTTCCAAAAATAAATCGGTTTTTAGAAACGCAAACAAAAGCTGACACAAGAAAAGGCGAAGAGATTAAAGAGAGCGCCTAGCACGAAGGAAGCAAAAGCATATGACATGATATTTTGGCTTCAGCTTCGGAGCATGTTTCTATGGACCCTTGAGGGTGCTTTGCTTCATTTTGGGTATTTTTCGGTAACTTTTTTGTTTTTTGGCATTTTTTGGGTTTTGGCCAAAAACTCATAAATTAACGCCATTTCGATTTGATGAGTCGTCAAGGAAAGAATGATACCGATGGATATGCATAATTCCATGAGCGGTCTCCAGCAATTTTCGGGGCATTTGAAGATCATTCGCCCCTGGTCAGCGCGCAGCTCATTTTGCAGTTAACCGCCATGTCAGCGATGCAACATTTTACCGAGTTTTGCACACGGTACGATTTTAGGATGACTGGGACCTCGGATTAAATTTGATTTCAGTTGGTGCCGGAAAGTGGTGGAGAGATTTTCAGCAAGCCCTCACCAGGCCCCATTTAGGCATAGGAAAGCTGTGTTTGCATCAACAGAGTCGGGACCCTTCCCAGGCATAAATATGGTATTTTTGTAATTTTGAACTCAAAAATGTTGCTTTTCCCAAATGTGCGTTATTTATTTTTATCATTGGGAAATGATGTAAAGTCAATATAATTTCCGTTTTTAAGCAGGTTTTTAGATATTTTTATACGGGATATTTTGTATGAGCTTTGCAAAGCCTCGGGGACAAGTTTAGATATTTTGACAGCGATGGGATAGCTAGTTGCTCCATGAGGTTTTCCTCCCTCAAGCCTATTTGTTCCATGGTTCTCATTGTAAATCGGAGGTGAACTTGAGAGAAGAATTAATACATTGGTCATATGAGCCAGAAACCATGAGTTATGATTTTTGGAGTACTTATCTTGGATGCTTTTGAGGAATGATGAAAGTTGTTGATGGATTCCTTGACATGGTAGAATGGTATAGTGTTTCTTGATATGTTTTTGTCTTCTAGTTTTCCTCATAATACATATTTCTTGCCCTTATAGATCGGTAAAAGATTGATTTTGAGATATGCCCATGAGCACCTCAAAATCCACAGATCTTCATAGCTTGATGTTTTCTTCTCCATAGTTATGCTAAAGAATTCTTGGTGCTCTTTAGTAACTTGGTATTGTTGCTAAGTTTTATTTTAAGTTATTAACATGTGGTGGATGTATGGTTTGCCCCTACCTACCTATCGGTGCCCATAGTTACGGCATCCATAAAACTTTCTCTTGGGTGATTTATTGGTCATCTTGTTGAACCAAGGAAGCCTAGTCCCGATCTAGCCTTTGCCTAAAACTATGAAAACTTATTTGTCCAAGTGCTTATTGACTTAGAGACTATGTTTAGCGTTAGAAAGCATAGTTTATAGGTTGTTAGTTGTCTCATGTGTTTTCCCCAGTACGTCATGTTCCCGAAGTTGGAGGGTATATATGCCTCTATGTATGGTTGGAATGTTTGATTTTCTATGTATTAATTAGCTTATAGTTGTATTTAGCATGATTAATGGCTTGTAATGCATGTTTGTATGCTGCCTTTATTAACTAGTTACTTGAAATCCCCTTGTCTTTCCTGTGTTGTCATTTAATATTTTGAGAGATCCCTTCCTAAAACGAATCAATCGGCCCTACGAGCGACACCATCATGCTTCTTCCAGCTTCCTTGACTGTCGACCCCACCTTCAATTTATCTACATCATACATTAGGTTCTGTTTAGTCAAGTTTTACCCCTCACAAACTTAAAAACTAAAAAACCAAAAACACATACCATAACTAGCCTAATATCGGAGAACACATAGTAAACACACCGACATCTTTTACACATATAGAGAGAGCCCTCTACGGGTAAAATGGGTCATAGGCTCCAAAAACGGTTGATGTTACATCGTCTTTAGCTAGCCAATCCAATAAAATCACGGGACTAACATAATAGCGATCACGGTGGACGCACGATTGGTGACAATCTAGGACATAGAACTCTATAAGTCCCTTGTTTCGAAATAAACGCCACCTCATCGCCACCACTAACATAATGGCGATCACGGTGGGACTGCGAGTAAATTAAAAAACTTGGTTCCTCATCTTTAGAGATGTTTAAGAATACTGGTGATTGACTTATCCGCTCACTAACATAATGGCGATCACGGTGGGACTTATTGAGCACACACGTGATCTAGCAAACTTGTAAACTTGGTCACTTTAACTTTTAACTTAAACCATCGGCCTCTAAGAATCATTTAGTGCAAAATATGTTTCCTGCATCTTATAGTGATGAATCGAGTTTATAACACTCTTGTCCTAGGGTACACATAAAGCTAGAAAAAACCACAAAAAAAGCTCATGAATTGACATGACATTCTTGGTGGTGGACCATACAAGTATATCTCCACAACAATGGTGCATACCCCCAGCGACTCACTTAACTACAAACAAAGCACTATTTACTAGGCTCTAGGCTACTATCCAATAGACCTTTCTGTACTCCTGTGGCAGGAGATAGTGAGAACCTTTTGGAAATTGCGTGGTCAAATACAACTCTTTTGTTCTTTGGTGTATTTCATTTCATAAACAAGCAACAAGTCCATAGACTCATTTTTTAGAGTAAACTCTTTTTGTTCTCATCACCCTAGCAAAGTGTTGAAACAAGTCTAGGATACTTTAACAAACCATAGGCTGCACATAAAACTCAGAAAATCCAAAAAACATTCTCAGAATAGTTATTGTTGGTGGACCATAGCTATCTTCATAAGAACAACCCATTTTTCACCTGGCGACTCCACTAATCCATCCCTTTACTTTTGACCATCCTTCGCCTTAGTAAAGCCTTAGAAAAATCACCCATCCAGAACATTCACCAATACCATTCTCTCTAAACTCTGGATTTAAAATCTGGCTTCACGAAGAATCAATACCAGAGCTCATCCAGACCCAAATCCCCCTATCATAGTAGATGACCCAGAAAAGATTCTGTGGCAAGCTTCTGAAACTGACCATCTAGCTACTGGTAGATCCATCCGTAGAGCAAGATCTGTACCTAAACATCGCACTATCCTACTAGATTCACCTTTTGAATTAGAGTCATCACAAACTCTTCCCAGAAGAAAATCATATAGTAAGATAAACTTTGACGATCTTGAACCCCTAAACCCACCACAGAGTCCTAGTAGAGAAGCTTCACCTACCACTCCTCCTGATTTCCAGCTTCTCTATCAGTTTGGCTCCTACCATCCCAGTTCTGCTCAAAACCAGATCACTAGTCCAAGTTCATCCGCCACACCTGGTCAAACCACCACTGTTCAAACCACCTCATCTCAGCCTACTAGTCCTCATCTTGTACATCATCCATTAGCTCCCGTCATGGCAGCCTGGTACGCACCTTTGGTGTTTCCACCGCCTTTGGCTCCTCTCCCAAACAAGTATCAAGACAAAATCCCACACTTTACTGGAGAAGACACCACTACACCTCAACAGCATATAAGTAGAATGACTGATGCTTATGAATACCTAGAGGTACAAGACGAGACTGTCAGAATGAGAATATTTGCCCAAAGTCTTGGTGGTGAACCTAAAGCATGGTTCAAAAGCTTAGCTCCAAACAGTATCCATGATATCCCAGAACTACATCAAGTTTTCAGAAATAGGTGGGAAATCCGAAGAAACCCCATTCAAATCTTGTCAGAATATAACAGCCTAAAACGGGAAAATGGGGAAAGTGTCCAAGCTTACTGCACTAGATTCAACAGTGTATATAACTCCCTACCACCTCATTTCAAACCCCCACTTGGTTTAGCCTTGGCGAAATTCCCCGAGGGGTTTGATCCTGACATGACATATCATCTGAGAGACAAGGATCCCCCTACCTTGGAGGAAATGCAACAAATAGCCATAAAAGAAGATGCTAACTTAGCAGAAAAAAGGGCCAGGACTAGATCGGAAAGGAAGGTCACATATAGAGACGAGGTCTCCACTTCATCACCTTCCCTAGATCCTAGAATAGATGACCTAGTCAAATCCATGGCCAAAATGTGGGAAAAGATAAATGAAAAAGCTCCTGTTAGGGACAACCAGCCAAACCCTCCAATCAGAAACCGAAACCAAAACTTTAGGAGGGAACAGCCCCAAAACAGACCAAGGGAAAATGACCAACAGATTAGGCCACCATTCAATGAAAACTATGTGGAAGAGGATGATAGGGATACAGAACCTCTTGATGAAAGTCATCTAAACCTCATAGGATATGATAGTGAGAGTGAGGTGTACCTCACAGAAGAAGAACAAGCCTTCTTTTCGCCTGATCAAGATGAGACCAACTATGAAGATCTTGACGACCCTGCCATAGATTTTCAGAATGCCATTATAGAAGCTCACAGGCAATATGACCTTAGAAGTAAAAGAAACCAAGACAATGTCAAGAAAGGTAACTCAGATACTGCTAAAGTCCCTAATACCATCCTCAAGAAAGCGGTAGGCAATGACAAAATCAAGGTTGAGAAGACTGACCAAAGCCAAGCTAAAGTTACCCAAACTAGTCCTCTCTCAGATACTCCTGATACTTCTACAAAGGTCACCAAAACAACTATGGCAAACAAAATCCCTAAACAAGGTCAACAAACTCAGAACATAGACAAGGTCTTAGCTGAAAAAGCTGAAACAAACATATCTAAACTTCAAGTGCCTTTTAGCTTTGAAGGCGAAATCGCTAAGATCAAAATCACCATGCCTCTTACTAAACTCATTGCCCAAAACTCTTATAAATCCCAAGTACTAAAAGTCTTAAATCTAGGGAATGATGCGAACACTGTTAATCTCACTGATGACATTCCTGAAGTATTGTTTGGTCCAAAGGTAGAGGGAAAATTCCAAGAGGGAGCTACTCTTCCATTTTACATTAGCCTAAACATCCACGACCAAATCCTCCACAATGCCATGCTAGACTTCGGCGCCTCGCATAATCTTATGCCGAAGGTAGTAATGGAAAGATTAGGCTTGGAAATCACAAGACCATACAAAGACTTGTATTCATTTGATTCAAGCAGATTCCAATGCCTGGGTTTGATCAAAGACCTTTGTTTTAGTCTGGCCCAAATACCCGCGAAACATCTAATCATGGATATAGTAGTAGCAGACATTCCTCCCAAGTACGGGATGCTCCTATCCAGATCTTGGGGAGCCAAACTCCAAGGGAATATCCAACTGGACATGTCATATGCCACCATTCCCGTGTTTGGTCAGACCAGAATACTCTACCGTGAATCGCACATGAAATACATGATCAGCAGTCAAGATAGGCCAGATAACATTCCAATGTGTTCTTTGCATTCCGACTTAAACTCTTTCATTATGCATATTGATGTAAACATGGAGGAAGAGTCAGAAGAAACTGATATAGACTTAGATCCACCACATCAGTTGTCCCTGGTGCCTTATGATGAACTAGACACTCAAAATTACCATGATCATGAACAGCTGTGTCTTGAGGAAAGTAAGTTTCCCCTTTCCAAAGTAGGATTAGAGCAAGAAGCGCAAACCCTTATGTACTATCAAACAAATTGCTCTAGCTTTAGTCAAACACCAGCAGTAACTTGTAGAAATTTCTTCTGGGTAAAAGCTTTAGAAGACCTACACATCATAAACCTGTTTGGAACCCGAGAGCAAGGGATTTTAATGTTTCTACCATATCTCAAAGATTTACCATCATGTGATCCTCCTACTGCAAATAAAGCTTTAACTATAACCTCCGCAGCTCAAAATCTAGAAAGAACGCCAGATAAACTTCTCATGAGCAAGAATGATAGTTGCAATCCTAGCATACCTGAACTACTGAAATTGGCTCATATTCTGTCTTTTCATGAAGAACTTAGAAAAGCCAAAATCATAAATCTCATGCAGAATACCAATTTCTACAGAAAAGGCAAGGGAAACTACTGTGTCACTACCTTTTCCTCAAAAAACAACTTTAACAAAAGTAAACACAACAAACTGAAACAAACTGAAATGATCAATAATAAAACTGGTGGCCATAGAATCTGCTTTGATTTTAGAAATAACACTGCATCTCCATATAACAAAAATCATGTTTTTTCTACCCAAGATCATGATTCACCAATTAAAAGTGCTTTTAATCATGTATTCTTGCAAGATGATGTTTCAGGTCATGATCATAAGATTCCTTTGCAAAGTAGACAACTTAAAGATTTTTTCCAGTTTGCGGGAGGTAGATCTGATTTCAAGTTCAAAATTGCAAAACCACCCAATATCAGAAATCTGTTCATGAAGGCCATGTTCCCAGTTTTAAATTTCTGTATTTTTTCATACCTTGATGATGTCATTATCTATTTCAAGAATTACCAAGAGTACATACATTACCTGAAGAAAGCATACAGTAAGGAAAGGAGTGGAAATCAGATATTCAGAGAGGTACAAAGGGAGGATACCGGGCTGTTTAGAGATTCTTGCATGAATCCCTATGTCATGTTAGAGAGAGAGAATTTCCCAAATTTTTCTTTTCAGGAGTTAAGTGGGCCAAGGGTGAGAGGAGATCCTTACGAGGATAAGATGCTTATATTCCGTCATTTCCAAGATTTTTGAGTTTGAAACACTTTCAGTCATTGTATATACCATTGTTTGAAATATTGAAAAAATAGAAAAGTCAAAAACAGTAAAAGATAGGAAAGTCAAAAACAGTAAAAAGCAGAAAAGAGGGCAAGTGAAGATAGGACAAAGGCCCCATGTTCCAAAAAATAGTCTTTCAGAAAGCGAGCAAGCCTAAATGCCGCTACTAGTACTCCAATGTCTTGTTCAGCTATCTAGCCTAATCATAGCTGAGCATGTTTAAATTTATTTGCTGATAAGTTAGTGAGTGCCAAGATAGTCAACATTGTGTAAGATTGACTTATCACAAAGCTTAGATTAGGGAGAGATTCTGGTTCCACATGCCTAAAACAGAACCAAAGAGAGAAGCGAGGGATGAAAAACACATTGTACATCTTAGCCCCGCTTGTCTAGTTTCCTTTGTTGCAAAATAACATTTGTGTGCAGCTTGTCTTTTATGCCGCAAATGCATGACAAATCAGACTGCCTAATCCTGATTTGATCATTTTTGAATTTCATGTTGTAGATTAGAGAATGAAATCTTGTCAAACTGCTTAATCTTGACAGTTGATCTAGCATAGGTAGAGTAATGAAGGAGTTCATCAGTTTAATCTGAACTCCCGGCAGATATAAGAGTAGAAATAGATAGGTTCATTTTGCAAAAAGAAAAATATACATTTTCAAAAGGCTGCTAGTTCAAATGCGCCAAAGAGAAGAAAAAATGTTAGGAAAGATAGTGGGGTAGGTAGAAGTATCATTGATGTTAACCATGCTGTCACTTTTCAGAAATAACATCAAAAGAAGGGTAAATTTGCGCCAATGGATAAGGCACTGGTCTTCATAAGCCAAAGATCTGAATTCTGGACACCTCCTGACGAGGAGCTGCCCTCCCCAAATGGAGCCACTGTTAGCCATCAGTATTTTTTACATGTTAGTGATGACTATATCTATAGCTGAGTTTTCTAGAAACTGTTTTCCTTATGTCAATATGTCATCTAGAAAACCCTCCTAAAACTTTTTTTTCCTTTCTACTTTTCAGTCCACCCCTGTCGAAATCAAAACCTCATTGTCACTATCCTATTCAGCTTCAGCCTTATTGGTCCGCCCATCAGCTTTAAAGGGCAAATCCACATCTGTTTCAAAAGTCTCCCCTATGTTAGGAAGTGGTGCTTTAAGACATTTCACCCTTGGCAATCATCAAAAAGCCAAAAAGCCTCCATCTGCTACAGACCAACCATGAATGACCTCCCACTCTGCAAATGAAATTGACAAACAGCTCTAAGTCGCGCCACTCACATCCCCTAGATCTCAGCACTGCATAAACCCCAATCTCAAGCTGACTATTAGGTTTTTCA
The DNA here is from genome assembly GCA_034641835.2 of Pinus albicaulis. NCBI lineage: Eukaryota > Viridiplantae > Streptophyta > Pinopsida > Pinales > Pinaceae > Pinus > Pinus albicaulis. The sequence continues at coordinate 378,240 of JAXQQM020060373.1, forward strand.
CAGTGTTCTATGGTTTCTACAAAGGCAGGAAATATAATTTCATCTCATGGAGTAAATGCTTAAATTTACAGTTAGAGGAACAGTTGCTTCTAAATGTAACTTGAGCCTGAGATATGTCTGCAAAACAGAAAGCTACTCATCCAGACTTTACAGCTCTTTCCAGCATGAAAATCACAGTAAGAAAGGGACACCACTGTCTCAGCAAACTGGTAAATTGTCATGGCCCAGAACCTCCTTCATTTACAAGCAGAGGGTTAGAGCGCCTCCTTCATCCACAAGCAGAGGGCGCTGGCCAGTATTGACTTTGAAGATTGCAAAAGTCCAGGTTTTCCTTTTACTGAACAGTGAAACCATATCTCCAGGTTTTATGAATGTGAGTGATGATCATAACAGGAATAGAGTTTGAAATATGCTAACTCAAAGGAAAAAGAGTCTGGTCTGATAAAGGAGGTCATCTGAAGCTTTCAAATCATGTGAATTGTAGAACTTTAGAAAAGCATGTCATCAGTAAACATTCCAATCTTAAGCAGCCTGTTTTCCACAAGATCAAATTGAGGAGGTGCTGACAAAAATGCCATTACACAGGTAGAAAGAAAGTTCTTGGTTGTTCAAAAATCACTGACCTCCATAGTCACAGAGACTATCTTTCAAGTAATTTGTCAGGAGATGACCAAAGAAAATGATGATATTTCAGTCACCCTTAGAGCAGTGCAGGGAGACAGTGTCACTTTGGCTAGGTTTTTTGCTGAAACACAGTGATGCTTGCAAGAAGATATCCTAGTATTGATGTTTTTTAAGTAGTTTACTTACCATCACATCCAGAGAAAAGCTGTGTCAAACAGATTTGTCAAAGAACCTTCAGATACCTTACCTGATGAAGAGCCTCCTCCATGTATGAGCAGATGGCCAAAGCCTTGGATGTTGTTAAAGACTGATTGATCTAAGAGACAGTGGAAAGAGACAAAGGAAGAAAGCTAAAGGTATTTACACCAGAGAAAATATGGTATGAAGGGATGCAAGCTAGAATATAGCACTTACAATCCAAAAAGAAACTTTTTTATCACCTGGAAGCAGGAACTGACACCATGTACAGAAAGAGCTTTTTCCAAAGCTTGCACATCATATAGCCATCAGCAGATTAAGACAGATTCTCTGGAAATGAGTTTTATTAGCTCTGGGCAGCACTCAAAACCCATGAAGCACTTCACTATTGTAAATCCAATCCAAGGACATCTACAAGATTCTGTCAAAACCAAGCTTAAAAAGAGGAGGCATTTCTGCAAAGCAGGGGAATAGTCAATACATTTTATCACAGGTCATTATCCAGTTTTGAAAACTTTGAAATACATGGAAATAGAACTAGCAGACAGGGCTTTTTGAATTCCATCACCAAGAAGGTATCCCCTTGTGAGCTATTGTTCATTATGTTCAAAAAGTCATTCAGCATATGATCATTGTTTGGATAGTTTAAAAAGAAGCACAACCTTTTATTATTCAAAAGAACAGAGGTATTGTATACTACACCTACAGGCAGGGAAGTATTTGAGAGAGAGGCGCCCTTATCAAATCAGGAGGTCATGATCAAGTCCAAATAGGGTCAGCAAATTTGGCACCTACTGTAGATGAAGATTGAAGAAACTATCAAAGAACAAGAGATGTTAAAACAAGTTGAAAAAACTAGCCCTGTCCTTCAAATAACAAAGCGGTTTGCAAGTATTCTCTTGACTGTTTCAAAGGAAGGGTTACTCTATCTCATGTATATGACCAGTATTGTTAAAAAAAGTGGCAGAAATGATACGAAGTGGAGCTATTTTTCAAAATTTGAAAGTTTGGTGTTTATCACCCAAAGAACAAAACAGAAAATCACTGTTCAAACACCGGTGCATGAGGAAGACGAGGTTCTGGTTTTAAAGCCATTTTTGTTCACGTATGAGCTGCACCGAGGATATTCAAAAGTGTCAAAAAGACTGTGAAAATTTGCAAACAAGCCAAACCAAAATTCCACTTTGCTTTTAAAAAAGGGAAATGACCGTTGAAGATTAGATTTGAAATGACTTAAGGTTGAAGTGTGAGAGTAAGAGGTTCATTTTCAAAATTTAAAATAGAGCTTCGTGCCTCCCTAGCACCAAAGCAACAGTTTTCTAGTCGGTTTGCAGAGTGTGGCACTTTGAAAAGCCGAGCGACGCGCCTGTCACTCTGCGCGACGCGCCTGGGGGTGAATTTACAAAGGCCTCCTATGTTAGCGCGACACGCCTGTACAGTGGCGCGACGCGCCTGTACAGGCCGCCCGACCACCCGACAGGCCGACCCGACGGGCATTTTCTTGCGCGACGTTCTATCTTCAAAAGAGTGTCGCGCAGGTTTAAGAGGCTCCGGTGCTACTCCAGCCCTGCACAAGGATTGTTCATCCAATTTAAAGGTATTCTCACACATTTTCCCCCTCGGCTTCAAGAAATTGCTAAGTGACATGAAAAGTTTAAATCAAACAGTGGTGTAAAAGGTTAGAGCAAAACTGCTCAGTTTGACCTAATTTTCTTATCAACCTATATGTTAAAGGAGCTCCCTAGTAAGATCAAGATCAGATCAGAAGGATGGTTTGTTTTCATTTCTGTTATCACCATATTTGTCAAAGGATTTTGCTTTGAAAGTACCCTTGGATTGAAAGCTATGTGTACATGAGAAATACACTGCTAAGAGTGACTACCAAGGAACAATGTATCAGACTTTTACAAACCTCCTCATTACGTGGCATACAAAACTCTAAAAAAACTGTCACTATGCCAGAAAAATAGTGCTATTTGCTGTGTAATTTTGAGGTGTAAAGATGTAATAAAAGGCAGACTGTGTCATTCAAAAAACACCTACAGAGATACTTGGTTTTGAGATTAAGAGCAATTTGTTTCATCTTCAAAACAATCGAAAGGTAGAGGTTTTCCTGTAAAGAACTGTGTTTTGATTAAAAGGAGATTTTGTTGTAGAGAGACAGGGTTTAGGTCTGAAGAGAAACTTTCCACACTGTCCTCAAAGCAGTTCCACATTATTAAAACAGTGAAATGCAACCAGTAAAAGGGATTTTGACATATTTTGTTTTGAAAAGGAGAACTCAAATAGCTTTTGCCAAAAACTGTATAGTCTTCTAAAAAAACTCTGTCATTTTACTCCAGTCCTGTGTATTGACAGTCTAAGCATATGTATGGTGGTTTGCAAGGGATGCAAGGTTAGTGGACTGTTGACACACTTATACAGGGCAAAGTTTTTTTTATGATTGCAAAAGTTACCATGGAAAGGGGTAAGAGGTATTGAGTGGCATTTTAAAACTCACAAGAACAGGGTAATAAAAACACTTCTCACAGCAAACTCCTTCTAGCAATCTGCCCCTCTTCTTCACTACATTATTTCATACTGAGATTTTGTTGACAGAGTTTTTCCAAAGATGAACAGGACACTTCCTGACAGGGCAGGTTTTTTTATGGGAATTTAACATTGGAGACATAGGTACAGATGTGGTGTTTGATCTTTTAAAATTCACAAGTAAAGGGTGTTTTTCCTAAACACTGTGCGCTAATATTTCACCTAATCTAAGTCTCTTTTCTCTTTCACTGTATGGTCTCTTCTATGGAAATCTACTGACAGAGATATTCTAAGGGTGAGTAGGGCCACTTTCTGAAGAGCAGGGTTTTAATATTTGAGTTTTGTCTTGGAGACACAAATACAAGTACTGATTGGCCTCTAACAAATCCACAGGAAAGGTGTTTTTGTCTGTACCTGAGAAATCTACACGACGGTTGCCTCATATTTGCTATAAAAACCCATTGTCATACTGCTGAATTTGTGAGGGTGCATCAGTGAAGGGCACGTTTAAGGAAACGAGAGGTTGTTTATTCAAAAACATTGTTGCAATCTACTCCTAACCACATTGTCTATACATTAAACAACATATTGCCTGAGTTTCAATCAGAAGAGCATTTTACATACGGTGAAGGCGGTTGCCTCTTCCAAAGCTTGTTCAAGTGAGAATGCCTCCAAAGCGAGATCACAGGAGCAGTCCACATAAGAGATATGAGCCTATCTCCATAGAAGAAATCCATGCTCACCCATCTGTGCTTTTCAATTTCCATGAAGTAGGATGTCTTGATTTCTGCCAGAGAATAGAAGAAGTCAAGAGTTTTTCGCCACTTACACACTTGTGCGCTTTGAGATTCAAGGACAAACACTTCCAATTGGCGGGTCTTGATTTCAAAATTTCCCCAAGGTATGTGTCCAAGGCTACCAAGATCCCGTATCATGGTGAAAAGTGGTTTAAACAAGCTCATCTTGATTTAGAGGATTATAAACCTTTCATCAAGCCCGAAAATAGGGAAACTATCACTGCTATTTTCCCTTTTTCCTATCTTCTTGACAGTTATGCTCCGCTGATGAAAGCCATAATGAGATATTTCACTTGTGAAGGGAGGTTTAATCGAATTTATGCATATCATGTCCGCTTGTTGATGCATTTTACCAGAAGCAGGCAACTAAACCTTCCTTACTTTTTGTCCAAAAGCATAGAGAAAATGGCAGCTACTGTCCAAAAGAAGGCTCCACCTCAGCAAATCCCTTCTCTCTTTCAACATTCCTTGATCAAGATTATCTTCTTACACCAGCTGGAGAAGAAAGGGGTTTCATGGGATTTATAAAATGACTACTGGGTAGCCAAGTCAACAGGGAGAAGGAGAGGGCTAACAAGCATTTGGAAATGAAGCTTGAGAAGGCGAACAGGGATCTTGAGCTACAAAGAAAGAGGACTCTTCACTTTCAGAAGCTAAATCAGTTTGCCAGGCGAAAATTAAAGGTAGCACAAGAGAAATTGAAGAAGTTGAAAGGGAAGCGCCAGGCACGAAAAGAAGGGAAAAGCATATCAGCCCTTGATATTTTGGCATCAGCTTCGGAGCATGTTGCTATGGACCCTTGAGGGTCATGCATGCCAATTTTGGGCCTTGTTCGACAACTTTTTGTTTTTTGGCATTTTTTGGGTTTTTGGCCGAAAACTCATAATTTCGCCATTTCAGTTTGATGAGTTTTCAAGGGAGGAGGATGATACCGATGGATGCCATAATTCCATGAGCAGGTCTCCAGTGATTTTCAGGGCATTTGGAGATCATTCGCCCCCTCAAATTGGCGAAAAATACACTCTTTTTGCACATTCTGCCCGCCATATCAGCAGTCTGCTATTTTCTGGGTTTTTACACACAGGTACAGTTTTGGATGACTTCTAGGCCTCGGATTGAGATGGTTTCAGTTGCGCCGGAAAGTAGACACAGAGAGCTTTCCAGCAAGCCCTCATGAGCCTCATTTCGACATCGGGAAGGCTGCCTATTGCATCCAGCAAGTCAGGGGACCTTTTTCAGGCATAAATATGAAGTATTTTTGTAATTTTTGAACCTCAAAAATCTGCTTTTCCCAAATGTGCGTTAAGCTATTTTTATCATTGGGAAATGATGTAAAGTCAATATAATTTCCGTTTTTAGCAGTTTTTTAGATATTTTGTGGGATATTTTGTGCCTTGGGCTTTGCAAAGCCTCAAGGACAAGTTTAGATATTTTGACTTGGCCAATGGGATAACTAGTTGCTCCATGAGGTTTTCCTCCCTCTAGCCTATTTATTCCATGGTTTTCATTGTAAATCAGAGGCTGAACTTGAGAGAAGAATTAATACATTGGTCATATGAGCTTTGAAGAATACACTTGAGTTATGATTTTTGGACTGCCTCTTGGATGCTTTTGAGGAATGATGAAGGATTGTTGATGGATTCCTTGACATGGTAGAATGGTATAGTGTTTCTTGATATGTTTTTGTCTTCTAGTTTTCTTTCATAATCCATGCTTCTTGCTGCTATAGATCAGTAGAGATTAGTTTTGAGACATGCCCATGGAGGCACCTCAAAATTCCTGAATCTTCATAGCTTGATGTTTTCTTCTTCCTTTGTTATGCTAAAGAATTCTTAACTGCTCTTTAGTAACCTAAGGATAATGTTTTCTAGTTTTATTTACAAGTTCTATGCATGTTGAGTAGGATGTATGGTGTGCCCTGCCTACCTATAAGTTGTCCATAGTTCTGTCCATAAAAATTTCTCTTTGACTGATTTGTTGATTATCTTGTTGAACCAAAGAGGCCTAGTCCCGATCTAGCCCTTTGCCTAAAACTATGAAATCTTGTTTGTCAAAGTGCCCAATGACTTAGAGACTATGTTTAGGCATTTCGGCGTAGTTTATGAGTTGTTAGTTTGTCTCATGTGTTTTCCCCAAATTCTAATAGCCATTTCCCGAAGTTAGAGGGTCTTATACCTCTATGTATGGCTGGAATGTTTGATTTCTATGTATTAATTAGCTCATAGTTACATTTAACATGATTAATGGCTTGCTATAAAATGTTTATGTCTGCTATCAACTAGTTACACTTGAAATCCCTTTGTCTTTCACCAACTTGTTGTCCATTTAACCCATTTTTCCCAAAGATCCCTTCTACCGTGAATCAAATCGGCCCTACAGCAGCCTTACATCATCATCTCATAGCTTCCTTGACCTGTTTGACCCCATAGCCCAATTGATCTGACTTCTTGTTACCTGTTTTATGTCTTTGATCAGTTTATCCCTCACAAACTTAAAAAACTAAAAAACCAAAAAACTCACTTCATAACTAGCCTAATATCAGAATACCATAAGCAAACACACCGACATCTTTTACACATATAGAGAGAGCCCTCTCTGAGTCCAGGAAGGCTAGGTCCTTGGGCTCCAAAGCTTGGTTTGATGTTACATCGTCATTTGGCTCGCCAATCGGCCAAATCACGGGACACTAACATAATGGCGATCACGGTGGGACTTTGAGTCAAAACATCCTAGGTATCCCTTAGGAACTCTCAAAATCTCATTCAAACTTAGAAGAGTAGAATCTGGTTGTCTCACCATCCTAGCAAAATGATGACTCAGCTGTAGGACACTCTTCCAAACCTCAGGACTACATAAAACTCAGAAAAACCCCAAAAACACTCCCTTAGATTGGCTTTTGACAGTATTGGTGGTGGACCATACACATATACCTCAAAACAATAGACATTCCACCTGGCGACTCCACTAACTTCTAGTGAGCCTTACTATTTTTACCAAATTCTAGGCTACTATCCGATAGACCTATCCCATCACTCACTAACATAGCGGGAGATGGTAGGACATTGAGTACATAATAGTCCAGCAAACTCTTATAGACTCTTTGGTCCTTTAGGTACCATAAACAAGCAAGCAGTCCATAGACTCATTTTTTAGAGTAAACTCTTTTTGTTCTCATCACCCTAGCAAAGTGTTGAAACAAGTCTAGGATACTTTAACTAACTATAGGCTGCACATAAATTCAGAAAATCCAAAACATTCTCAGATTAGTCTTGGTGGTGGACCATAGCTATCTTCACAAAAACAATCCATTTCCACCTGGCGACTCCACTAATCCATCCCTTTACTTTTGACCATCCTTCGCCTTAGTATAACTTTAGAAAAATCACTCATCCAGAAACATTCACCAATACCATTCTCTCTAAACCCTGGATCTAAAACCTGGCTTCACGAAGAATCAATACCAGAGCCCATCCAGACCCAAATCCCCCTATCATAGTAGATGACCCGGAAAAGATTCTGTGGCAAGCTTCTGAAACTGACCATCTAGCTACTGGTAGATCCATCCGTAGAGCAAGATCTGTACCTAAACATCGCACTATCCTACTAGATTCACCTTTTGAATTAGAGTCATCACAAACTCTTCCCAGAAGAAAATCATATAGTAAGATAAACTTTGACGATCTTGAACCCCTAAACCCACCACAGAGTCCTAGTAGAGAAGCTTCACCTACCACTCCTCCTGATTTCCAGCTTCTCTATCAGTTTGGCTCTTATCATCCCAGATCTGCTCAAAACTAGATCACTAGTCCAAGTTCATATGCCACACCTGGTCAAACCACCACTGTTCAAACCACTTCATTTCAGCCTACTAGTCCTCATCTTGCACATCATCCATTAGCTCCAGTCATGGCAGCCTGGTATGCACCTTTGGTGTTGCCACCACCCTTGGCTCCTCTCCCAAACAAATATCAAGACAAAATCCCACACTTTACTGGAGAAGACACCACCACACCTCAACAGCATATAAGTAGAATGAATGATGCTTATGAATACCTAGAGGTGCAAGACGAGACTGTCAGAATGAGAATATTTGCCCAAAGTATTGGTGGTGAACCTAAAGCATGGTTCAAAAGCTTAGCTCCAAACAGCATCCATGATATCCCCGAACTACATCAAGTCTTCAGAAATAGGTGGGAAATCCGAAGAAACCCCATTCAAATCCTGTCAGAATATAACGGCCTAAAACGGGAAAATGGGGAAAGTGTCCAAGCTTACTGCACTAGATTCAACAGTGTATATAACTCCCTACCACCTCATTTCAAACCCCCACTTGGTTTAGCCTTGGCGAAATTCCCCGAGGGGTTTGATCCTGACATGACATATCATCTGAGAGACAAGGATCCCCCTACCTTGGAGGAAATGCAACAAATAGCCATAAAAGAAGATGCTAACTTAGCAGAAAAAAGGGCCAGGACTAGATCGGAAAGGAAGGTCACATATAGAGACGAGGTCTCCACTTCATCACCTTCCCTAGATCCTAGAATAGATGACCTAGTCAAATCCATGGCCAAAATGTGGGAAAAGATAAATGAAAAAGCTCCTGTTAGGGACAACCAGCCAAACCCTCCAATCAGAAACCGAAACCAAAACTTTAGGAGGGAACAGCCCCAAAACAGACCAAGGGAAAATGACCAACAGATCAGGCCACCATTCAATGAAAACTATGTCGAAGAGGATGATAGGGATACAAAACCTCTTGATGAAAGTCATCTAAACCTCATAGGATCTGATAGTGAGAGTGAGGTGTACCTCACAGAAGAAGAACAAGCCTTCTTTTCGCCTGATCAAGATGAGACCAACTATGAAGATCTTGACGACCCTGCCATAGATTTTCATAATGCCATTATAGAAGCTCACAGGAAATATGACCTTAGAAGTAAAAGAAACCAAGATAATGTCAAGAAAGGTAACTCAGATACTGCTAAAGTCCCTAATACCATCCTCAAGAAAGCAGTAGGCAATGACAAAATCAAGGTTGAGAAGACTGACCAAAGCCAAGCTAAAGTTACCCAAACTAGTCCTCTCTCAGATACTCCTGATACTTCTACAAAGGTCACCAAAACAACTATGGCAAACAAAATCCCTAAACAAGGTCAACAAACTCAGAACATAGAAAAGGTCTTAGCTGAAAAAGCTGAAACAAACATATCTAAACTTCAAGTGCCTTTTAGCTTTGAAGGCGAAATCGCTAAGATCAAAATCACCATGCCTCTTACTAAACTCATTGCCCAAAACTCTTATAAATCCCAAGTACTAAAGGTCTTAAATCTAGGGAATGATGCAAACACTGTTAATCTGACTGATGACATTCCTGAAGTATTGTTTGGTCCAAAGGTAGAGGGAAAATTCCAAGAGGGAGCTACTCTTCCATTTTACATTAGCCTAAACATCCATGACCAAATCCTCCACAATGCCATGCTAGACTCCGGCGCCTCGCATAATCTTATGCCGAAGGTAGTAATGGAAAGATTAGGCTTGGAAATCACAAGACCATACAAAGACTTGTATTCATTTGATTCAAGCAGAGTCCAATGCCTGGGTTTGATCAAAGACCTTTGTTTTAGTCCGGCCCAAATACCCGCGAAACATCTAATCATGGATATAGTAGTGGCAGACATTCCTCCCAAGTACGGGATGCTCCTATCCAGATCTTGGGGAGCCAAACTCCAAGGGAATATCCAACTAGACATGTCATATGCCACCATTCCTGTGTTTGGTCAGACCAGAATACTGTACCGCGAATCAAACATGAAATACATGATTAGCAGTCAAGATAGGCCAGATAACATTCCAATGTGTTCTTTGCAGTCCGACTTAAACTCTTTCATTATGCATATTGATGTAAACATGGAGGAAGAGTCAGAAGAAACTGATATAGACTTAGATCCACCACATCAGTTGTCCCTGGTGCCTTATGATGAACTAGACACTCAAAATTACCATGATCATGAACAGCTGTGTCTTGAGGAAAGTAAGTTTCCCCTTTCCAAAGTAGGATTAGAGCAAGAAGCGCAAACCCTTATGTACTATCAAACAAATTGCTCTAGCTTTAGTCAAACACCAGCAGTAACTTGTGGAAATTTCTTCCGGGTAAAAGCTTTAGAAGACCTACACATCATAAACCTGTTTGGAACCCGGGAGCGAGGGAGTTTAATGTTTCTACCATATCTCAAAGATTTACCATCATGCGATCCCCCTACTGCAAATAAAACTTTAACTATAACCTCAGCAGCTCAAAATCTTGAGAAAATGCCAGATAAACTTCTTATGAGCAAGAATGATAGTTGCAATCCTAGCATACCTGAATTACTGAAATTGGCTCATATTCTGTCTTTTCATGAAGAACTTAGAAATGCTAAAATCAGAAATCTCATGCAGAATACCAATTTCTACAGAAAAAGCAAGGGAAACTACTGTGTCAATACCTTCCCCTCAAAGAACAGCTTTGACAAGAGAAAACACAACAATCTGAAACAAACTGAAATAATCAGGGATAAAACAGATGGCCATAGAGTCTGCTTTGATTTTAGAAATAATACTGCATATCCCTATAACAGAAATTATGTTTTTTCTACCCAAGACCATGATTCACCAATTAAAAGTGCTTTTAATAATGTATTTTAGCAAGATGATGTTTCAGGTCATGATCATAAGATTCCCTTGCAAAGTAGACAACTTAAAGAATTTTTCCAGTTTACGGGAGGTAGATCTGATTTCAAGTTCAAAATTGCAAAACCACCCAATATCAGAAATCTGTTCATGAAGGCCATGTTCCCAGTTTTAAATTTCTGCATTTTTGCATACCTTGATGATGTCATTATCTATTTCAAGAATGGCCAAGAGTACATACATTACCTGAGGAAAGCACACAGTAGGGAAAGGAGTGGAAATCAGATATTCAAAGAGGTACAGAGGGAAGATACCGGGCCGTTCAGAGATTCTTGCATGAATCCCTATGTCATGTTAGAGAGAGAAAATTTCCCAAATTTTTCTTTTCAGGAGTTAAGTGGGCCAAGGGTGAGAGGAGATCCTTACGAGGATAAGATGCTTAAATTCCGTCATTTCCAAGATTTTTGAGTTTGAAACACTTTCAGTCATTGTACATACCATTGTTTGAAATATTGAAAAAATAGAAAAGTCAAAAACAGTAAAAGATAGGAAAGTCAAAAACAGTAAAAAGCAGAAAAGAGGGCAAGTGAAGATAGAACAAAGGCCCCATGTTCCAAAAAATAGTCTTTCGGAAAGCGAGCAAGTCTAAATGCTGCTGCTGGTACTTCAATGTCTTGTTCAGCTATCTAGCCTAATCATAGTTGAGCATGTTTAAATTTATTTGCTGATAAGTTAGTGAGTGTCAAGATAGTCAACATTGTGTAAGATTGACTTATCACAGAGCTTAGATTAGGGAGAGATTCTAGTTCCACATGCCTAAAACAGAACCAAAGAGAGAAGCGAGGGATGAAAAACACATTGTACATCTTAGCCCCGCTTGTCTAGTTTCCTTTTGTTGCAGAATAACATTTGTGTGCAGCTTGTATTTTATGCCGCAAATGCATGACAAATCAGACTGCCTAATCCTGATTTGATCATTTTTAAATTTCATGTTGTAGATTAGAGAATGAAATCCTGTCAAACTGCTTAATCTTGACAGTTGATCTAGCATAGGTAGAGTAATGAAGGAGTTCATCAGTCTAATCTGAACTCCCGACAGATATAAGAGTAGAAATAGATAGGTTCATTTTGCAAAAAGAAAAATATACATTGTCAAAAGGCTGCTAGTTCAAATGCGCCAAAGAGAAGAAAAAATGTTAGGAAAGATAGTGGGGTAGGTAGAAGTATCATTGATGTTAACCATGCTGTCATTTTTCAGAAATAACATCAAGAGAAGGGTAAATTTTGCGCCAATGGATAACGCACTGGTCTTCATAAGCCAAAAAATCTGAATTCTGGACACCTCCTGACGAGGAGCTGCCCTCCCCAAATGGAGCCACTGTTAGCCATCAGTATTTTTTTTACATGTTAGTGATGACTATATCTACAGCTGAGTTTTCTAGAAACTGATTTCCTCATGTCAATATGTCATCCAGAAAACCCTCCTAAAACTTTTTTCGCCTTTCTACCTTTTCAGTTCGCCCATGTCGAAATCAAAACCTCATTATCACAATCCTATCTTGCTTCAGCATTATTGGTCTGACCATCAGTTTTAAAAGGCAAATCCACATCTGTTTCAAGAGTCTCCCCTAGGTTAGGAAGTGGCGTTTTAAGACATTTCACCCTTGGCAATCATCAAAAAGCCAAAAAGCCTCCATCTGCAACAGACCTACCATGACTGACCTCTTACTTTGCAAATGAAATTGACAAATAGCCCTAAGTCGCGCCACTCACATCCCCTAGATCTCAGCACTGCATAAACCCCAATCTCAAGCTGACTATTAGGTTTTTCACAGTGTTCTATGGTTTCTACAAAGGCAGGAAATATAATTTCATCTCATGGAGTAAATTCTTGAATTTACAGTTAGAGGAACAACTGCTTCTAAATGTAACTTGAGCCTGAGATATGTCTGCAAAACAGAAAGCTACTCATCCAGACTTTACAACTCTTTCAGCATGAAAATCACAGTAAGAAAGGGACATCACTGTCTCAGAAAACTGGTAAATTGTCATGGCCCAGAACCTCCTTCATTTACAAGCAGAGGGTTAGAGCACCTCCTTCATCCACAAGCAGAGGGCGCTGGCCAGTATTGACTTTGAAGATTACAAAAGTCCATGTTTGCCTTTTACTGAACAGTGAAACAATATCTCCAGGTTTTATGAATGTGAGTGATGATCATAACAGGAATAGAGTTTGAAATATGCTAACTCAAAGGAAAAAGAGTCTGGTCTGATAAAGGAGGTCATCTGAAGCTTTCAAATCATGTGAATTGTAGAACTTTAGAAAAGCATGTCATCAGTAAACATTCCAATCTTAAGCAACCTGTTTTCCACAAGATCAAATTGAGGAGATGCTGACAAAAATGCCATTACACAGGCAGAAAGAAAGTTCTTGGTTGTTCAAAAAGCACTGACCTCCATAGTCACAGAGACTATCTTTCAAGTAATTTGTCAGGAGATGACCAAAGCAAATGATGAAATTTCAGTCACCCTTAGAGCAGTGCAGGGAGACAGTGTCACTTTGGCTAGGTTTTTTGTTGAAACACAGTGATGCTTGCAAGAAGATATGCTAGTATTGATTTTTTTTAAGTAGTTTACTTACCATCACATCCAGAGAAAAGCTGTGTCAAACAGATTTGTAAAAAAACCTTCAAATACCTTACCTGATGAAGAGCCTCCTCCATGTATGAGCAGATGGCCAAAGCCTTGGATGTTGTTAAAGACTGATTGATCTAAGAGACAGTGGAAAGAGACAAAGGAAGAAAGCTAAAGGTCTACACCAGAGAAAATATGGTATTGTGGGATGCGCTAGAATATAGCATACACAATCCAAAAAGAACTGTTTATCACATGGAAGGTGAACCCACACCATGCACAGAAGAGCTTTGCCAAAGCCTCACATCATATGCGCGATCAATGATTAAGACAGAAGTTCTAAAAATGAGTTTATTAGCTCAACAAACCAAACCCATGAAGTACCACTATTGCAAATCCAATCCCAGGACATCTACAAGATTCTGTCAAAACCGAGCTTAAAAAGAGGAGGCATTTCTGCAAAGCAGGGGAACAGTCAATACATTTTATCACAGGTCATTATCCAGTTTTGAAAACTTTGAAATACATGGAAAGAGAACCAGCAGACAGGGCTTTTTGAATTCCATCACCAAGAAGATATCCCCTTGTGAGCTATTGTTCATTATGTTCAAAAAGTCATTCAGCATATGATCATTGTTTGGATAGTTTAAAAAGAAGCACAACCTTTTATTATTCAAAAGAACAGAGGTATTGTATACTACACCTACAGGCAGGGAAGTATTTGAGAGAGAAGTGCCCTTATCAAATCAGGAGGTCATGATCAAGTCCGAATAGGGTCAGCGAATTTGAACACCTACTGTAGATGAAGGTTGAAGAAACTATCGAAGACCAAGAGCTGTCATAACAAGTTGACAAAATTAGCCCTGTCCTTCAAAGAACAAAGCAGTATTCAGGTATTTCATTGACAGTTTTAAAAGGGGTTGTTATGCATCATAAATATTACCTGTATTATTAAAACACAGTGGCAGAAATGATGTGGAAGCTTTGGAGCTATTTTTCAAAATTTGAAAGTTCGGTGTTTATCACCCAAAGAACAAAACAGAAAATCACTGTTCAAACACCTATGCATGAGGAAGACGAGGTTCTGGTTTTTAAAACCATTTTTGTTTTTATAAAGAGTTTCAAGTATGAGCTACACCAAGGATATCCAAAAGTGTCAAAAAGACTGTGAAAATTCGCAAAGAAGCCAAACCAAAGTCCACTTTGCATTTAAAAAAGGGTGACTGTTGAAAAAATTTGAAATGACATAAGGTTGAAATATCAGAGTTAGAGTTTCATTTTCAAAAGTTCAAACTAAGCTCCGTGCCTCCCTAGCACCAAAACAACAGATTTCTGGTCGGTTTGCAGAGTGTGGCACTTTGAAAAGCCAAGCGACGCGCCTGCCACTCTGCGCGACGTGCCTGGGGGCGAATTTACAAAGGCCTCCTGTGTTAGCGCGACGCGCTTGTACAGGCCGCCCGACCACCCGACAGGCCGACCCGACAGGGATTTTCTTGCGCGACGTTCTATCTTCAAAAGAGTGCCGCGTAGGTTTAAGAGGCTCTGGTGCTACTCCAGCCCTGCACAAGGATTGTTCATCCAATTTAAAGGTATTCTCACACATTTTCCCCCTCGGCTTCAAGAAATTGCTAAGTGACATGAAAAGTTTAAATCAAACAGTGGTGTAAAAGGTTTGAGCAAAACTGCTCAGTTTGACCTAATTTGCTTATCGACCTATATGTTAAAGGAGCTCCCTAGTAAGATCAAGATCAGATCAGAAGGATGGTTTGTTTTCATTTCTGTTATCACCATATATGTCAAAGGATTTTGCTTTGAAAGTACCCTTGGATTGAAAGCTATGTGTACATGAGAAATACACTGCTAAGAGTGACTACCAAGGAACAGTGTATCAGACTTTTACAAACCTCCTCATTACGTAGCATACAGAACTCTAAAAAAACTGTCACTATGCCAGAAAAATAGTGCTATTTTCTGTGTAGTTTTGAGGTGTAAAGATGTAATAAAAGGCAGACTGTGTCATTCAAAAAACACCTACAGAGATACTTGGTTTTGAGATGAAGAGCAATTTGTTTCATCTTCAAAACAATCGAAAGGTAGAGGTTTTCCTGTAAAGAACTGTGTTTTGATTAAAAGGAGATTTTGTTGTAGAGAGACAGGGTTTAGGTCTGAAGAGAAACTTTCCACACTGTCCTCAAAGCAGTTCCACATTATTAAAACAGTGAAATGCAACCAGTAAAAGGGATTTTGACATATTTGTTTTGAAAAACGAGAACTCACATAGTTTTTTCCAAAAACTATGTAGTCTTCTAAAAAACTCTGTCATTTTTGCTCCAGTCCTGTGTATTGACAGTCTAAACATATGTATGGTGGTTTGCAAGAGATGCAAGATTAGTGGATTGTTGGCACACTTATACAGGGCAAAGTTTTTAATGATTGCAAAAGTTACCATGGAAAGGAGTAAGAGGTATTGAGTGGCATTTTAAAACTCACAAGAACAGGGTAATCAAAACACTTCTCACAGCAAACTCCTTCTAGCAATCTGCCCCTCTTCCTCACTATATTATTTCATACTGAGAATTTGTTGACAGAGTTTTTCCAAAGATGAACAGGACACTTTCTGAAGGGCAGGTTTTTTGATGGGAATTTAACATTGGAGACAGAGGTACAAATGTGGTGGTTGATCTCTTAAATTCGCAAGTAAAGGGTGTTTTTCCTAAACACTGTGCACTGACATTCCACTTAACCTAAGTCTCCTTTTTCTTTCACTGTATGGTCTCTTCTATAGAAATATGTTGACAGAGATATTCTAAGGGTGAGTAGGGCCACTTTCTGAAGAACAGGGTTTTAATATGTGAGTTTTGTCTTGGAGACACAAATACAAGTGCTGGTTGGCCTCTAACAAATCCACAAGGAAAAGTGATTTTTCAATACTGTGCACAGGAAATCTACACAGCAGTTTGCCTCATCTTTTCTATAAGAACCCATTGAGATACCTGCCTGGCTGAGGTGCATCCAGAGGTGAAGGGCTGGTTTTAAGGAGAGCAGAGGTTGTTTATTCAAAGAAACATTGTTGCAATCTATCCTAACCACATTGTCTATCTGTCCAAACAGCATATTGCCACAGTTTCAATCCAGAAGAGCATTTTACATACAGTGAAGGCAGTTTGCCTCTTCCAAAGCTTGTTCAAGTCAGAATGCCTCCAAAGCAAGACCACAGGAGCGGTCCACATAAGAGATATGAGCCTATCTCCACAGAAGAAATCAATGCTCAACCATCTGTGCTTTTCAATTTCCATGAAGTAGGCTGCCTTGATTTTTGCCAAAAGATAGAAGAAGTCAAGAGTTTTTCACCATTAACACACTTGTGCGCCCTGAGATTCAAACAAAAACACTTCCAAGTGGCGGATCTTGATTTCAAAATTTCTCCAAGGTATGTGTCCAAGGCTACCAAGATCCCGTATCATGGCGAAAAGTGGTTTAAACAAGCTCATCTTGACTTAGAGGATTACAAACCTTTCATCAAGCCTGAACATAGAGGGGATGTCACTGCTATCTTCCCTTTTTCATATCTCCTTGACAGCTATGCTCCACCGATGAAAGCCATAATGAAATATTTCACTTGTGAAGGGTGGTTTAATCGAATTTATGCCTACCATGTCCGCTTATTGATGCATTTTACCAGAAGCAGGAAACTAAACCTTCCTTACTTTTTGTCCAATAGCATAGAGAAAATGGCATCTACTGTCCAAAAGAAGGCCCCACCTCAGCAAATCCCTTCTCTTTTTCATCATTCTTTGATCAAGATTATCTTCTTATACCAGCTAGAGAAGAAAGAGGTTCCATGGGATTTATTCATCAGCCATCCAGACTTCTCTACTGTTCCTCCTGTTCATGTGTCTCTACTCACCGTCCATCGCCTGTCCCAACTTCTGGGCAGGCCTACACCTGGGAAGATCTCTCAACGACTACCGGGCAAATGTCAATCAGTGGGAGAAGGAGAGGGCTAACCAGCATTTGGAAATGAAGCTTGAGAGGGCGAACAGGGATCTTGAGCTACAAAGAAAGAGGACTCTTCACTTTCAGAAGCTAAATCAGTTTGCCAGGCGAAAATTAAAGGTAGCACAAGAGAAATTGAAGAAGTTGAAGGGGAAGCCCCTAGCACGGAAGGAAGGGAAAAGCATATCAGCCCTTGATATTTTAGCCTCAGATTTGGAGCATGTTGCTATGGACCCTTGAGGGTCATGCATGCCAATTTTGGGCCTTTTTCGGCAACTTTTTGTTTTTTGGCATTTTTTGGGTTTTTGGCCGAAAACTCATAATTTCGCCATTTCAGTTTGATGAGTTGTCAAGGGAGGAGGATGATACTGATGGATGCCATAATTCCATGAGCAGGTCTCCAGCGATTTTCAAGGCATTTGGAGATCATTCGCCCCCTCAAATTGGCGAAAAATACCCTCTTTTTGCACATTCTGCCCGCCATATCAGCAGTCTGCTATTTTCTGGGTTTTTGCACACAGGTACAGTTTTGGATGACTTCCAGGCCTCGGATTGAGATGGTTTCAGTTGCGTCGGAAAGTAGACACAGAGAGATTTCTAGCAAGCCCTCATGAGCCCCATTTCGACATCGGGAAGGCTGCCAATTGCATCCAGCAAGTCAGGGGACCTTTTTCAAGCATAAATATGAAGTATTTTTGTAATTTTTGAACCTCAAAAATCTGCTTTTCCCAAATGTGCGTTAAGCTATTTTTATACTTGGGAAATGATGTAAAGTCAATATAATTTCCGTTTTTAGCATTTTTTTAGATATTTTATGGGATATTTTGTGCCTTGGGCTTTGCAAAGCCTCAAGGACAAATTTAGATATTTTGACTTGGCCAATGGGATAGCTAGTTTCTCCATGAGGTTTTCCTCCCTCAAGCCTATTTATTCCATGGGTTTCATTGTAAATCAGAGGCTGAACTTGAGAGAAGAATTAATACATTGGTCATATGAGCTTTGAAGAACAAATTTGTGTTATGATTTTTGGACTGCCTCTTGGATGCTTTGAGGAAATGATGAAGGATTGGTGATGGATTCCATGACATGGTAGAATGGTATAGTGTTTCTTGCTATGTTTTTGTCTTCTATTTCTCATCCATAATACATGCTTCTTGCTGCTATAGATCAGTAGAGATTATTTTTGAGACATGCCCATGGAGGCACCTCAAAATTCCTGAATCTTCATAGCTTGATGTTTTCTTCTTCCTTTGTTATGCTAAAGAATTCTTAACTGCTCTTTAGTAACCTAAGGATAATGTTTGCTAGTTTTATTTACAAGTTCTATGCATGTTAAGTAGGATGTATGGTGTTCCCTGCCTACCTATAAGCTGTCCATAGTTCTGTCCATAAAACTTTCTCTTTGACTGATTTGTTGATCATCTTGTTGAACCAAGGAGGCCTAGTCCCGATCTAGCCCTTTGCCTAAGACTATGAAATCTTGTTTTTCAAAGTGCCCAATGACTTAGAGACTATGTTTAGGCGTTCCGGCGTAGTTTATGAGTTGTTAGTTTGTCTCATGTGTTTTCCCCAAAGTCTGATAGCCATTTCCTGAAGTTAGAGGGTCTTATACCTCTATGTATGGTTGGAATGTTTGATTTCTATGTATTAATTAGCTCATAGTTACATTTAACATGATTAATGGCTTGCTATAAAATGTTTATGTCTTCTATCAACTAGTTACACTTGAAATCCCTTTGTCTTTCACCAACTTGTTGTCCATTTAACCCATTTTTCCCAAAGATCCCTTCTACCGTGAATCAAATCGGCCCTACAGCAGCCTTACATCATCACCTCATAGCTTCCTTGACCTGTTTGACCCCATAGCCCAATTTATCTACATCTTGTTATCCAGTTTATGTATTTGATCAGTTTATCCCTCACAAACTTAAAAAACTAAAAAACCAAAAAACTCACTTCATAACTAGCCTAATATCAGAATACCCTAAGCAAACACTGCAGAGTATCTTTTACATATAGAGAGCCACTCTACACGAGTCCAGGAAGGCTGAGTCCTTGGGCTCCAAAGCTTGGTTTGATGTTACATCGTCATTTGGCTCACCAATGGGCCAATCAAGGACACTAACATGCCCCAGAATCGAGATCTATAAAATCAGGCCTTTTGGGCGAAGGAATATCATCATTTTGGCACTCGTTTGTCAGCATCCACACCACACGGGACATTGTAGGTCTCAATGCTGCGGCTTCTTGTGTGCACAGAAGACCAATTTTAATCACTTTCTATTAAAATTAGAGAGAGCAACCATTGGACAGGAATAACACACAATAATTAATTTTATTACTGCTCACCAAGCAATAGAGATTACATAATTATATATAGTTGAACTCAGATCCAACTAATTCCAATTTTAGAGAGAGAAGTTGAGAGAATCTCTCAACTTCCTCAACAAACCCAAACCAAAAAAGTAAACATAATCTTAAAAAATCCTAATACCCTCCCTTAATGATTACTTTACAAAACATATAATACTTAATCACAATTACAAAAGAATTACAACACTTTGAACTTTCGTCTCTTTGTCTGATCTGGTCTTCATCAGCAACTCTACCCACACTGCAGTCTTCTGGACTCCACTCTTTCTTTCTCCACATCTTTGAGCCTACCTTCCAACTCATTTAAAGTACACTTACTTCTGACCAACAATGCTGAATTTGTAAGATTAAAAATTATTGACACCCCCGAAGAAGAGTCTCAACATTGAACTACCCTATTGAAATATTTCCATCTGTGAAATAACCCCTAAGAATAAATTTCAACAGTCGTATAGGAAAATATTCTAGGTATAGAATATGATCAGGAATCAATCCTACAAAGTGAAATTTACACACTTACAAACTCACAAGGTAAAGGTATCCTGTAATTGTCGATCTTGGAGCACCGAAGTATAACAAGATTCTACAACATATAATATATTCTCACAATCAAATTAGCGATACATTCTCTTGGCACCGAAGAACTTCGAGAACCACTATTTTAATTTGTGTAAATATATTCAATAATTGGTTCTTTATTATAAAATTTTACACGACACTTGAACAATAGTAGATTGCAAAACAACAAATCCACAATTCTACATATGAACAAGCTACACACTCCACAAAACAATGAACTTCAAACACTGATATGTAGCTACCATTCACCTCCATAAACCTCTCCGGCTTGAATGTCAAAGCATCATCCTCTCCCCACACACCCCGGCTGCAACAACGATACATGCGTCGTGTCCGACCTAGGCAACGATAGTTTCGAACTCGGGTAGGATGTCATGGCTCTTCCTAGCACTGATGGTTCGAATCCCGACCCCCTCATCACGTTCCCAAACCTAGCCTTATGCAAATCCAGGGATCAAATCCCCCTTCCTCCGCCTGTCCATACCCAAATTCCATTTATCACAATATCAGCAGCTCTACCAAATTGAACCAATGGCGTCGTTCTGACTTCATCTCATCCTGATCGCCACAACCATCGTCTGCTTCTGTCAATTGCCTACAAATGCTTCGACGCAGAGGCACACAAGGACCCATGTAACTCAGATCACCTAAGACCCCACGACACTGTTCTACACCATCAAAATCCGACAGAGAATAGACAAAGAAGCCAACGGATCCTATCATAAACTTTGGTCAAAGGCACAAATTGGGTAATCTGAACTCGTAACGTAGACTCTGGTTGTCTTCTTTGGGCAGATCGTGAAACATTCCATAGTTGTTGAGAGGCGAATCAACATTCCACTCTTACCAAAATCCAAATCATGTTTACGTAAGTATCAACACTTCACAGATGCCAACTCAGATCGAGGGCCAAATCAACGTTTCACCCTCGTTGTTCAAGAATTCAAGACCATAAATTTATTGTCCGCAGCCTGTCACAAATTAATAATCAATATTAAGAAGACTTAGCATCATAATAATGAAGCGCTCAATTCAAAACCCAATGATTAACCCAACATAGTAGCACTCAAGTTGCTGGTGTACTAACCACCGACACACAAACAATAAAATAACAAACACACAAGAAAAATTTCACCCATAAATTAAATTCACTGAACTATCTACTCTCCTACAGCAGCGGTTTGACAATCATTGCTCTCACATATTCCTGACCATCCCTCAGGGATTTAAGCCAGTAGTGGCTTTAATACCATATTAAAATTAGAGAGAGAAGCCATTGCATAGGAATAACACACAATAATTAATTGTATTACTACTCACCAATCAATAGAGATTACATACGTATATATAGTTGAACTCAGATCCAACTAATTCTAACCTTAGAGAGAGAAGTTGAGAGAATCTCTCAACTTCCTCAACAAACCAAAACCAAACTAAGTAAGCATAATCCTAACAAATCCTAATACTTTCATCGCTTCTTCCATGGAATAACTTCCCTCCAAAGTGGCATGCATAGCTTCTAAACCTCTATCTGCTTTATAATGTCTCCATGTTTGATTGGCCAATATCAACAAAACACAAAACTTTAATGAGAAAATTGATGTACATAATTTGGAAAATTTGCACTCGAAAGATGAAATCCATATGAGACATACTCCTTCGATGAGGAACTCTACATCTGGAGCCAAACTCTAACTCTTTGTCTCACTGATAATCTCAAGTAGAAGCACTCCAAAGCTGAATAC
Organism: Pinus albicaulis; assembly: GCA_034641835.2. Classification (NCBI taxonomy): domain Eukaryota; kingdom Viridiplantae; phylum Streptophyta; class Pinopsida; order Pinales; family Pinaceae; genus Pinus; species Pinus albicaulis. Next base: position 400,384 of record JAXQQM020060373.1, read on the forward strand.
GTCTACTTTCTCTGTCAGCTGTCCACATAAGGCATACTTGGGAACCATGTAACCTATGCACAATATCAACAGCAAAAAATAGATCTCCACATAAATCAGAAGTATGACTTGTATTGGGTTTATTTATAGCTCAATTTATTTAATGATGATTATGACCTGACGAGAGTAAATGCTCGAAATTTATTACAATGTTACTGCAACTCTAGTGCTAATGTGGCTCATACCTTCTGAAAAGAGTTTGGCTAAGCCAAAGTCTGTTATGTTGGGTCTGTAATTCTCGTCGAGTCAAATATTACTTGCTTTGATATCTCTGTGGACTATCCTAATTGTAGATTCCTCGTGAAGATAGGCTAGGCCGCAGGCAATTCCCACCATGATTTGATATCTCTCTTTCCAATCAAGTAAATGACATATGGCTGTATCTGCAACTAATAATAAGTCCATAACATTCATAAAAACATTAACAAAATACATTATATACAAAACTATAAAGTAAAGAAGAAGAAAAAAAACAAAACCCAGTTAGACTGAAGAAAGAGTAGAAACCGAATAGAAACTTGTTGAGAATACTGTTGGGGAGGTATTCATAAACTAATAGACTTTTTGAGGTATCAACATAGCAACCAAATAATTTGACTAGATTCTTGTGCTGAACACAGCTGCTGAGATTGGATTCATTCAGAAATTCAACATCTCCTCGCCTTGAACTCATAAACAACTGTTTGATTGCAACCTCTCTTCCACCTGAAAGAACCCCCTACATGTACATCAAGGTACGTTAATATTATTTATTATAATTTCCCTTGGACAGTGTATCTAAATACTGAATTGAATTAAATGCAACACTGAGCTGACTTTGAAGACAGATCCAAAACCTCCTTCGCCGAGCTTGTTTTCTGGTCCAAAGTTAGAGGTAGCCTCTCTCAAAATATCACACTTGAAATTGAATTCCGAATTAGCTATAATTGGGTTTAACATAATTGCTCCTTCCTCACCTGGACAAACAATCACACAGCGGCTAATTATCTAGCCATATGCCAGTCTATCGATTTTTCTTTTAAAATTATAAATAGAAAAGTTTAATTTAGTCCTTTAACATTTGATATTTAACATCAAACATAAATAAATAATAATATATAATTTAAAATAAAAATATAAAAATAAAAATTATCTTCAATCATTTTGCAAAATGGGGTTACAAATTTTGATAAACATCAAAACATATTTCACAAGATTAAAAATGGAATAAATCATAAAAATTATTTAAATTATAATTAACTTTATTCCAATTATATATATAATAGAGGTCACTTTCAAATTATTATTATAAATATTTTTAATTTTAAAGTGACTTTGTTAAATTATTAGGGTAGAATACTATAGTTTATCAATATCACATATCCAAAAAAACATAACACATTTTATATACTACTTATTATATCACATTTTTTTTTTAATAAACTTAATTAAAAAATAAAAATAAAAAAGACATAATACTTTGAAAATAAATTTGAACTTCTCATTTATATATAGTATCAAAAATATCTTAAAATATTGGATAAAATTTAAATCTCTACCATTCACTTAATAATTATTAATGCTTAAATTTAAATTTAAAGAACCTTATTCTCAAATATAGATACTTATGGACATAAACACCCAGAAAAATAATATAACTAGCATAATCACATTTTCTAATGTGGTTGATATACATCGATAGGCGTATATGAAATAGATTTACAACCACATTCAACAATGTGTTTGATATACGCCGATAGGCCTATCTCCCCGACCCACCACATATATTTCACCAAAATAAATACTAGCAATTGCACCACATGTTGCAAAGGAAATGTCATAAGGTTGTGGTATAGGAAAGAATAGCGTATAAGAAAGAAGAGGTAGTAGGAACTTTCTTGGCTCCAACTGATCCTCCAAAATAAGGGGTGGAGAATTATGTTTACTGGACCTCAAATCAAAATATCCATATTGGGTAATTGATGTGGAAAAACTTCTTTGTTATTAATTTCATGTAAGATGTGTTTTTTCATAATGCATGAGACATTTTGGCCAAAGTACTCAAGACATCTATATGTCAAAATCTTCATGTTTATTTTATTTTTATGCATGAAGGATGCACTTGGGTTTTATGACCAAGTTGGGCAGACTTCACCCTTCTACGAAATTATTTTCTTCTATCACATTCGAAATGTTGAATTCCTCTGATACTACTCCTAGAACTCTGACTCTATTTTACATCTGGAATTATTTAATGGAATAAAAACTTATCACTATGACATGTTGTACTTCATAAGAGACTACTGAGAATCTTAAATATGGTAAATCCACATTCACCTATCCTTTGAACATACAACATAGAGTTATCTTAATGGTCAATTTTATGGATAAGAGACATTTCGTTTATGCCTTCCTTGGGGATGATTAGTAATCCTGAGTTGGATGTTTATATTAATAAATTATCTACAATCATATTTCCATAATTCCTCTTTGAACGACCAATATTCCACTTCTTTGGAACTTTTCACCTCAGTCAGAATAACAAACATCATGAAGTCCCAAAAGTAAGAAGAAAAAATCAGCTTATAATTAGGGAATCTAGCGACTTCTTTAAGGATCATAATTGAAGACTTTAGTGCCTTTTAAAAATCATTTATTTTCCCATCAAATAAAAAGAAATAATCAAAATTTTTAGTGACAATAATGGGAACAAATTTTAAATGTAATAACTCCCTTCCCTAGTGATAGTACATTTCTGTTTTGAAATGAAATTATTTTCTCGATCTTTTAAATAATAGATTCCTCCCCAAGTGACCATTTAGAGGTACCTTTTTTTGCAGCTGATTGCAATAGGTAAGTGTCTTTTGTCTAGTATTTTCTGAGTTATTGAATTTAAGGACAGAGATAAAGAGACCACTAGACAGAAAAGAGCAAAGTGACTAAATTTCAAATGAAAATAACATTCAGGAATCTCTTATGATTTCCTCATGTGGGCCTTCTTCAATGGATGTGGTAGTAGGAACTTTCTCCTCCAGAATAAGCGGTGGAGAATTATGTTGAGTGAACTACTACTCATGTAAATTTGACACCTCCTTACAATTGGAATGTTTCTCTTCCCATAACTCTATCTCGGGTTATAATTCTAGCTTTCTGCTGTTTATGAATAAATTTTCTCTATATCACTATTGTCTGTCTCTCTTTGAGTGCTTGCTTGAATCAGTGAGATAATGTAGCTCATTTGGATTCCAAAATCCTTGAGTAACCCATTTTCTAAAGAGTCCTCTTCTGTTTTTAATTCTACTATTTGGTCCTCCATAGCCTTGTCACTGTCATTTCCTTGTAAAGAACCATACATTCTTGGTAAGTATCCATTGTCCTACTTTTCTTCTTCCATATATTTCAGATCTAAATGAATGGAACATGAGATAAGCTTCGTGACATTTTCTAAATTCCAAGATTTTTGATTGTAAATCTGATGTGTATCGGAGAAAATGGATTCCATACATTGAGAGTTGGATTCCATACATTTAGATTTATGCCTTTTTTAGGGCTTGTTGTAAGGTTGTAAGCTTCTCTTCACCATGTCTCCTTTTATCCTTGACTTTGATACAAACAATTGTTACCGACCCCTTTAAAGGTAAATTTAGTGTTATTTAAGAAATGAGAATTATGAACATTCATCATTATTGCTCAAGATAAATCACGTCCTTTAAAATAATTTGGAAATTTAAAAAATATCACATATTTAAAAAAAAATCATAATTAATTTAAATTTTTATATATTAAAAAATAATACTCATGAATTATAAAACATTTGTAACATAAATAATATATAACAAAAAAAACCATGTATTTTTAGAATAATAAAATAATTGTAACAAAAATAATACAGAACAAGAAAAACTATGTATATTTGGATATATGAAAATTTAGATACATTTTATTAAGTAAAATTTTAAAAGAATAATGATTATAAACATTTAAAAATAATTTTATTAAATAATTAGTTTAGATTGAGAGTTAAGATTGATTTAGGCTATCTTATTCCCCCCTATAAAGAAACTACATTCCACATGAATACCATGGGCTGTATTTATAGTTTATCGTTATTTTATTTTACTATTTTTATTTTTTATTGTATTTTGACCTAGTTAAAATGTTCATTACATTAAGTCAATATTTTTATTTAATTTACTTTTATTTTTAATTTTGTCTAATTTGACATAGTCAAAATGTTAAACATAACATTACAACCTTTCTATCATACTTTGTTGGAGAGCATAGTAGCAAAAAAAATGTAATATTTATTATGAAAATATTTACTTGATCCAATGGCCTAAAACATTTCAATCGTCTAACATTTGATCCAATGGCTCAAACATGAACACAGTGGCAGTTAGGTGAGTTGTTTTCAAATAGTGATGCCTTACAACGTATTTATATATTTATGAATATAATTACCAGTATATTTTACATATTTACTTATAATATATTAATAACATTAACTATACATATATATACCATCACCAAACGTTGCAAAGGAAACGCCATAAGATTCTTAAGAGATCCAATAGTTGCTAAGAAAGATATCTGTAGTGATTTTGGTCAATTTTAGTAACATAAAATGAATAGAAATGTGTTGTAGATATCTGTAGTGATTTTGGTTAATTTTAGTAATGTAGAATGAATAGAAATGTGTTGTTAAGTACATAATTATATGTCAAATAACCGATCTATGAAGACTCTCATAACCAGAAAAGTGACACAACTATGTCAAATAGATTAGGTGTCCAATATGAATCATTATTGAAAAAGAAACATTGAAAAATGAGCATAGTCGAAAAAGAGCATAAACAATGTAAAATATAACTTAAAATCTCAAAAACTCCATAAGAAAAAGAACAGGGGTTACTTCCTCCCCCTCCTCTTTCCTAGCTTCTTGATATGAGGTTCCCATGAGGCCACCATTAGAGAACAGGGTTACTTCCCCTTAATCCCACTCCTCTTCCCTAGCTTCTTGAGATGAGGTTCGCATGAGGCCACCATTAGAGAACAACTATTAGATGTAGCATTTGAGAGAGCCAAAAAGAAAAATTCAAATAAATAGCAACCTACTTCAACAATTCAATCATTCTTTTTCTCAATATTTAATTTCATAGTTATCAAATTGCACCAAGAATTCAATTATCTTAAGTAATAAAAAATTGCTTATAATAAAAACATAAGTAATAAAAAAATGATAATCCCAAACACCAAAATCCTAAAAATAACAACAATCCACAAATAAGCATGCTAATCAAAATTTAAACCTAACAAATTATTATTTTTTAATTATATTAAGTTAAGGTTGGGGTTAGTTCATTTATTGGATAAAAAAGAATGACCAATTTTTTCTTTAATTAGATTAAGTTAAGGTTGGGGTTAGTTTTTTTAATTAGATTAAGTTAAGGTTGGGATTAGTTCATTTACTGGATAAAAAAGAATGATGAATTTATAATAAGATGTTTATCGTCATAATTGTGTGAGGCAAAGAAATTTGATTTCCCAAAATAATTTTCATCCCCAATTCTTCTCCATAAAATTTGAATCTATAACCTAAAAAAATCCTATACCTCATAAAAAAAAATCAATATATAAATACAATTCAAATATTTTTTATAAATAAGTAAAACAACTTTTCAAATAAGTTAACAAATAAAACATAATGGTACATTTTGTAAATGTAAGAATAATTTAAGAAAACCTAATAATTAAAAATTTTAATCACGAAAAACTGAGATTGAATCTAGTTCAAGTTCAACTATATTTGAGATAAATAAGATTTTTAATTAGATTAAGTTAAGGTTGGAGTTAGTTTTTTTAATTAGATTAAGTTAAGGTTGGGGTTAGTTCATTTATTGGATAAAAAATAATGATGAATTTATAATAAGATGTTTATCGTCATAATTGTCTGAGGCAAAGAAATATAATTTCCCAAAATAATTTTCATCCCCAATTCTTCTCCATAAAATTTGAACCTATAACCTAAAAAAGTCTTATACTTCATAAAAAAATGAATATATAAATACAATTCAAATAATTTTTATAAATTAGTAAAACAAATTTTCAAATAAGTTAACAAATAAAACATACCGTTACATTTTATGAATGCAAGAATAATTTAAGAAAACCTAATAATTAAAAATTTTAATCATGAAAAACTGAGAATGAATCTAGTTCAAGTTCAACTATATTTGAGATAAATAAGATACAACTCTAAGTGAATTTATTTTATTTCTATAGCTTTATTTCATAAATTTCATTTGATCCATAGACAATATAAACAAAATCAAACCCAGCTGAAACCCATGAGCTTAAAAAGTCAATTTAATTTTCACCCAAACTAGCCACCATGTTCAGAAATTTTACAGGCGTCATCAAAAAAAAAATAAAAAAAAATATATATATATATATATATATATATATATATATATATATATATATATATATATATATATATATTATATATATATATATATATATATATATATATATATTCTAAATAAAACTAATTCTATTATGTATAAGGTTTACTATTACAAAACTACCACAATGTCATCTGAGGGAGCCTGAGCACCGGGCTTGAATAACATGATAAATAGAGAGAGTCTGGACTGCCCAATATGGGAAACTAGCCTACAGCTTATACATGATGTTTTGACAGAAAGAAATAAACTAAGAGTAACACTCAGCTTTTCCAGCTGCACGTTGGGACAAAGAGACAAAAAATTCCAACGGAAATTGAACAAAAATACCTGATAGAGCTGTGAGCTGAGCATATCACTGATCTTGAGTTGGTGACAGAGGATCTTCCACCACCCTGCAAGCATATTCATCTTTAGAATCATTCATGACGCCTTTGAGGGTGCCTTCCTAGTCCGAGACTCTAGCCATCTTGCGCGAAGCTTCTTCTACGTGGAGGGCAGCATTTGCTGTCTGAGCCGTGCTTTTGGGAGGACTGGAGGTAGAAGGAGGCATCGAGGAAGCTTCAGGGGAGGGACACGGGAAAGGAGCCTCTTCTTTAAGCGTCACCGTAATGTAAGTAGTGATAATTGGATTGTCATGAAGACATTCAAAATGAAATTTAGCACGCTGGGATGATTGGCGGATGGGCAAGTGGGCAGACCTGTGGGAGGCGGGAGGAATTGGAGCATTAGGGGGGTCAGCAGGTGGGAGAGGGAAAGGTTGAACCTGAGGAAAAGAGACCCCCTGACTCCTTCTTCTGCCACCATGATACATTTCCTGAGTCTCTTCAGCAAAAGAGGATCCTGAGATGGAACTGGAGGGAGGTCGATGTTGTGAGACTCGCCCTCTACTTGAGCCACGCCTGCTTCGCATTCTATGTCGTATGCACGGCATGGAGGCTGAGCCTTGCGAAGAGAAAATACAATGCAAGGGGCAAGTAGGTGGTCCAAAAACGCAGTGATGGGAAATTCCGCAGGAGCAGTCTGTCATATGAGCATCAAGAGGGGAGGCGTTGCCCCAGAAATCCACTGTTCGAGCCTGGTGAGATGGATTGGATTGATAGAAGCTGCTATGAGAGAAGTGAATCCCAGGCAGTGGTTCAAAACAAGCGACGAGAGTAAAGCGACACCTGTTATGGGTTCGAATGCTGGTCTCTACATAGCCTTGAGGGCATGCATTGTTTAAAGGAGGCAGAGAGGCTGCGCTGCTATCACCATTAACCGAACAATTTGGAATGAAAGCCATAACCGATTGAATACCCATAGCGAGATGAGAGAGCTCTTGCACAGGTTTAATTTCTCCGCGAGCTAACCGATTAATGAGTGCATAAATGCGCGTATAGGAGACCATATGGCCCTCCCATGTGAACTCATTCGGGAGACGCGTAGGTGCCAAGATCCCATCATTCATCGCTGGCACCCGCATCCTGGTGAGCTGGATTGGATCGACAGAAGCTGCTATGAGAGAAGTGAATCCCAGGCAGTGGTTCAAAACAAGCGAGGAGAGTAAAGCGACACCCAGTATGGGTTCGAATGCTGGTCTCTGCATAGCCTTGAGGGCATGCACTATTTAAAGGAGGCAAAGAGGCTGTGCTGCTATCACCATTAACCGAACAATCTGGAATGAAAGCCATAACCGATTGAATACCCATAGCGAGATGAGAGAGCTCCTGCACAGGTTTAATTTCTCCGCGAGCTAGCCGATTAATGAGTGCATAAATGCATAGAGATACTTGCCCTCCCATTGAACTCATTAAAGAGGCGTTGTAAGATTGCAGATCCATCATTATACTGGCACCCACATGCGGGGAAATATATATATATATATATATATATATATATATATATATATATATATATATATATATATATATATATATATATATATATATATATATATATATATATATATATATATATATATATTAAAAATAAATACAATTCAAATAATTTTTATAAATTAGTAAAACAAATTTTCAAATAAGTTAACAAATGAAACGAAATGGTACATTTTATAACAAATTATTACTTTTTAATTAGATTAAGTTAATGTTGGGGTTAGTTAAGGTTGTTTAATTAGATTAAGTTAAGGTTGGGTTAGTTCATTTATTAGATAAAAAAAATAATATATTTATAATAATATGTTTAGCAAAGAAATTTAATTTGCCAAAATATTTTAATCACGAAAAACTGAAAATGAATCCAGTTCAATTTAACTATATTTGAAATAAATAAGATACAACTTTGAGTGAGTTTTTTTTTTCTAACTTGATTTCATAAATTTGACTCGATCAATAGATAGGATAAACAAAATCAAACCCGAGCTGAAAAGAAATAAATTCGCATTTAAATATCCATGAACCTAAAATATATATTTCACAATATAAAATATATATATTCAGAACATATTATATATAATCTTTTGATATTTACTATAAAACTTATAACACATTATATGTTATATTTAACGGAATGATATATTTTATAACAAATTATTACTTTTTAATTAGATCAAGTTAATGTTGGGGTTAGTTAAGTTTTTTAATTAGATTAAATTAAGGTTGGGTTAGTTCACTTATTGGATAAAAAAAATAATTTATTTATAATAAGATGCTTAGAAAAGAAGTTTAATTTGCCAAAATATTTTAATCACAAAAAACTGGGAATGAATCCAATTCAATTCAATTATATTTGGGCACAAATAAAATAAAAAAAATTAAACCCAACTGAAAAGAAATACATTCAAATATCCATCAACCTAAAATATATATTTCACAATATAAAATATATATATTCATAACACATTATATATAATATTTTGATACTTATTATAAATAGATACCACCAACTTCCTCCATTTTACCTACATATAAATAAAAATGGTACATTAAGTAAAAAGCCAATATCCTCCACTTTTACATACATATAAAAATGAAAGAAATGCATTGCGAATCTGAATCTAGAGGACACCAACGGAAAACCATTTGAATTGCTGGATTTCTTCACCCAACATGAGCCGACAGAAGCCGTCTTCAACAGAACTGAGATATCATGTGTATAAGGTGGCAGGACATAAAAAATTCGTAAGTGATGTCCAAGTAAGACATGAGAAGTGAATCTAATATTTTATGAGTGTGCTTATTTTAATCATGCTAATTCCAACCAGAGCCATGTGCTCTCTGAAGATGACCAGAGCTTTTCATGCTTTTGAATTTACCATATGAAGCTTGTCCGAGTGGTAGAAAAAAAAAAGGATTAAGATGTGGGTCTACTCGTGCATGTGCACGGCCAATATTCCCAAGGAACTTTCCGGATCCTTTTGTTAAAAGAAAATATTACGTTAAAAGAGTATATTTGAGATGGCGGTTTTAGGCTAGCAATCACTGGTTTTGGTTTCCGTTCAAAACAATGTCTTTAAAATTTTTTTGAGGAGTTTTTTTTAATGTGATATTGTGAATTTTTTTTTTTTTTTTTGGGATTTAATTTAAAATTGGATTCGAAATCACAAGTTGATGGATAAATTTTGCACAATTAAAATGGTCTAATTTTTTTTGATGTTGGTGCTGAGTCTATGCAGTCAAAAAACTAATTTAAATAACACAAATCAAGATTTCACCTCAAATATTTTAGAGGCAACAAAAAAAATCCACCAAAATCTCAAAGAAAAATTAGATTAAAGAAAACTCTTTTATCAAAGAGTCTTCGGTGATCTGTAGGACATGGAATTGGAAATTAATTGTGGAAAAGGACCGAGATCTGACTATTATAATCTTACCTAGAGGCTCGCATGCACCTATTTGAAGACCGTATGTCCTCCATGGAAAGGAAGAGGCAGGGCACCACAAGCGCTCCCAAAACAAACGAGAAAAGCGAGTTAGCACCGGCTGACATTCAAAGGTAGGAAAAAATTGTATGATTTTATCAGACGGTCTTTGGTAATCCGTAGGGCAGCGAACTGGAAATCATTTGTAGAAAAGGACCGATATTTGACTATCATAATATTTACCTAGAGGTCCGAACATGCCTATTTGAAATCTGTTGGTCTCCACCGAAAGGACAAGGCAGGGCACCACGAGCGCTACCAAAAAAACGAGCAAAGCGAGCCAGCATTGGGTGACATTCAAAGGTAGGGAAAATAACACATAGGGATTCAACTCCCAAGGCTATTTATGCTTATGTTTTCTCACTTATCTGTTAGCCTTTTCATTCATGTCACAATTGCACAGGGCGATTTGCACCGAATTGAAAAAGAAAAAAAAGAAAGTAAGAAAAAAACAAATCTTCTCTCTATTTTACGCAAAAGAAAAGTCAACTTGTGTACTCAGAAATCAGATCTGGAGTGGGCCCTTTGGTACCCGAGAACTGAAACAGAAGTCGAACATGATCAAAGGATTGTCACTGTTCTTGAAATTGGAGCTTTAAAATAAAATAAAACCGTATATTGCAGTGAGGTGGAGAGCGCCTAGGCTTGATGTATGTCAGATTGTAAAACCAGTGGGATTATAAGAAAGACGAATGGCTTCAGTGTATTTTTGAATCCACTACAATGGCCTCAACTCAGAAAAAAATGATGGTATGCTGCAAGCCATAGCCATCCTCCTTGACACTGTCAGGAGTGAGGATGATGACTACAGAAATTCGCAACTGCCTAGCAACTGCTTTACAACTACTGACTGCCACAATTCAAATCCATGGCTGATGGCGATTCAATTGTCAAAGAAAGAATCAAAGGGTACAGATTATGACATAAAGGTAGTTAGGAAAGTTGTTTTCAAATAAATACGCCTTACGATGTAATTAATTAATTAAAGGTAAATTGTGTTAATTAAGAAATGAGAATTATGAACATTCATGATTATTTCTCAAAATAAATCATTCTCCTGTGAAATAATTTCACATATTTTAAAATTTTTCATTATTAATTTAATTTTTATATATTAAGAAATACTACTCATGAATAATAAAACAGTTGTAACATAAATAATATATAACAAAAAAACCATTTCTTTTTTGAGTAATAAAATAATTGTAAAAAAATTAATATAGAACAAGAAAAACTATGTATATTTGGATGAAAGAAAATATAGATACATTTTATTAAGTAAATTTTTTAAAGAATAGTGGTTAAAAAAAAAAAACTATTTACTTGTGGATGTAATTGCCTAAAACATTTCAATAGTCCAACATTTGATCCAATGACTCAGACATGGACACATTGGCAACTAGGGAATTTGCTTTCAAATAATAATTTCACCCTTTTAACAAAATATGTTGCACATGAATACCATGGGTCAATACCATGAGATGTTTCTATAACTTATTATTATTTTATTTTGTTATTTTTATTTTTTATTGTATTTTGACCTAGTTAAAATGTTCAATACATTATGTCAATCTTTTTATTTAATTTACTTTTATTTTTATTTTTGTGTAATTTGACATAGTTAGAATGTTAAAAATGACATTACAACATTTCTATTATACACCTAAAATCAATCTAACTTATTAAAAAGAAAAAGAAAAAAAATAACATTATAAAAAAATATATAAAACTATTTACTTGTGGATATAATGGCCTAAAACATTTCAATCATCTAACATTTGATCTAATGGCTCACACATGGACACATTGGCAGCTAGGGAAGTTGTTTTCAAATAAGAACACCTTACGGCGTAATTATGCCAAATTGATAGATTCTATAACGTTTCCAACATATATTGCATGTTAATCTTCAAAGATGGTCTTTCAGGATTGAATAAAAAATATTTGATAGATTTTGAAAAAATACAGGTAGTACATGACATCAAATAGGCTAAATAAAATAATATTAATTCATGAAAATTATGATTGTTATCTTTCCAAATCTAAATTTCATCACAACCTCACAAATTTCAGACATGATCACATATTAGATGAAAATTAGTGAGACATCAGCTCCCAATTATTTATAACTTTTGGTGTAAAATCTACAACTTGGATGGGAAACTCTAGTGCAGTGTAGTTGATGATGTTCAATACTCCAATGTTTCCTGAGAGAACGTTATCTCAAAATTTGGAAAGAAACATTATGAATTGCACTGACACTAACAACAATAGACTATTTTAGTATTTTTCATTACCCCCTCAACAGTATAGGGTTTACATCTCGTGGTGGCCATAATTCTAAAATGTAGTATAACTTCTGGTATATATCATCCATTTTTATTGACAATTGTAAAAAACTATTGTAACACTTTACATGGTGACGAACCCTGTACATGGTTTAAGACATTGAGTATTCATAGAATTCAATCAACCACCAACCACCTATAACTTTACCAACTCAAAAATACCCAATAAAAAACCCAATAATAATGAAATATCCCCAAGACCCAGTGAAGTAATACAATGTGTAGAATGTGCATTTGAAACAAGACTAAGGGTGGTCAATTTGCAATCCTAATGTACCCTGTCTACAATGACGCTTGCTACAATTTCCAAATGCACATGAATACCTATCCAAGAACTGCTATTCGGTAAAACTAGACCATTTTAACTAAAGTAGATGATTCAATTTATTTGTCTCTCTATCTCAACCCCCTAAACACATGTCATTCTCTCTCTCTCTCTCCCTGCATATCTTTGCCTCTCTCCTCTTCCCTCTCTCCCCCCTCCATCTATATCCCTATCTCTCCTTGTCTTTCCTTCTCACCCCCAAAACATATAATCTCTCTCTCTCTCTCTCAAGCTCTTTGGCTCTCTCCTCTTCCCTCTCGCCCCCCTCCATCTATATCCCTATCTCTCCTTGTCTCTCATTCTCACCCCCAAAACATATACTCTCTCTCTCTCTCTCTTTCTTCATCTTTCACCCCCCCTCTCACTCTCCATATATATATTTCTTCCTCATTCCCTCTCTTTTCCTCCTCCTTATTCTCTTTCACCCCCCTCCATCTATATCTCTATCTCCCCTTGTCTCTCATTCTCACCCCCAAAAAGTACTCTCTCTCTCTCTCTCTCTCTCGTCATTGCCGCTCCACCTTTCTCTCGCTATATCTTTCTTCCCCTTCAAACTCCATTTCTCTCTCCCACTCTCTCTGCCCCCCTCCCCTCACCACCATCACACACTCTCTTTGTCTCTCCACCGTCCAACTCTGTCACTATCTCCCTCTCTCTCTCCTGTCTATCCCCCTCTCTCCCCCCTCCATATATATGTCTCCCTATCCTTCTCTTCCCCATCTTTCCCTATATCTATCCTATCATTTTCTCTCCCTTCCCTCATCTTCTCTCTCCCTCATTCCATATTTGTCTCTCCCTTATCACTCCCTATCTCTCTCCACCTATATCTCTCAATGTCTTTGTTGATCCCTCCCTATATTTCCCCTTTCAAACTCCATCTCTCTACTGCTCCCTCCACCCTCTCAAGTCCCCTCTCTTTTCCTTCCTCTATCTACCTTTCTCTCCCACCTCCCTCCGTCTCTCCTCCCATAACACATACACTCTCTCTTCACCATCTGACTTTGTCACTTTATCCCTCTGTCCTTCTTTCTCTCCCCCCTCCATATCTATGTCTCCATGTCTCTCTCTTCTCCTTGTTTCCCTATCTGTATCATCTCCTATTCTCTCCATTCCCTCATATCCTCTCTCCCTCATTCCATATTCATCTCTCCCTTATCACTCCCTCTATCTCTGTACCTATATCTATCAATGTTTTTGTTCTTCCCTCCCTCTCTTTCCCCTTCCAACTCCATCTCTCTCCCTCCCTCTCTCCTCCTCTCTCTCTTCCTTCCTTCCTCTCTCTCTCTCTCTCTTTTATATGATCCCATTGTATTTATTTAGGAAAAAAAAAACATATTGGTTGTAAAATATTAAGCCTGTATTTTGGATCAATCATATGAAAGAAAATAAAACAATAAAAAAACTTGAAAGAACCATTCACATGCATCTATCATGGTTCCTTATAATATTATATATATTATATAAATTTCACATTTTTATACATAAAAGTATTTTCATTTTCCATTTATTAGAACCTGGATTTAATCTCTATGGGAATATTTTTATTAGTGGTGAGGATGGTGTGTTTAAATATACCTCAAAAGTAATTATAACGTTTTTTATTTTAGATTTAATTAAAAATGTTATAAAATTAAATTAAAATAAAGTATTTGTAAAATATTTTGATTTTGAAATAAGTATGTGGTATTGATAATCCAATGGCTATGGTATTGACCCATGGTATTGTAACATAATAATTAAATGTATAGATCCATAAAATAATTATAACATGCTAGATTGGAGATTTATGTGGTGTAGTTTTTCAGATGTAGGAATTGGAATATCCACAATAGTCATTTTTTCTTTTGTCTACGTTTCGAGTCTAGATCTACACTCATCATTAGGACAATTTTGCTAAAGAAGAGAGAAGATCAAGGATAATAAATAAGGGTGGATCATGTGGCTCACGATCCATAACGTACCTTGATGTATGAGTAGGGGGTTCTTTTAGGTGGAAGAGAGGTTGCAATCAAACAATTGTTTATGAGTTCAAGGCGAGGAGATGTTGAATTTCTGAATGAATCCAATCTCAGCAGCTGTGTTCAGCACAAGAATCTAGTCAAATTATTTGGTTGCTAGGTTGATACCTCAGAAAGGCTATTAGTTTATGAATACCTCCCCAACAGTAGTCTCAACAAGTTTCTATTCGGTTTCTACTCTTTCTTTAGTCTAACTGGGTTTTGTTTTTTTTCTTCTTCTTTACTTTATAGTTTTGTATATAATGTATTTTGTTAATGTTTTTATGAATGTTATGGACTTATTATTAGTTGCAGATACAGCCAGACGTCATTTACTTGATTGGAAAGAGAGATATCAAATCATGGTGGGAATTGCCCGCGGCCTAGCCTATCTTCACGAGGAATCTACAATTAGTATAGTCCACAGAGATATCAAAGCAAGTAATATTTGACTCGACGAGAATTACAGAGCCAACATAACAGAATTTGGCTTAGCCAAACTCTTTGCAGAAGGTATCAGCCACATTAGCACTAGAGTTGTAGTAACATTGTAAGAAATTTCGAGCATTTACTCTCATCAGGTCATAATCATCATTAAATAAATTGGACTATAAATAAACCCAATACAAGTCATACTTCTGATTTATGTGGGAATCTATTTTTTTCTGTTGATATTGTGCATAGGTTACATGGCTCCTGAGTATGCCTTACGCAGACAGCTGACAGAGAAAGTAGACGTATTCAGCTTTGGAGTGCTTCTACTTGAGATTATCAGCGAGACAAAGAGTTAGAGTGTGGCTCCAGACACAGAGTTCCTCATCGAAGGAGTATGTATCATATTGATTTCATCTTCTGAGTGCAAATTTTCCAAATTATGTACATCATTTTTCTCATTAATGTTTTGTGTTTTGTTGATATTGGCCAATCAGACATGGAGACATTATAAAGCAGATAGAGGTTTAGAAGCTATGCATGCCACTTTGGAGGGAATTTATTCCATGGAAGAAGCAATGAAAGTATTAGGATTTGTCAGGATTATGCTTACTTAGTTTGGTTTTGGTTTGTTGAGGAAGTTGAGAGATTCTCTCAACTTCTCTCTCTAAGATTAGAATTAGTTGGATTTGAGTTCAACTATATATACGTATGTAATCTCTATTGGTTGGTGAGCAGTAATACATTTAATTATTGTGTGTTATTCCTATGCAATGGCTACTCTCTGTAATTTTAATATGGTATTAAAGCCACTACTGGCTTAAATCCTCGAGGGATGGTCAGGAAGATGTGAGAGCAATGATTGTCAAACTGCTGCTGTAGGAGAGTAGATAGTTCAACGAATTTAATTTATGGGTGAAATTTTTCTTGTGTGTTTGTTATTTTATTGTTTGTGTGTCGATGGTTAGTACACCAGCAACTTGAGTGCTGCTCTGTTGTGTTAATCATTGGGTTTTGAATCGAGCGCTTCATTATTATGATGCTAAGTCTTCTTAATATTGATTATTAATTCCTGACATGCTGCCGACAATAAATTTATGGTCTTGAATTCCTGAACAACGAGGGTGAAATGTTGATTTGGCCCTCGATCTGAATTGGCATCTATGGAGTGTTGATACTTACCTCAACATGATTTGGATTTTGGTAAGAGTGGAATGTTGATTCGCCTCTCGAAAACTATGGAATGTTCCGTGATCTGCCCAAAGAAGACAACCAGAGTCTACGTTATGAGTTCAGTTTACCCAATTTGTGCCTTTGACCGGAGTTTATGACAGGATCCGTTGGTTGATTTTTCTTTTCTCTGTCGGATTTCGATGGTGTAGAACATTGTCGTGGGGTCTTGGGTGATCTGAGTTACACGGGTCCTCGTGTGCCTCTACGTCGAAGCATTTGCAGGAAATTGACATAAGCAGATGATGGCTGTGGTGATGAGGATGAGATGAAGACGGAGTGATGCCATTGGTTCAATTCGGTAGAGCTGGTGATATTGGGATAAATGAAATTTGGGTATGGATAGGCCGAGGAAGGGGGATTCGATCCCTGGCTTTCTGTAAGGCTAGGTTTGGGAATGTGACAAGGGTGTTGGGATTCGAACCATCAGTGCTAGGAAGAGCCGCGACATCCTGCCCGAGTTCGAAACTATTATTGCCTTGGTCGGACACGACACATGTATCATTGTTGCAGCCGAGGTGTGTGGGGAGAGGATGATGCTTTGGCATTCAAGCTCGAGAGGTTTATGGAGGTGAATGGCAGCTACATATCAGTGTTTGAAGTTCATTGTTTTGTGGAGTGTGTAACATATGTAGAATTGTGGATTTGTTGTTTTGTAATGTACTATTGTTCAAGTTTCGTGTAAAATTTTATAATAAAGAACCAATTATTGAATATATTTACACAAATTAAAATAATGGTTCTCGAATTTCTTCCGTGACGATAGAATGTATCGCTAATTTGATTGTAAGAATCTGTTATATGTTGTAGACTCTTGTTATACTTCGGTGCTCCAAGATCGAAAATTACAGGATACCTTTACCTTGTGAGTTTGTAAGTGTGTAAAGTTCACTTTGTAGGATTGATCATTGATCATATTCTATACCTGGAATATTTTCCTATACGACTGTTGAAATTTATTCTTCGGGGTTATTTCACAGATGGAAATATTTCAATAGGGTAGTTCAGTGTCGAGACTCTTCTTCGGGGGTGTCAATAATTTTTAATCTTACAAATTCAGTACTGTTGGTCAGAAGTAGGTGTAATTTAAATGAGTTGGAAGGTAGGCTCGAAGATGTGGAGAAAGAAAGAGCGGAGTCCAGAAGACTGCAGTGTGGGTAGAGTTTCTGATGAAGACTAGATCAGACAAAGAGACGAAAGTTCAAAGTGTTGTAATTATTTTGTAATTGTGAGTAAGTATTATATGTTTTGTAAAGTAAGTACTAAGGGAGGGTATTAGGATTTTTTAAGATTATGTTTACTTAGTTTGGTTTGGGTTTTTTGAGGAAGTTGAGAGATTCTCTCAACTCCTCTCTCTAAAATTGGAATTAGTTGGACCTGAGTTCAACTATATATACTTAGGTAATCTATATTTCTTGGTGAGCAGTAATACAATTAATTATTTTGTGTTATTCCTGTGCAATGGCTGCTCTCTCTAATTTTAATAGAAACTGATTAAAATTGGTCTTCTGTGCACACAAGCAGCCGCAGCGTTGAGACCTACAATGTCCCATGTGGTGTGGATGCTGATAAATGAGCGACAACATGATGATCTTCCTTCGCCCACAAGGCCTGCTTTTATAGATCTCGATTCTGGGGCCACACATCACAAAATTAAATGTGCTGCTTCTCAAAACCCTGGCACAGCAACGTCTTCTTCGACAAAAAATTCCGATATCTATTCTGCAACTGCTGATCCTACATCAGGGACTCTGCTACTGAGGTGAAAATAATCCACTGTCTGTTGGCATTATATCACTATATTAATGGACGACATTATTTTCTTCGTTCAGACTTCATGTATGTAAAAGGTTTCATAGACTACCTCAACATTTTGAATATTTATAGGAGTTGATTACATTTGCTGGTAGCATAAATATGGTAGACCATTCTGGTGTGCCAAACTTTGTTTTCTTAACAGACGATACCGATGATCACATTAGGTTAAGCTTTTCTCTCGCCAGTGGGAATTGGTTAGCATCTTCATGCTCTACTGGCATCATCATCAGTTTGTAGGGTAATCATATTCATGCTTTGATCCTATCATCCTCCATTGCCATTTTAGTTATGGATAAGGATGTTGCAGTCATTGCAATGTGTCTCAATCAAAGAAGTTCCCTATGATGACGATAATGTCATTATAAAGAAGTTCCGTTAATATGGAATTTAATTTTTCACAAGTTATATAATTAGTACAGGTTTGTTCAAAGCAATATCATTCATGTGTCAGCCCATAATAGACAGTGATGTCCTTATAGTGAAACGGTTGTGTCACTATAGTGAAATAATGTTGATATGGAATTCAAATTTTCATGAAGAAGTTATATAAGGAGTACATGGATTTTAAAAATAATATAATTGATGTGTTAGTGACCAGCATATTGTTAAGTTGATTTTTTTCAAAATCTTATGGAAGGGGTTATTTCTCTTTATATATAGTATGTTAATATACAATTTTGAATTAATAATGATTAAATTTTATTAAAGATATATCACTATTTTAACTTATGATTTATTAAATGATGCAAGAAATCATGTTTTAAGATATAAAATTTTGTTTGAATGCAAAAATTTTAAAAATATTTATACATTTAGAGATTTGATTTCTAAAAATATTCATAAATCTAAAATTAAGATAAATCTATGTTACTTAACAAATTTATGTTAATAATGATGATGATGATGAAGGTTACCCTGAATTAAGACCAATGCAGTCTATCGTACTTTAAGAGAGGAGAAAGAATCTAAGTTTGATTCTTCAAAATCTTGTTTCTATGGTCAAAGAGAAGGGAAATAAGTGCCCCAAGATCGTTATAGGTGGGTTGGGTTAATAGGTCAAGAAGATTGGAAGTGTGGAAGATGGTAGGAAATTGAGAGCAAATGTGAGTAAGAGTTCGGCAGTCTAAAAGGAAGTGATTTCATATTCCACCTGCTTAGAATCACAAATATAACAGATTCTATCATTCCAAGGGGTCTTGGGAATAGACCACCGCCCCATCTCACTCCGAAGCTGATGGGAATTAGTTCTTATCTTAGCAATGTTCATCATTTTCTTATTGCTAGACAACATAGAGAGATAATTCTAATTGTCAATGGTGGGGTTCATCACTTCCTTATAGTATGTTAGATTCCTTTTACCCTTCAGCTCTTGATTCTCCCAGAGCTTATCCTTAAAATTGGAGGTAAAAGTATTTTTGATATTATATATATATTTTTTTGTAAGCTTGGCAGTTCCTTTCATTTTTCGCTTTTTTCTCCTTTTCTTTTTTAACTCTACTTTCATCAACATGTCCAAATACATCACCCTGATCGGGGAAGGGAAGGGAATTGAACCTGTGATGAGTGCTATAATAGCCTGCCTCATCACCGTTTAACCAAGACCCCATGGACTTTTTGATATTATATTTTCTTCCCATAATAAGCT
The DNA here is from genome assembly GCA_034641835.2 of Pinus albicaulis. Lineage (NCBI taxonomy): Eukaryota > Viridiplantae > Streptophyta > Pinopsida > Pinales > Pinaceae > Pinus > Pinus albicaulis. The sequence goes on from JAXQQM020060373.1 coordinate 420,523, forward strand.
CCTCCTTAATTCCCCAATGGTTCAGCTAAGACTGGGCATCCTTATGCCACCTACGCTTGAGGCAAAGGTGAGGGTTTTGACTACAATTAGATGAAATTTTAGGGAGCCTTTTTGAATCCATGTTTCCAAGCTTCTTCTTATACATCAAATATCTAAACATAGTCGTACTTTCAATGGGGGACAAACCAGATTCGATCAAGAGTATAGGATAGGGAGTATTTTCCTTGATCTTAAGGTTGTAGGTTATGAATTACTTTTGAATCATCTCAATATTCCTCCATGACTTTGTGAATATACTATAACCCCAAACTTGACATCCATATAAGACAACATGGGTGACAAGGGTCTCAAAGAGGAACCTCTTTTTACTCAAAATGTAAAGATCAAACAACTTACAATTGATTTCAAGCTCGTAATAAGCTTTCGAACCCCCAATAATCCTTTTCTCGATACTATAACTCTTGTTGAGATGATGACGGATGTCAATGCCAAAATACTTATAAAAAGAAACCTCATCTAAGCATTGGTTATTATACATGAAACTACCATGGGTGATATTTTTGGATTTAATGATCATGAATTTAACCTTGTGAGTATTAACTGTCATACCCATATTGGAGCAGTAGTCATGAAGAATCTGGAGTTGCTTTTCAAGGTCATCATGGATTTTTGCAAGAAGAACAATATCATTGGCATAGAGGAGAAGAGTAATAAGAACACCAACAAGCTCGGTGCCCTTGAAACCCGCAGATTCTAGAGACTTCTCTAGCTTACTTATATATATATATATATATATATGGCATTTTTCCTTGACACGTTTTATAATTTTTTAAATTTAACTTTTTAATGTGATATGCATAATATTGATTATATTCACTTAGAAAATAAAGTTTATAGGAGGATTTTCCTGAAGATTTATGATAAATTAGATAGGGATCACATAATTTAAACTCTCAAAGTGTTATGAAGGTTTTATTTGCTTACTAATTAAATTTAAAAATAAAATTGAATAATTATAAAAGGTATATTAATTTGTAGCTACTATTTATATTTTCTATATATATTTCACATTTATATTTCTATAAATATTTTTATTTATAATTTTTTGTTTGTTAAGTCAGTTTATTAAGTTTTCATATGTTTTTTTATTTGGTATATAGCCATATCTATTTTGGAATAAGAATTTTAGAATTTTATTATCAATAATTATAAGGTTCATGGTAGGGATTTAACCTCCAAGAAATATTCTAAAATATTCTTAGTAGTAGTCACAGATCAAAGGTTGATATTTATTTCTAGAATAGTTATGCCATTTCAAATAAAAACAAGGTAAGGTGAGCAAGCATCATATGAAATGAGTTATGGGTATTTTGGACGTATAGTATTGATAATCCATGTTTATTATTGTAACAAAACATATTTATAAATTAAGAAACTTCATTGTATAATTTGGAATTCAATCTCTATGGTTATGAATATTTTGGTTAACTATTATATTATTTAGTTTTATACTTAAAAATAATAATAAATTGAAACAAAGTTATAATTTAGTTAATTTTTATGATTTTTTTTAATTATATAGTTAGGAGTGTCATTCCCACTTTGTCATGGATATTATTAATTTTAGGCTTTGTTACAATACTATGGGCCAATACCATGGCTTATCAATGCCACATGCCCAAAAACCATAACTTATTTCACAATCAAAATATTATTTATTTATCTATTTAATTTTATAACATTTTTTAATTAAATTTAAAAGAAAAATGTTTATATTTTCAAGATATATCAAAACCCTTTACTTTCACTTCTACTGAAAATATTTTGTGGATATTTTATAGAGATTAAATAAGTTTTAATAAAATGAAAAATGAGAATACTTTTATACATAGAGATGTGAAATTTACATAATACTAGTCTAGATACATCTAAACTCTAAATCTACAAGAGAGAGATCAAATATCCAATCTCCAAAAGAGGTTTGCAATTCAAGAGATTTGATCTCTAGAATTTACCATCAAGAGTTTGGCACTTGGTAGAACCAGAGTTAAAGATGGATCTACACTAGTTAATATTATTATGAGGTAATTAAATTTTATTTTTTCTAATTACTTATTCATTTTAAAAGTAATAATATAATATTTTTTCAATTTAATTTTACTTACTTTGTCTTTTAAAAAAAAAAAATTATTTATTGCTATAAGTAAGAGTGAGAGAACAATATTTTTACATCTCTTAAGATAGGATTGTAATAACATCGATATATTCAAGCACAATAAAAACGGGATTATTAATATTTTGTAACAGTTTTAACTAAAACTATATATTAAATATTATTTTTTTATAGTAAATATTATTTTTTTATTTAGATAATATTATATTTTTATTTAAAAAAAAAACAAAAAATTACACATCTTTTTTCGGTTATAAAATATAGCAATAAAATAAAAAAAATATTTTCTTTATTTTAAATTTACACATATATATAATTTTTTTGAAAATAAATAATAAATAGTTTGATTATATTAAAAGGACAATTTTCTTTCTCTTCATTTAAAAAGAAAACTAAAAGATGTCAATTGATATCAATATCATGATCTCAATTAATATCAATCTCAACGTTTCATGAAATGGAGAATAATTGGTCAAAAAAATATCAATAAATCATGAGGTGGAAGATCCCTTGGTAATGAAAATAAAAAATCTCAATTAAATTCAATATCAACCACTCATGAGATGGAGAATAACTGGCCATAAAAAAAAATTTCAATTAATATGAACAACTCCTGATCTGGAAAATAATTGGCCATAGCTTCTTGTGCGATGAGTTATATATATATATATATATATAATAAATTGTACATTTTCTTTTATCTAAATATTTTAAATAATAAAAATAAAATATCTTTTAATTATAAAAAATAAAAATAAAAAATATTAATTAATATCGATATCAACGTTTTTGAAAATAATTGGCCATAAAAAATATCAATAACTCATGAAATGAAAAATGCCTTAATCAAAATAAAAAATATCAATTAATATCAATATGAACCACTTATGAGATGGATAATAACTCGCCATAGCTTGTGCGATGAGTTTTACAAAGATATATATCTATATCTATTTCTAAAATGAATTGTACATTTTCCTTTTTCTTAATATTGTAAATTAGAATTAATAATAATATATTTATTTTGTTAATAAATAATAAATAAATTTTTCTTTTAATTTTTCTTTTTTTTAAATACGTGTACATGAATTTTTTTGGCAAGTTCTATGTTTGTCTTTCAACAAGAAAGCCACATTATAATAAAAAATTTACTTTAAGTAGAGCGACATACGCTATCAAAGTACTTAATCGTGTATAATTGATTCAATAAAATTTGAAAAATAGACTTACTAAACTTTGAAAATAAATAGTAAAGATAGAAAGAGTGGAAGCCAAGAAACAAGAAATAAGGTGGAGAGGTCTAAATATAAGTCCTTTATGTGGTGATGAAAGTGCACCATAAGGTGGAGAAGGTCTACCCAATGTTCAAACCTATCCAAAAGGATCTTTCGAAGAAGCAATTTCATATGCCAATATAGATCCACTATATGCATGTAATTGTTGAAGTGCCCCCAAGTATGATAGATGTATGGCACCTAATATGCCACTTCAACAAGAACCTATATGTCAGAAAGTTGATGCTTATGGTGGGTTCCTTCTCTCTCTATGTGGGTGAGCTCATCCTAGATGGGGCCTAGGGTGAGCTCATGGAATCGAGTATCAATTTCCTCCAAAAAAGGGTTTCCATATGTGTTGCTCCTACTGGAACATTCCTAGTGATATGTTGATTCTCCACGGATTGTGGCTCGTTAATGGGGAATGGGGGCGATATAAAGAGGGAAAAGGGGGCACTAAGTGAAATGAAAAGAAGCACTAGCGTAAAAGGGATGACATAAGGCCACATGTTGGAGAATCAAGGAAGAGTGACGAGGATGCGTGGGTGACCAAGACAAGAAGGAGATACAAGTAAGAGACTAAGAGCAATGGACGGAGGTTGACCATCGATAGAGTAGGGAGATTGCCTCATGACCAATAGGAAATATATTTTGGGTGGGGGGAGGACTAAGGAGGCAGGTTTTCGAGAAGTCTCCTCAGATTTGAAGCAAGCCAATTATAGGAAGAAATAAAGAAAACCAAAAAATAAATACATAGAGGAGCCAAAACATAACCAAGGAGTAAGAAATGGGACCACAAGACACGAGAGGTCCCGTGAACATGGGTAACCTAATTCCTTTGCTACAAAACATGAAGTCCAACAATGAAATGATCCATGACTATGTATGCAGTGAAAACCAGGTGCAAAAGCTATAAAGAGCCCTCTGAACTTGTAAGGAAAAAGTGACAACAGATTAGAACCAAGTTCTAGAACCATCTATTGGTGATTGTTTCCGATGTTGTAGTCCCTACTATTAAGTTGGAGAATTTATTTATTTGAATTGAAAAGACAAACTGAAGATTTCTAGTCCATGGTATGCCAAGTTTCAAAAGAATGGGATGGATGAGGACTCCAAGAAAAAGCCAATGTTTGTCTACGAAACCAAAAGATCCAAGAGTATGAAACAATAGAACTATGAGGATTTTGAAACATAATTTAAAGCACCATAATCCACATTAATTGAGTGTGATGTTTCACATGGGTGAAGTCTTGACAGATAGTATGGGATGGCGAACAATCGTCATTGCAGGTGAATGTAGTGGTTAAGGAAGTAATTGAAATGAGTATTTTTAGGATTTGGAAATAGCTTGGGTTCCCCTGCTAGAAGCCATTGTTGGGCTGAGGTAAAGGTCTATGGCTTGATGTGGTTGCCTTGGGATTTTCTATATTGTTCCAACTATAGGGGGGTTTGGGGGTGTGTTGAGTGGGGTGTTTCTTGAACGTATTCAGGTCCTTAGGTGGGACACTTCGTGTGGTGGTTGGTGATATGTGGCCCTCTTTGGGAATAATAATATCTCTCTGCGGAGCATCTATGGGAGAATCATAAGTCGTTGGATATAATTTCTTGTCAAAAAGAGTGAATAAGGAGAAGGGAATCATTTTAGTAGGATCAAGCCTTAATAGGGCAACCCCCTATGCACCAAATAGCGTAAGGTTTCACTAGATGATACAAATTGTTGACTCTATGCCTGGTTAAGAAGGAAATTTTCCAAGCTAATTTTTTGGCCTCCATTATCTCACACAAAGGTTCTAGATGAATGGGCTAACCTAATCCTAGACATTTGAAAAACTAAGGGACAGTTCATTCAGTACATGCAAACTATAAAATCTACAAGAAGATGGAATTTATTTGGGAGTGTGCATTGGTTGATAGGAAGGAGATTTGTGAGGATGTTAAGAAATCCCTTGATTTTCATCTTCATCAATCAAGGTAGAATGGATCACAAGATTGATAGGGTTGGGAAGCAATTGGGTAACCCTCAACTATCAACAATAGTTAAGGAGGGATCCAAGGAGCCTCTGTAGGCAACCACCTCATATTTTGACCCATCCGGATAGTTTTTTATTATTTCTTAGTGTTAATTAAGAAATGAGAATTATGAACATTCATGATTATTGCTCAAGATAAATCATGTCCTGTGAAATAATTTCACATATTTTAAAATTTTTCATTATTAATTTAATTTTTATATATTAAGAAATACTACTCATGAATAATAAAATAGTTGTAACATAAATAATATATAACAAAAAAACCATTTCTTTTTTGAGTAATAAAATAATTGTAAAAAAATTAATATAGAACAAGAAAAACTATGTATATTTGGATGTATGAAAATATATATACATTTTATTAAATAATTTTTTTAAAGAATAGTGGTTAAAAAAAAAAAAACTATTTACCTGTGGATGTAATTGCCTAAAACATTTCAATAGTCCAACATTTGATCCAATGACTCAGATATGGACACATTGGCAACTAGGGAATTTGTTTTCAAATAATAATTACACCCTTTAAACAAAATATATTCCACATGAATACCATGGGTCAGTACCATGGGATGTTTCTATAACTTATTATTATTTTATTTTGTTATTTTTATTTTTTATTGTATTTTGACCTAGTTAAAATGTTCATTACATTATGTCAATCTTTTTATTTAATTTACTTTTATTTTTATTTTTGTGTAATTTGACATAGTTAGAATGTTAAAAATGACAGTACAACAATTCTATTATACACCTAAAATCAATATAACTTATTAAAAAGAAAAGAAAAAATAACATTATAAAAAAATATATAAAACTATTTACTTGTGGATATAATGGCCTAAAACATTTCAATCATCTAACATTTGATCTAATGGCTCACACATGGACACATTGGCAGCTAGGGAAGTTGTTTTCAAATAAGAATACCTTACGGCATAATTATGCCAAATTGATAGATTCTATAATGTTTCCAACATATATTGCATCTTAATCTTCAAAGATGGTCTTTCAGGATCGAATAGAAAATATTTGATAGATTTTGAAAAAATACAGGTAGTACATGACATCAAATAGGCTAAATAAAATAAAATTAATTCATGAAAATTATGATTGTTATCTTTCCAAATCTAAATTTCATCACAACCTCACAAATTTCAGACATGATCACATATTAGATGAAAATTGGTGAGACATAAGCTCCCAATTATTTATAACTTTTGGTGTAAAATCTACAACTTGGATGGGAAACTCTAGTGCAGTGTAGTTGATGATGTTCAATACTCCAATGTTTCCTGAGAGAACATTATCTCAAAATTTGGAAAGAAACATTATGAATTTCACTGACACTAACAACAATAGACTATTTTAGTATTTTTCATTACCCCCTCAACAGTATAGGGTTTACATCTCGTGGTGGCCATAATTCTAAAATGTAGTATAACTTTTGGTATATATCATCGATTTTTATTGACAATTGTAAAAAACTATTGTAACACTTTACATGGTGATGAACCCTGTACATGGTTTAAGACATTGAGTATTCGTAGAATTCAATAAACCACCAACCACCTATAACTTTACCAACTCAAAAATACCCAAAAAAAACCTAATAATAATGAAATATCCCCAAGACCCAGTGAAGTAATACAATGTGTAGAATGTGCATTTGAAACAAGACTAAGGGTGGTCAATTTGCAATCCTAATGTACCCTTTCTACAATGACGCTTGCTACAATTTCCAAATGCACATGAATACCTATCCAAGAACTACTATTCGGTAAAACTAGACCATTTTAACCAAAGTGGATGATTCAATTTATTTGTCTCTCTATCTCAACCCCCTAAACACATGTCATTCTCTCTCTCTCTCTCCCTGCAGATCTTTGCCTCTCTCCTCTTCCCTCTCTCCCCCCTCCATTTATATCTCTATCTCTCCTTGTCTTTCCATCTCACCCCCAAAACATATACTCTCTCTCTTGCTCTCTCGAGCTCTTTGTCTCTCTCCTCTTTTCTCTCGCCCCCCTCCATCTATATCCCTATCTCTCCTTGTCTCTCCTTCTCACCCCCAAAAAATATACTCTCTCTCTCTCTCTCTTCATCTTTCACACCCCCTCTCTCTCTCCATATATATACTTCTTCCTCATTCCCTCTCTTTGCCTCCTTCTTCTTCTCTTTCACCCCCCTCCATCTATATCTCTATCTCCCCTTGTCTCTCATTCTCACCCCCAAAACGTACTCTCTCTCTCTCTTTCTCATCATTGCCTCTCCACCTTTCTCTCGCTATGTATTTCTTCCCCTTCAAACTACATTTCTCTCTCCCACTCTCTGTCTCTGCCCCCCTCCCCTCACCACCATCACACACTCTCTTTGTCTCTCCACCGTCCAACTCTGTCACTATCTCTCTCTCTCTCTCCTTTCTATCCCCCTCTCTCCCCCCTCCATATCTATGTCTCCTTATCCTTCTCTTCCCCATATTTCCCTATATCTATCCTATCCTTTTCTCTCCCTTCCCTCGTCTTCTCTCTGCCTCATTCCATCTTTGTCTCTCCCTTATCAATCCCTCTCTCTCGCCACCTATATCTCTCAATGTCTTTGTTGATCCCTCCCTATCTTTCCCCTTTCCAACTCCATCTCTCTACCGCTCCCTCCACCCTCTCAAGTCCCCTCTCTTTTCCTTCCTCTGTCTACCTTTCTCTCCCACCTCCCTCGATCTCTCCTCCCATAACACATACACTCTCTCTCCACCATACGACTTTGTCACTTTCTCCCTCTGTCCTTCTTTCTCTCCCCCCTCCATATCTATGTCTCCATGTCTCTCTCTTCTCCTTGTTTCCCTATTTGTATCATCTCCTATTCTCTTCATTCCCTCATACCCTCTCTTCCTCATTCCATATTCATCTCTCCCTTATCACTCCCTCTATCTCTGCACTTATATCTATCAATGTTTTTGTTCTTCCCTCCCTCTCTTTCCCCTTCCAACTCCATCTCTCTCCCTCCCTCTCTCCTCCTCTCTCTCTTCCTTCCTTCCTCTCTCTCTCTCTCTCTTTCATATGATCCCATTGTATTTATTTAGGAAAAAAAAAACATATTGGTTGTAAAATATTAAACCTGTATTTTGGATCAATCATATGAAAGAAAATAAAACAACAAAAAAACTTGAAAGAACCATTCACATGCATCTATCATGGTTCTTTATAATATTATATATATTATATAAATTTCACATTTTTATACATAAAAGTATTTTCATTTTCCATTTATTAGAACCTGGATTTAATCTCTATGGGAATATTTTTAGTAGTGGTGAGGATGGTGAGTTTAAATATACCTCAAAAGTAATTATAATGTTTTTTATTTTAGATTTAATTAAAAAATGTTATAAAATTAAATTAAAATAAAGTGTTTGTAAAATATTTTGATTTTGAAATAAGTATGTGGTATTGATAATCCAATGGCTATGGTATTGACCCATGGTATTGTAACATAATAATTACATGTATAGAACCATAACATAATTATAACATGCTAGATTGGAGATTTATGTGGTGTAGTTTTTCAGATGTAGGAATCGGAATATCCACAGTAGTCATTTTTTCTTTTGTCTAAGTTTCGATTCTAGATCTAGACTCATCATTAGGAAAATTTTGCTAAAGAAGAGAGAATATCAAGGATAATAAATAAGGGTGGATCGTGTGGCTCACGATCCATAACGTACCTTGATGTACGTGTAGGGGGTTCTTTCAGGTGGAAGAGAGGTTGCAATCAAATAGTTTTTTATGAGTTCAAGGCGAGGAGATGTTGAATTTCTGAATGATTCCAATCTCAGCAACCGTGTTCATCATAGTTATCTAGTCAAATTATTTGGTTGCTATGTTGATACCTTAGAAAGGCTATTAGTTTATGAATACCTCCCCAACAGTAGTCTCAACAAGTTTCTATTCGGTTTCTACTCTTTCTTTAGTCTAACTGGGTTTTGTTTTTTTTCTTCTTCTTTACTTTATAGTTTTGTATATAATGTATTTTGTTAATGTTTTTATGAATGTTATGGACTTATTATTAGTTGCAGATACAGCCATATGTCATTTACTTGATTGGAAAGAGAGATATCAAATCATGGTGGGAATTGCCTGCAGCCTAGCCTATCTTCACGAGGAATCTACAATTGGGATAGTCCACAGAGATATCAAAGCAAGTAATATTTGACTCGACGAGAATTACATAGCCAACATAATATAATTTGGCTTAGCCAAACTCTTTGCAGAAGGTATGAGCCACATAAGCACTAGATTTGCAGTAACATTGTAAGAACTTTCGAGCATTTACTCTCGTCAGGTCATAATCATCATTAAATAAATTGAACTATAAATAAACCCAATACAAGTCATACTTCTGATTTATGTGGAGATCTATTTTTTTCTGTTGATATTGTGCATAGGTTACATGGCTCCCGAGTATGCCTTATGCGGACATCTGACAGAGAAAGTAGATGTATTTAGCTTTGGAGTTCTTCTACTTGAGATTATCAGCGAGACAAAGAGTTAGAGTGTGGCTCCAGACACGGAGTTCCTCATCGAAGGAGTATGTCTCATATGGATTTCATCTTCCGAGTGCAAATTTTCCAAATTATGTACATCATTTTTCTCATTAATGTTTTGTGTTTTTATGATATTGGCCAATCAGACATGGAGACATTATAAAGCAGATAGAGGTTTAGAAGCTATGCATGCCACTTTGGAGGGAATTTATTCCATGGAAGAAGCGATGAAAGTATTAGGATTTGTTAGGATTATGCTTATTTAGTTTGGTTTTGGTTTGTTGAGGAAGTTGAGAGATTCTCTCAACTTCTCTGTCTAAGATTAGAATTAGTTGGATTTGAGTTAAACTATATATACGTATGTAATCTGTATTGATTGGTGAGCAGTAATACATTTAATTATTGTGTGTTATTCCTGTGCAATGGCTGCTATTTGTAATTTTAATATGGTATTAAAGCCACTACTGGCTTAAATCCTTGAGGGATGGTCAGGAAGATGTGAGAGCAATGATTGTCAAACCGCTGCTGTAGGAGAGTAGATATTTCAGCGAATTTAATTTCTGGGTGAAATTTTTCTTGTGTGTTTGTTATTTTATTGTTTGTGTGTCGATGGTTAGTACACCAGCAACTTGAGTGCTTCTCTGTTGTGTTAATGATTGGGTTTTGAATCGAGCGCTTCATTATTATGAAGCTAAGTCTTCTTAATATTGATTATTAATTCCTGACAGGCTGTCGACAATAAATTTATGGTCTTGAATTCTTGAACAACGAGGGTGAAATGTTGATTTGGGCCTCGATCTGAATTGGCATCTATGGAGTGTTGATACTTACCTAAACATGATCTGGCTTTTGGTAAGAGTGGAATGTTGATTCACCTCTTGAAAACTATGGAATGTTTCGTGATTTTCCCAAAGAAGACAACTAGAGTCTACGTTATGAATTCAGTTTACCCAATTTGTGCCTTCGACCGAAGTTTATGACAGGATCCGTTGGTTGCTTTGTCTGTTCTCTGTCGGATTTTGATGGTGTAGAACATTGTCGTGGGGTCTTGGGTGATCTGAGTTACACGGGTCCTCGTGTGCCTCTGCGTCGAAGCATTTGTAGGTAATTGACAGAAGCAGATGATGGCTGTGGCAATCAGGACGAGATGAAGTCGGAGCGACGCCATTGGTTAAATTCGGTAGAGCTGGTGATACTGGGATAAATGGAATTTGGGTATGGACAGGCGAAGGAAGGGGGATTTGATCCCTGGCTTGCCGTAAGGCCAGGTTTGGGAATGTGACGAGGGTGTTGGGATTCGAACCATCGGTGCTAGGAAGAGCCCTGACATCCTGCCCGAGTTCAAAACTATTGTTTCCTAGGTCGGACACGACGCATGTATCGTTGTTGCAGCCGGGGTGTGTAGGGAGAGGATGATTCTTTGGCGTTCAAGCTCGAGAGGTTTATGGAGGTGAATGGCAGCTACATATCAGTGTTTGAAGTTCATTGTTTTGTGGAGTGTGTATCTTGTTCATATGTAGAATTGTAGATTTGTTGTTTTGTAATGTACTATTGTTCAAGTGTCGTGTAAAATTTTATAATAAAGAACCAATTATTGAATATATTTACACAAATTAAAATAGTGGTTCTCGAAGTTCTTTAGTGACGAGAGAATGTATCACTAATTTTATTGTGAGAATATGTTATATGTTGTAGACTCTTGTTATACTTCGGTCCTCCAAGATCGACAATTACAGGATACCTTTACCTTGTGAGTTTGTAAGTGTGTAAAGTTAACTTTGTAGGATTGATCACTGATCATATTCTATACCTAGAATATTTTCCTATACGACTGTTTAAATTTATTCTTCGGGGTTATTTCACAGATGGAAATATTTCAATAGGGTAGTTCAGTGTCGAGACTCTTCTTCGGGGGTGTCAAGAATTTTTAATCTTACAAATTCAGTATTGTTGGTCAGAAGTAGGTGTAATTTAAATGAGTTGGAAGGTAGGCTCGAAGATGTGGAGAAATAAAGAGCGGAGTCCAGAAGACTGCAGTGTGGGTAGAATTGCTGATGAAGACTAGATTAGACAAAGAGACGAAAGTTCAAAGTGTTCTAATTCTTTTGTAATTGTGATTAAGTATTATATGTTTTGTAAAGTAAGTATTAAGGGAGGGTATTAGGATTTTTTAAGATTATATTTACTTAGTTTGGTTTGGGTTTGTTGAGGAAGTTGAGAGATTCTCTCAACTTCTCTCTCTAAAATTGGAATTATTTGGATCTGAGTTCAACTATATATACTTATGTAATCTCTATTGCTTCGTGAGGAGTAATACAATTAATTATTTTGTGTTATTCCTGTGCAATGGCTGCTCTCTCTAATTTTAATAGAAACTGATTAAAATTGGTCTTCTGTGCACACAAGCAGCCGCAACGTTGAGACCTACAATGTCCCGTGTGGTGTGGATGCTGACAAACGAGTGACAACATGATGATATTCCTTCGCCCACAAGGCCTGCTTTTATAGATCTCGATTCTGGGGCCACGCATCGCAAACTTAAATGTGCTACTCCTCAAAACCCTGGCACAACAACGTCTTCTTCGACAACAAATTCCGATATCTATTCTGCAACTGTTGATCCTACATCAGGGGCTCTGCAACTGAGGTGAAAATCATCCACTGTCTGTTGGCATTATATCACTATATTAATGGATGACATTATTTTCTTCGTTCAGACTTCATGTATGTAAAAGGTTTCATAGACTACCTCGACATTTTGAATATTTATAGGATTTGATTACATTTGCTGGTAGCATAAATATGGTAGACCATTCTGGTGTGCCAAACTTTGTTTTCTTAACAGACGATACCGATGATCACATTAGGTTAAGCATTTATCTCGCCAGTGGGAATTGGTTAGCATCTTCACGCTCTAGTGGCGTCATCATCAGTTTGTAGGGTAATCATATTCACGCTTGATCCTATCATCTTCCATTGTCATTTTAGTTATGGATAAGGATGTTGTAGTAATTGCAAATGTGTCTCAATCAAAGAAGTTCCCTATGATGACTATAATGTCATTATAAAGAAGTTCTGTTAATATGGAATTTAATTTTTCACAAGTTATATAATTAGTACAGGTTTTTTCAAAGCAATATCATTCATGTGTTAGCCCATAATAGACGGTGATGTCATTATAGTGAAACGGTTGTGTCACTATAGTGAAATAATGTTGATATGGAATTCAAATTTTCATGAAGAAGTTATATAAGGAGTACATAGATTTTCAAAATAATATAATTGATGTGTTAGTGACCAGCATATTGTTAAGTTAATTTTGTTCAAAATATTATGGAAGGGGTTATTTCTCTTTATATATAGTATGTTAATATACAATTTTGAATTAATAATGATTAAATTTTATTAAAGATGTATCACTATTTTAACTTATGATTTATTAAATGATGAAAGAAATCATGTTTTAAGATATGAAATTTTGTTTGAATGTAAAATTTTTAAATTTTTTTATACATTTAGAGATTTGATTTCTAAAAATATTCATAAATCTAAAATTAAGATAAATCTATGTTACTTAACAAATTTATGTTAATGATGATGATGATGATGAAGGTTACCCTCAATTAAGACCAATGCATTCTATCGTAATTTAAGAGAGGAGAAAGAATCTAAGTTTGATTCTTCAAAATCTTGTTTCTATGGTCAAAGAGAAGGGAAATAAGTGCCCCAAGATCATTATAGGTGGGTTGGATTAATAGGTCAAGAATATTGGAAGTGTGGTAGATGGTAGGAAATTGAGAGCAAATGTGAGTAAGAGTTCGGCAGTATAAAAGGAAGTGCTTTCATATTCCACCTGCTTAGAATCACAAATATAACATATTCTATCATTCCAAGGGGTTTTGGGAATTGACCACCGCCCCATCTCACTCCGAAGCTAATGGGAATTAGTTCTTATCTTAGCAATGTTCATCATTTTCTTATTGCTAGACAACATAGAGAGATAATTCTAATTGTCAATGGTGGGGTTCATCACTTCCTTATAGTATGTTAGCTTCCTTTTACCCTTCAGATCTTGATCCTCCTAGAGCTTATCCTTAAAATTGGAGGTACAAGTATTTTTGATATTATATATATATTTTTTTGTAAGCTTCGTAGTTCTTTTCACTTTTCGCTTTTTTCTCTTTTTTTTTTTAACTCTATTTTCATCAACATTTCCAAATACATCACCCCGATCGGGGAAGGGAAGGGAATTGAACCTGTGATGAGTGCTATAACAACCTGCCTCATCACCGTTTAACCAAGACCCCATGGACTTTTTGATATTATATTTTCTTCCCATACTAAGCTCCTCCTTAACTCCCCAATGGTTCAGCCAAGACTGGGAATCCTTATGCCACCTGCGCTTGAGGCAAAGGTGAGGGTTTTGACTACAATTAGAAGAAATTTTAAGGAGCCTTTTTGAATCCATGTTTCCAAGCTTCTTCTTATACATCAAATATCTAAACATAGTCGTACTTTCCATGGGGGACAAACCAGATTCGATCAAGAGTATAGGATAGAGAGTATTTCCCTTGATCTTAAGGTTGTAGGTTATGAATTACTTTTGAATCATCTCAATATTCCTCTATGACTTTGTGGATATACTACAACCCCAAACTTGACATCCATATAAGACAACATGGGTGACAAGGCTCTCAAAGAGGAACCTCTTTTTACTCAAAAAGTAAAGATCAAACAACTTACAACTGATTTCAAGCTCATAATAAGCTTTCCAACCCCCAATAATCCTTTTCTTGATACTATAACTCTTGTTGAGATGATGACGGATGTCAATGCCCAAATACTTATAAAAAGAAACCTGCTCTAAGCATTGGTTATTATACACGAAACTACCATGGGTGATATTTTTGGATTTAATGATCATGACTTTAACCTTGTGAGTATTAACTGTCATACCCATCTTGGAGCAGTAGTCATGAAGAATTTGGAGTTTCTTTTCAAGGTCATCATGGATTTTTGCAAGAAGAACAATATCATCGGCATAGAGGAGAAGAGTAATAAGAACACCAACAAGCTCGGTGCCCTTGCAACCCGCAGATTCCAGAGACTTCTCTAGCTTACTTATTATATTTATATAAGTTTATATATATATATATATATATATATATATATATATATATATATATATATATATATATATAGCATTTTCCTTGACACGTTTTATAATTTTTAACTTTTTAATGTGATATATAATATTGATTATATTCACTTAGAAAATAAAGTTTATAGGAGGATTTTCACGAAGATTTTATGATAAATTGAATGAGGATCACATCACTTAAACTCAAAGTGTTATGAAGGTTTTATTTGCTTACTAATTAAATTTAAAAATAAAATTGAATAACATAGTCTCTAAAGGTATATTAATTTGCTAGCTACTATTTATATTTTCTATATATATTTCACATTTATATTTATAAATATTTTATTTATAATTTTTTGTTTATTAATTAGGTTTACTAAGTTTTTATATGTTTTTTTATTAGGTTTATAGCTATATCAATTTTGGAATAAAGATTTTATAATTTTAATTTAATTGTCAATTACTATTAGGTTGATGGTAGGGATTTAACCTCCAAGGAATATTCTAATATATTCTTAGTAGTAGTTTTAGACCAAAGGTTGAGATTTATTTCTAGAATAGTTATGACATTTCAAATAAAAACAAGGTGAGGTGAGCAAGCCTCATACGAAATGAGTTATTGGTATTTTGAATGATATAGTATTGATAATCCATGTTTATTATTGTAACAAAACATATTTATAAATTAAGAAACTTCATTGTATAATTTGGAATTCAATCTCTATGGTTATGAATATTTTGGCTAACTATTATATTATTTAGTTTTATAATTAAAAATAATAATAAATTGAAACAAAGTTATAATTTCGTTAATTTTTATGATTTTTTTAATTATACAGTTAGGAGTGTCATTCCCACTTTGTCATGGATATTATTAATTTTAGGCTTTGTTACAATACTATGGGCCAATACCATGGCTTATCAATGCCACATGCCCAAAAACCATAACTTATTTCACAATCAAAATATTATTTATTTATCTATTTAATTTTATAACATTTTTTAATTAAATTTAAAAGAAAAATGTTTATATTTTCAAGATATATCAAAACCCTTTACTTTCACTTCTACTAAAAATATTTTGTGGATATTTTATAGAGATTAAATCAAAGTTTTAATAAAATGAAAAATGAGAATACTTTTATACATAGAGATGTGAAATTTACATAATACTAGTCTAGATACATCTAAACTCTAAATCTACAAGAGAGGGATCAAATATCCAATCTCCAAAAGAGGTTTGCAATTCAAGAGATTTGATCTCTAGAATTTACCATCAAGAGTTTGGCACTTGGTAGAACCAGAGTTAAAGATGGATCTACACTAGTTAATATTATTATGAGATAATTAAATTTTATTTTTTCTAATTACTTATTCATTTTAAAAGTAATAATATAATATTTTTTCAATTTAATTTTACTTACTTTGTCTTTTTAAAAAAAAAAATTATTTATTGCTATAAGTAAGAGTGAACAATATTTTTACATATCTTAGGATAGGATTGTAATAACATCGATATATTCAAGCACAATAAAAACGAGATTATTAATATTTTGTAACAATTTTAACTAAAACTATATATTAAATATTATTTTTTTATAGTAAATATTATTTTTTAATTTAGATAATATTATATTTTTATTTAAAAAAAAACAAAAAATTACACATCTTTTTTCGGTTATAAAATATAGCAATAAAATAAATAAAATATTTTCTTTATTTTAAATTTACACATATATATTTTTTATTTAAAATAAATGATACATTTCTATTATTTTAATTAAAAAAAAAAACTTTTCACAAAAAAATATCAATAATTTTTTTGGAAATAAATAATAAATAGTTTGATTATATTAAAAGGACAATTTTCTTTCTCTTTATTTAAAAAGAAAACTAAAAGATGTCAATTGATATCAATATCATGATCTCAATTAATATCAATCTCAACGTTTCATGAAATGGAGAATAATTGGTGAAAAAAAATATCAATGATGGAAGATGCCTTGGTAATGAAAGTAAAAAATCTTAATTAAATTCAATATCAACCACTCATGAGAATTCTCAATTAATATGAACAACTCCTGATCTGGAAAATAATTGGCCATAGCTTGTTGTGCGATGAGTTATATATATATATATATATATATAAAATAAATTGTACATTTACATTTATCTAAATATTTTAAATAATAAAAATAAAATTTCTTTATTTTAATTCTAAAAAAAAAAATTTATTAATTAATGTCGATATCAACGTTTTTGAAAATAATTGGCCATAAAAAATATCAATAACTCATGAAATGAAAAATGCCTTGATGAGCATAAAAAATATCAATTAATATCAATATCAACCACTCATGAGATGGAGAATAACTCGCCATAGCTTGTGCGATGAGTTCTACAAAGATATATCTATATCTATTTCTAAAATGAATTGTACATTTTCCTTTTTCTTAATATTTTAAATTAGAATTAATAATAATATATTTATTTTGTTAATAAATAATAAATAAATTTTTCTTTTAATTTTTATTTTTTTTAAATACGTGTACATGAATATTTTTGGCAAGTTCTATGTTTGTCTTTCAACAAGAAAGCCACATTATAATAAAAAATTTACTTTAAGTAGAGAGACATAAGGTATCAAAGTACTTAATAGTGTATAATTGATTCAACAAAATTTGAAAAATAGACTTACTGAACTTTGAAAATAAATAGTAAAGATAGAAAGAGTGGAAGCCAAGAAACAAGAAATAAGGTGGAGAGGTCTAAATATATTGTTGTGACCTAGATAGGAACCTTGTTGTCTCTAGGGGTGCCTCTAGCAAGTGTTGGGATGCCAAGGTGCTACTCTATGCATTCTAGCCTTTAATGTAAGTCCTTTATGTGGTGATGAAAGTGCACCATAAGGTGGAGAAGGTCTACCCAATGTTCAAACCTATCCAAAAGGATCTTTCGAAGAAGCAATTTCATATGCCAATATAGATCCACTATATGCATGTAATTGTTGAAGTGCCCCCAAGTATGATAGATGTATGGCACCTAATATGCCAGTTCAACAAGAACCTATATGTCAGAAAGTTGATGCTTATGGTGGGTTCCTTCTCTCTCTATGTGGGTGAGCTCATCCTAGATGGGGCCTAGGGTGAGCTCATGGAATCGAGTATCAATTTCCTCCAAAAAAGGGTTTCCGTATGTGTTGCTCCTACTAGAAAATTCCTAGTAATATGTTGATTCTCCATGGATTGTGGCTCGTTAATGGGGAATGGGGGTGATATAAAGAGGGAAAAGGGGGCACTAAGTGAAATGAAA